>JANUWF010001392.1:340000-940000 GCA_026120185.1 Voacanga thouarsii | reverse complement strand
TGCGGGTTCTAGCGGGCGGGTCAGCGGGGCGGTTTGCAGGTTTGGGCGATCCAGCAGATGGTGATCAGATACGTCCGGTGCACTGGAGTCTCAGTGGACCGCAGTGCAATAGGGCGCGGGTCCGGTGAATCCGGTGCAGTGGACCTCTAGTCAATTTTTTTTTAATTTGGGTCTTATACCAGGCGAAGTTAATATTTTTGCAAGAGTTTATATTCTTGAAATATATTTGCAGAAAAAATTTTAGTAAAGGATTTAGAATTAAATAAGATAATTAATTAATTAATTAATATGTTTAATTCTACTATTTGGACACATAGGTTTAAAAATAGAAAAGTATGAAAACGTTTATTGTTTTCTAGCATGCTATTTATTTTGTGTACCTATGTGCGTGGTTTTTCAAAGACCAAAGTCTTTGGGAATATTTATGCAAGGAAAACATTTTTCTTTAAAAAATTAAATGGTTATTTTAACTTGAACAAAAATTAATCATTGGATATTTTCTTAAAGGATTTAATCCTTGGTATAGAAAATATGTTGAATTTAGATATTTTTATAAGTTAAAATAGAAAGCCATTTTATTTTATTTTGTACAAGGAAAAAATGTTTTGTTAAATAAAATTGAGACCAAAGTCTCGAAAAGGTTTTAATTGGAAAAATTTTTGAAATCATTAAGTTTTAACTTAAATAAAATTAATCCATGGATAAATTCTCTCAAATGATATAATCCTTGGCATTGAGATTTTAATGGATTTGGATATTTTATTTTTAAGTAAAAAAAAAACTTAATGGAAATTTCAAAAGGATATTTTTCCAGAAAACTTTATTGTAAAAGACTAAGTGGGGGAGGGGTTCCAACGGCCCCACGGCTTCCATCATGGTCCTCATTAGAGATCGTGGGTCCCCTCGCGTCACCCTAGGAGTGAACTCATATAGGATGGGGATACCACAAGGATCTAGATCTAATGGAAGAATATAATTAATAATCCGGGACACGTACTATAATCGGCCAGCCCACGTTGGAGGTAATAGTGCGAGGAATGTCCATAGAAAATGAGAGGAAACGGCTATCCCACGATGGAGTTATTCTCTAGATCATTACCTAGAAGGAAAATTAATTTGTGGTGGTTATTACACTTAGCTTAGGGAACTGTTAATCTTTCAAAGAAGCTATGTCAATTTTCCTAAGAGCCAAATTAATTTTTGTACACAAATTTATTTTCACAAACTAAATCATTTCTTTTATTTTTCGATTTTTCAGAAATGGTGGAAGGTTCTTTTAGTCCTTTGATCGTTATTCTCCGTGAGAATATGTTAACGGGACCAAACTATATGGACTACAAGAGAAACCTAGACATAATACTCACAGTTGAGGAGTATAAGTATGTCCTTTACGTGACCTGCCTTGTGATCGGGGAAGGTTCCATCGACATAGAGCAAGAGGCTGTGAAGGCATGGAAGAAAGCTAATGAAATGGCACGTTACTATATACTAGTCTCCATGTCTAATGTGCTCGAGTCTAAATACGAGTACATGACTTCTGCGTATGACATTAGTCATTCATTGGCCACTATGTTCGCGGATAAGAGCCGGCCCGCAAGGCAGGAGGTTCTTCGAACTATAATAGACACTAAGATGGCTAAGAGAGCATCAGTCAAGGAGTATATGCTCAAGATGATTGCTGCTTTCGATGAGGCAGAATTCTTAGGGGCTATCATTGACCCCAAGAGCCAAGTTGACATGGTTCTTGAATCTCTACTGAGTTCCTTTACTCAATTTAAACTAAGTTAAATATGAGTTTGATCAGTGAATTGATAAAAGAATTCCATATGGCAGAGAAAGTCATGAAGCCACATTCAATGGCCATGATTGTTAAGGCTTCTTCCTCAAGAATTGGGTTTAAACCCAGAAAGTTCAAAAGGAAGAAAGGAAACGCAGTAGCCCAGCCTAAGACCCAGCCCAAAGACAAACTAAAGGGCAAGTGCTTCAAATGTGGGAAGAAGTGACACTGAAAAAAGAGTGTCCAGATCTTCAATCCAAAAAAAAAACCCACAAGTAATGTTCTCTATCTAGAGCCTATATCAATGGTTGGATCAACTTCCACTTGGATTGTTGATTCAGGAGCCATTGATCATATCTGTAACTCCTTGGAGGGGTTTAGAAAGATAAGTAGACTCAAGAAGGGCGAACATAGATTACATGTGGGATTTGGAGCACAAGTCTGGGCCCTTGTAGTGGGAGAGTTGGATCTTGTTTTTTATTGTAATAATAAAATGGTTTTAATAGATATTTTATATGTACCTGTTTTTCGTCAGAATTTGATTTTAGTTGCAAACCTTATAAATCAAGGATATTTTGAATATTTTCATTCTGGTATTTCTATCAGTAGAAATGGAGAAATGTTATGTACTGAGCACATGTATGGAAATATATTCTATTTAAACCCTATTAACAATCAATCAAATAACGCTCAATTTGAACCTTTAACTAAGAAGAGAAAGATCATTATCAATGACTCAAATCTTTGGCATCTGTGGTTGGGTCACATCTACTCAACCAGGATTCAGAAGCTAATCTATGATGGGCCTTTGGGCTTATTGAGATTGGAAAATTAGCCTCAATGTGAATCTTGCCTGATGAAAAAGATGACCAAACGATCTTTTATCCCTAAAGCGGATAGGGCCTAGGAGGTACTGAGTCTTGTTTACACTGATGTGTGGTCCATTGTCTACACCAGCTAGAGGAGGTTTTTGAGTCCTTCATCACTTTCAAGGATGATTGTACAAGATTTGGTTACGTTTACCTGATGAGACACAAGTCTGACTCTTTTGACAAGTTCAAAGAGTTTAAGGTTGAAGTGAGCGTCGGACAGGTAAATTAATCAATACCTTACGATCGGATCGTGGTGGAGAGTACCTCTTAGGTGAATTCAAGAACTACATGGTACATCATAGGATAGTATCTCAACTCTCTGCACCGGGGATACCCCAGCAGAACGGAGTAGCTGAGAGAAGGAACAGGATATTGATGGAAATGGTCAGAAGCATGATGTCTCATGCTACTCTGCCAGTAACTTTTTGGGGAGATGCCCTGAAAATAGCGGCATACATTCTGAACTTGGTGCTTTCCATGTCAGTACCTTGGATGAGATGTGGATTGGGCGTAAGCCAAGTCTGAATCATCTCAGGATATGGGGTTGTCCAACTTATGTACTGATCATGGGAGATAAGTTGAGACCAATATCAGAATTATGCTATTTTATTGGGTATCCAAAAGGAACAAATGGTGGTTACTTTTATCATTCAAAGGAAAAGAAGGTACTGGTTTGTACCAATGCTAGATACTTAGAGGATGATCAAAGTACTTTCACAAAAGGTTCAACTAGGTTAGAACTCAAGGAGAAGTTATCTTCGGAAGTAACTTCTTCTGACCCGATTGTGGAACAAGAAGAGGCATAGCCTCAAGAGCCTATACAAATAGTGTCTTGTCGCAGTGGGAGAGTGTCTAAGATTCCAGATAGATAGAATGGAGAAGCTTTTGAGTTGGTCTCTGACCATCAGGAACAAGACTCCACTAAATACGAAGAGGCAATTACTGATGCCGATGCAAATCTATGGCAAGAAGCAATGAAAGCCGAAATTGAGTCTATGTACTTCAATCAAGTTTGAGATCTTGTAGCTTCACCTGAAGGAATAAAACCCATTGAGTGTAAGTGGGTGTATAAGAGAAAAAGGGGACTAGATGGGAAGGTGGAAACCTTCTAGCTAGGCTTGTGGCAAAAGGGTATACTCAGAAAGAATGGATCGATTATGAGGAAACCTTTTCCCCCTGTGGCCATGCATAAATCCATCCGTATTCTTCTTGCCATCGTATGTCATTATGACTATGAGATATGGCAAATGGATGTCAAGACGGCATTTTTGAATGGCCATCTTAGCGATGACATCTATATGTCCCAACTGGAAGGTTTTACTGCTGAAGGCCAAGAACATATGGTTTGCAGGCTTAAGAAGTCCATTTATGGATTTAGGCAAGCATCGAGAGTATGGAACATTCATTTTGATGAGACAGTAGAGTCTTATAGTTTTATTCAAAACAAGGATGAACCATGCATGTACAAGAATCTTGAGGGGTTTAATGTGATTTTTCTTATCTTGTATGTAAATGACATTCTATTCATTGGAAATAATGTAGGGTCATTATCATCTACAAAGGTTTGGCTATCTAGTTAATGCAGTATGAAGGACTTGGGAGATGCCAGCTATATTCTCGGGATTAGACTTCTTAGAAATAGGAAGTAGAGAATGTTAGGATTATCCCAAGTCATATACATTGACAAGATGCTGGCCAAGTGTAGTATGGACTCATGCAAGGGAACTCTGATGCCTTACAGATATGGGTTGTCGCTTTCTTCAAGGGACTGTCTTAAGTCTCAAGAAGAAAAGGACAAAATGAGTAGGATTCCCTACGTTTCGGCTGTGGGAAGTCTCATGTACGGTATGCTGTGTACTGGGTCAGATATCTATTTTGCTCTAGGCTTAGTTAGCAGATATCAGTCAAACCTTGGGGAGGTTAGTTGGCATGCTGTAAAGCGTACCTCAAAGGAACCTTGGAACCACAAGGAGGGGAAGCATATAGTGAGGTAGTACCACCTGGATCGGAATTTCATCCAGAGATGGGATGTGGTGGCGGTAGAGGTTTCCTCTGAGAACAATCTAGTAGATCCATTCACCAAGCCTTTGGCTGAGAGTCTTCAAGAGACACTTAGACGCCATTGGGGTGGGCACCTATGGACTTACCTAGTCTTAGAGTGCAAGTGGGAGATTATTGAGAATATACCCTCTTAGACTAGTTTTCTGATGAAAATATCGAATATGTTAATAAAAGAATTTATTTGTTGGAAATCGTTTGTGAAATAATTTTTCTTTATTTGTGTAGACTTTCGTTTAGAACAGACTCATTGTGTGTAAATAAGTGATCCATGTGAATGGAGGTCTTTCACAGTAAGGTATGGATCATGGGTTATTTAAACACATAAATAGTTGTTCTTAACCGATTGATGAGAATGAGAATCTCTTCATGTTTAGGTAAGCGTATTTCGAATACGTAGAACAGGACCTGTAGTAGTGGTTTCTAAAAAGTACTATATGGTAGAAACCTAGTCTACTACCGCTACAGCGTGGATTAGTACTCTATGACTTGAGTATGAGTTGGTGGTCTGGCGAAGTTGGAAGCATATACTTTGATATACTATAGTTGAGGTTCTATCAGAGGGCCAATATACTTGTATGTTGGGTATGTGTGACTAGTTAGTTAAAACAGACTTGTACAAGATAGTTTCTACACTATATCGCCCCGTGTGGTTGTCCGGATGATCTAAATATCCAGGGCCCTGGGAAACGTGACTTGGATGTTTGCTTTATGGTCGCTCCCTTGGAAAGCGAAAATACTCCAGGAAGTCGTGGATCATTGGATTAGAGGTCTAAGAATGGTAGATGTCTTTTAGAGAGGTGTTAGTACACTTCTTCCTCTCTAAATGTACGACGATGTGTAGAGGGGTATTTTAGTCATTTTCACTTGTAGGTCGAAGACTCTGCTAATGCAGCATTGTCTTTGGAGTAATATTTCTTTATGGTGATATTAAGAAATATTTAAAATGCAAAATACATCTATTTATATAGTATGAGTATTTTGGTCATTTTAGTAGCCAAGACGATGTGTTTTTTTTGTCCTCGGAATAGCTCGTAAGTCCTAATTAATTTTTGGGTTGAGAAAATGATCTCAGTTGAGAGATTTTTATTTTATTCGGGAAATCTAATTTATTATTAGACTGGAATAAAATAAATGGAGAGAAATTTATTTTCTGGTTTAATTGGTTAATTAATTATTCAGAACCTGGGTTCAGTTTGAATAATTAAAAAATTAACCGGGACTTAAACTAGAGAAAAATAATTATTACTTAATTATTTATTGGGTTATTTATTTAATTAAATCCCAAGAAATAAATAATTAAAGTTTAATTATTTTTTAGTTCATTTGGGTTCATTAATTATTTATTGGGTTATTTATTTAATCCCAAGAAAAATAATTAATGTTTATTATTTTGGGCTTTTCAGGTCCAAGAAAAATTTTGGCCCAATAGCCTGGACCATAGGATTTTTTCAGACACAGTTTAGAAGAATTTAAGTTGAAGCCGAAATTTATTTTGTAAATAATATTCGGATATTAAATCTCAGAAATATTATTTTTATTAAAATAATTATTTTTTGTTTCATGACTCTTGGCTTTCTGAGTGAAAAAAAAATAAAAATATCTTCCAAGTCTTTTGGCTCTCTCTCTCCCTCTCGTGTGGCTTTTCTCCTACCGGCTTTTGGTTTTCTTCTCTGGGTTTTATTTTTAACTGAAGAAGAAGCCAAGCCTGAAGTGAGAGAGTGAACAGGTGTGAGCAAAAACAACCGATCAATTTATTCTTCCAAATTGTGTGCTCACCAACAGGAAATTAGGCAGTGATCATATTCCGTGAACTGGAAAGCCAGCATGCACCGGAGCGTTCATTTTCCACCGGAGGAGAAGGAAGACAGTGCACTGGAAGTTCATGGACGCATGAGGAAGAAAGTTGTTTGTCAACTTCAAGCATTTCTTCATGTTCTTCAAGTTTTAAAGGCTCCAAGAGATATGCTTCAAGCCCGCCATGATGCTCCAATTCTCTGATATATGCCATGCTCTTCCATTTATGTTCACTGTGAATGCATGCTCTGTGAATGTCAATCCTTCACAACTTTTATTGCTTTTCCATTGACAATCAATATTATAATTTCTGCACTAGTACTTGAACAATATATTTTTGCATTTATCCCCCACTGATCTATCTACCAATATATATCTACTCTTGTTCATAAGTTTTTGTTTGACCTTTTTACTCTATCCTTCTTGCATTTTGATTGATGATAAAGGGGGAGTAAAGTGGATTGTGATTGTGCTCTGTGGGATTATGATTTATGGATTGTGGATGAATATTAATTATTTTGCAGTATTATGTATTGTGATTATTGTGAACAATGTTGTAAGAATATATGTTATGGACCTACAAACTGTTTCTGGTTTGAAGATATGGACTGTAAGGCATTGGGAGACTTAGTGGAATCTATGTTGAGGTTTATGAAATCAGGAGCCTTGAAGAATGGGTATGAGTTCATCCATTCCAACTGATTTTAACTTGGCTTGATAATTTGTTTCTTGACTATGATTATGATTTGCATTTTTTGAAATATTCGGATGATAAGAATATTTATGCTTATTAAAATTTTCTCCTGTTGCACAGAAAATTCCTTGTGTTTGAAATACCTTGAGAAAGCTAGGATCGGTTAAAAACCTCTGATCTATCTTTGTGAAAATTCGTTTTTACCATGCACATACATAGGGGGAGTTTTGGACCTACGTTTCTTCAATCCAAAATGGCAGTCCAAAAATGACATTTTAAAAGATGAAGCTTCTGCCTCATTTAACCCCATTTTGGATGCATATTTTGGAAGTGCAAACTTCTAGGATATGTCTTAATTTTAAAATGCACTCTACATTCTATGATTTATATATGCACATACTAAGGGGAAGCATTATATCTTATGATTTATCTTTAATACCTCCTCATGTATATATCTATACATTATTCTTGTGGCTATTATTTGCAACTATTTCCTTGTGAAATAGTCATGTGAAGGAAGGAAGGAAGGAGGTAGGTTGGGCTATAGGCTTATTGAGCTATGTTTATGAGTTCATATTTAAATTTTCTACCTTAATCTCGTAAACACTCTTTGAGTCCTATAATGAGAGAATGCATTTCAATTTAAAAATATTCTTATTTCTCTCAATCTAACATGTTCATACTATACATATCATTTTTTTCATGTCACAATCCCATCAAGTTTGTCATCACTCAAAAATGGAGAGATTGTTAGCTCTAAGGGCATTCTCTTGTGTTTTGACTTATGACAAACATTGATGAGGACTAACTTGTATAATCTATATGTGATAGGACATGTTTGACCTCAGTTCTTCTAAGGAGTACAAATGAGATTGCTAAGCAACTCTTTAGCAATGGAATCCAAAAATAGGTGATCAAGTATACGACAAGTTTAAGATATTGCATACCAAGAAGTCTTTGTGAAAGAACTTTAGACTAAGAATCGTTTATTAAGGTATTATCTATAAAATTCATATGTCTCATTATCTTATGATTCAATTTATTTATATTTTGAAGCACACAAATAAAATAATTTCAAGGAATAAGCTTTCAAATGTTTGGACGGAGTAGTTTGGATAGCTCTGCATCCAAAAACGTTATCCAAAACTTTGTAACAGTGTCAAAATATTTCTACTTAGAAAAGTATCATTTTAGACGCACCTTTATCCAATCCTTAAGTCCAAAATTTTGAAAAATCTGATAGCGAAAAACTAGCTGTTGTTGTCTTACTTTTCACTTCTATAAAAGCTTTCAAAACTCAATTTTGAAGTAGATTTTTGTACTTTCTCTCTCAGAAACACTCTTACACTTTATAAAACAAAAATCTCCATTTTCATTCGTGCTTCAAAAGTAAAATCAAATTGTTTAAAAGGTAAAAAGGTGTTGATACGTATCTGTTTGCACATTTGCTCAAAAAGTGTGATCTATCTCTATATTATTCCTATAGTCCTTTTGTATATCAAAGTTGTAGTGTAAAACCTATTTAGTCACCCTTGATTTGTAGATTGGTTGAGAGGTTTGGGTAAAACCAGGTGTAGTGATCCTCTTGTGTAATTGGTGTAGTCAAACACCATTGAGCTAACTGAGTTTTATAGTGATCTGGTTTAAAATTTTTAAGTGTGAGCTTAAGGTAGTAGATGTAGATCTTTAAGAATCAAGCCACTATAAATCTCTTATTCATCTTCCTTGCATTTATTTCTGAAAATTTGTGAACATCTTTGCACAAAGTTTTCAATCATTCGAAGAGACCTTTATGATTCTCACCAACCTATCTTTACTATTGTGTTGATTGCACATCACTTGTCTTATATTCTTAAGACAAGTGATATCTCTTTTAAAACTGTACGAATTTCTACTTTGCATAACCTTCATACATCGTGATCTATCTTTAAAACAAAAAGAGTTTTTGGAAAATCAGATTTCGAAAAAGTGTTTAAATTTACCAAAAACCTTATTTACCCCCCTCTAAGATCTTTCAGTTTTTAAGTTGAAGACGACATTTGATAATCAAGGAATCTTGATTACCTTAGTGAGCCATTTGAGAGATCAATGTTTGAAGAGGTCCGTCCATAACCACCAACAAATTTGACCAAGAGAGAGATTGAGAAAAGAATACGTTAAAAGAATAAGAGAGACAAAAAGAAAGAATTTAAAATTATTTTTTTGAACTTGGTTTACCTTTTTATCTTTCTTGACTTGAAAGAAAAAAATGCTTATTTGATCTGAGTGAAGGAAGAACTTTAATTTTGGTGTTAGAAAGGGTGCTAAAGGAGAAAATAGGTTGCTCTCTAGTTGATTTGAGGATTTTAGAGTAGTTTGGTATGATTAGAAATGGCTAAAGGGTTGAAGAAAAGTAGTGTGTGTTTTTTGTGTTCTTGAGAGAATAAAAGAGAAAATTAGAAGAAGATGAGAGTGTTCTTGGATTGATAATGGCCGAATGGCCTTGTTTGATGTGATGATTCGATCTAGGAAGCCTAGGAGTAATTTAAGTTTTGAATTTTAAAAAATGGTTGAAGAATTAATGGAAATTCTTGAGGTAGATGATTGCTAATGGTGTTCTATCCTTAGAGGTTTCCAGCTCTACAATGGAGGTTCACTTGGTTTGCCTATGTTAGAAGAAAAATGGAGATTGCTCTAGCTTTAGTTCTAGCTGAAAATGAGTTGTAAAGGTAAGTAGAATTTCTGGTTTATTTGGTGGAGTTGGTTGCTAGATTGGTAAGTGTTTGATAGAGCAATGCATGGGATTTAATTTTCAAACTCAAAGCATTTTGAATGGAGGGAAGTTATGAGAAGTTTGAGGTACTTTAATAGAGTTTGATGGCTAAGGTTGAAGGAAAAGGGAAGAATGTTCAGCTTGTATCATGATGTGGCCGAAATTGGTGAGGAACAATGAAGAAGAAAAGCTAGCTAGATAAAAACTGGAATAGTTGGAAAATTATGGGTGTTTTAATGAAATTTTGGAAGGTTTGAACAAAATTCAAAATATTTTGAAAAGATTTTATAGCTACAAATTAGGAGCATTTCAAGATCCTTCAATGGTGATTTTCTAGCTATCATCTTGATGAAGAACAAGAATTATTGAAGAACTAGTTCATAGTGTTAAGTACTCAAAGATTTCTTGGCTAAATGACTTACATGCTTGCTGGAAATTTTTTTGGTTTAAGTGGGCTAAGGGCTAGTTTGCGAGTTTAGGAGAGAAAAGAAAAAAAGAGAAATTTTAAGTTTGAAGAGAAAAGAAGGGAAGTGATATATGTTTAATGTTGTTTGAGAGTTTAGGAAAGAAAAGAAAAGAAAAGTTATTTTTTTTATTTGGGAGTTTGGAGAGAAAAGAAGTTATTAGAATTAATTTACCAAAATATCCTTGAGAGTTTAGGAGGCAGTGTGGTTATTGTACTAACTATTTGGCTAACAAACACACATATACGGTTGCATATATGGAAAATCCACACACCTGCTTCTGTTACATACTACTAACTATCCTTTAACAAGCACAATGAAGAGTGGGGCAGCTTAAAGAATGTGAAGCCACTGGCAATCAGAAGACCTTCAACTTCTGATATCCTTTGATGCACTTTGTGGAAGAAAGTAGGAGCCAAGTACACAGTCAATTATGATTATCAGAATTTTAAGTTCTTGATCTTCAAGGGAGAAAATCAAATTCCTCTAATTGTTTTAGTACATTATATACATATACAAATTAGGATTACTAGCACTCCTACATTAATGGCAGCAAAATTCTAACAAAGAAAGTTAAATTATACTTCAGCATTCACTTTCTTCTTACAACGGGGAAACTCTATCAAAACAATCTATCTCAAGACCTTGGGACCTCTAATTCCTTATTGCACCTCCCACCAACCAAGTGGATTGTATCTTCATAAATTCACCAGTTTCCTTCAATATCAACACTTTAAAGTGATAGTCTTCGTAGCTTCTTTAATTAGTTGTTATCATCAACACCATTTCTTTGAGTTGATTGTGTTAAGATGATGACCACCATCTCAATCAAGAAACTCAGGATGAATCTAAAACTTCCCCAAAGTAGGATTTCTCCACATCAAGAGCAACCTGCATGAATATGAAGAGTTAACTCTAGCAAAAATATAGAAAAATCCCACCCATAATGATAATTTAACACTGCTTTATAGGGCAAATCTTAATGATCATGATGGCAGCATCCTTGTGTAGGCCTTCATTATATTAACCACAAACAATATTCTGATTAGGCAAACCCACACGATCAATCATGTAGAAAAGAAATGGCATGCTTTAACATCATTTATTTGTCTCAAACATACCTATACACAATTAGGACAACCAGTATCACCTTGGCACTCACATAACATCAGAAGTTCTAAAGCGGCAGATAACAACTTTGTGAAAAGAGGCTGGACCTGCTCAATCTCCAATAGTTTTGCCAGAAAAGGAGTTAGCATGCTCTATTGAACATGGAATGGAACAAGAGAATAATAGCAAGAAAAACCAAATGCACAGAGAGAATTTTGAAAAAGCTACATATAATGATACACCTACATATAATTAATTAGACACAATATACCATTCACTTGTTGATCCATCAACTAGTCCACAAATAAAAGTACTAGAGGAATCAATGATCTTTAACCTCTAAAACTAGAAGCAGAATAGTACTAGCACATATCAAAACCAGAACCATAAAAAAAAAGAGCTTTTAGTCCACATTTGCATATAGCAAGAAAAAGAACCAAGAGGGACAAAGATATATGGATAAAACTAAACAAACCTCCATTCAGCCATCAATGGCTCTGGCTCATAGGATAACAATAGACTCCAACAGCAAAAATGACATTTTTGTTCATAGAACCAAAGCATATTTTAACCATCAGGCAACATGTACCAATAACCAAAAGCTCCACCATCACTAACTCACAAAACCACCACAACCTCACTTAGCGAGATAAGTACAATCTTCTATACATTTAGAGGTTTGAAGATTAGTTACAACAAAAAGCACCTTTAAGTGCATTGTCTAAATCAACCCCATAAAACCTGAATTTCAAGTGAACATGTATCAACTTTAAGCTCACAAAAAAAAAAAAGAAAAAGATAGACACTCTAGTCTACAGAATGTTCAGTCAGCGGCGATTAAATGCAGCCATCATCTTGAATAATATATTCTTTCTTCTTCCAAATGGCCAGCCAAAAAACACCCTTGATTTTTTCGGATTTAAAGAGAGAAATAAATAGCAAGTATCAAGAGACTCATAATCAACTTCAATAGTGACCAATTCACTAAAAATCTCTTCTTCTGAGTACACACGTGGCTTGGATTTTTCAAGTACTGAATTTCCTTCTCTAATAGCCTCGGCCATATTATTTAATGCAACTTTAACACTCTTAGCTTCATCATCATTTGAGAGTTTTCTTTTCTTATCTTGTACTATATTTTTAATGGCAATTAGGATCTTGCATTACATACCTTCTCTACAGTTTCTTTTGGTGAAGCATCAAATGCTTCCAATAATATCTCATTTTGAAAAAGTTGTTCATCAATTTCTTCTATTTGCTACCCGCAAGATTCATCGGGCTGTCAAGGAAATTGATCTTCTATTGATATAAATTCCTTTAGCACTCTATAGAAGTGACGACTGACTGTTTCACTTGATTGACGATAAAAAGATGATATAGTACTATTTTTTGCTAGAATAGCTAATATATGGAGGAATTTATCAACTTGCTCTTCTACAGTGGTTCTTTGTGTAGGTTGAAGTCCACCATATTTTTGTAATAATTCACATAAAGTTAAAAAAGTTTCGGATTTCATACGAATAATCTTATTTACACATCCATTTTTCCTAAGTTGCATTAAGATTTCATCTCTAACAGCACGATGTTCTTCAGAAGCATAACATATAGGTCGATCAATATAATTGCTATCTCGAGAAGCCAAAAACTCTGGTACATGACAAATCACGTCAACCCTAACTAATTGTCGACTTCTCATATGCAAACATAATTCGTCTAAATCGCTATTTTCTTCGTTATCCATCTATAAAACAATTATTCCAAATGTACAGTTATGATGTACATACATTTCGAAATAGATTAGATAAGAATATAAATAAGCAGATAACAATAAAAGTAGGATAATTATAACTTGTGCTCAAAAATGAAAATAAATACAAGTGTACTATTTTTATGACTTGCATGCTAAGCTGTGTTTGTGTGTGTATGCATTAAGCTCAAACTATATAATGCTCTCTCCTAAAAGGAAATGTAATGCCACGATTCAATTAAAGACTAAATAGTAGTACTATAAACACATGCATTAACACCATGGTAGTACTATATTATTTTTTTTTTAGTAACACATTATAGGGCTTATGTTGAGAATTCTTGAAATAAGTACCTGAAATAAATACATTCTCTAATAGCCTTGGCCACATTTTTCCAAACGATTATTCTAAATGTACAGTTATGATGCACATCTATTTCGAAATAGATTAGATAAGAGCATAAATAAGCAAATGACAATAAAAGTAGGATAATTATAACTTATGCTCAGAAATGAAAACAAATACAAGTGCACTATTTTTATGACTTGTATGCCGAGCTGTGTTTGTGTGTATGCATTAAGCTCAAATTGTATAATGGTCTCTCCTAAAAGGAAATGTAATGCTACTATTCAATTAAAGACTAATTGCAAGCGATTCCTTTTTAGAAGTTGAGGCTTACTGGAGAATTGGAAGCCACTAATCACAAAATCACAACTCAAAACCACCCCCCCCCCCCCAAAAAAAAAGAAAGAGAAAAAAATCAAGTAAACGCAAATGATTACTCAACAACAACATAAAGGAGAGAGGGACATGTAAATCTTAAATTATGGATGACGAATCATTTAAGATCTAAAAGTGATAGAATATGAATAATGAAGGGGAGCTAGAAACAAAATTACTACATTGGGCCACCTTCAATGGATCACAAGACAATGTTGTACCTTACTCTCAACTGTTGGTCTTTCCAATAGTGATTCACCTATGAATCCTCCAAAATTAATGGAAACTAATCACAATTCTGGCAAAATAATACAAGGAAGCTGCAAAGCTCATCCACATATTAAGGTATGGGCAATGCATGAATACTCTGAATTGATCCATACCAGTTGACCAAGTATACGTGGATCACAATGAAGACAAAAAGAAGACTTGAAAAATTGCAGCCAATTAAGACATGTCATGTGCTGTGTTTCTACTGACTTGTTTCTAGTTTTACTAACAATTATACAACGTCCAACTTTTACATTTACCAAAAAACTTGTCTGTCTAGTCCTTCTAGATAAATCTAACTAAAATCATAACATTAATCATTAAAACAAAAGCAAATGCTTGGAATAGAAAAAGAAAGAAACACAAAAAGCTACATTATTCTATCCAAATGAGTACAAAGGTCATTCTCCTTTTACTCTTTTCACTATCCTGGGTCTTTGAAGAGAACACCAAAGAAAATAGTTGTGAAGTCACAATATATATTGGAAAAAATTATGAAACGGGTAGATCTATATTGGTCTCCAAAACTGAGACATGAAAAAAAATAGAAATTTCAAATATCTCTTATCCAATCACAAATTCCAACTAGTCATACAGCCAAGAAAACGAGGAAAAGTTTCTTCTTTTCATAGGTTTGAGCACTCAAAGCACTAAACAAGACATCAAGAGGCATCATATGGTAACCGGTCTAGCATTAAATAGTAAACCAACCTTCCCAAAAAAATGAAAAAAAAATAGCAAATAAAGAGAGATTTTGGCCCTAGAAATTGATGCTAGAGTTGTAAAATTACTTGATTCTGCAAGAAGATGTTGAATAACCAAGCTTTGTAAAAGAAGGCAACAAAATGGTGGGAGACAGAGATGGCGCAAGAGAGGAGATCCTGGGACTGTCATTGCCTCCTGAACCAGAGAATGGTAAGAGAAGGGTTTTTTTTTCCATTGAGGATATGGTGGGTATTTAAAATTATAAATTGTTCTTGAAAGGGGCAATTTTGCCATTTAAAAAAAACTTAAACTCACCTTCCTTTCTATTCGTTTCTCTCCAATTTGGAGAGAAAGAATTTTGGCTACAGGAGTGATCTGAGATCACTCTATTTCTATTCCTTTCTTTCTACAGAAAATCTGCCAAACAACAGAAGAGAACCCACTTCTCTCCACTTCTCTTCGTTTCTCTCTTTTTTTAAACTCCTAAACTAGGCCTAAGGGTGCTTCGAAATTCACCAAGAATTTCCAGCTTTTGCTCACAACAATAGTTGTTTGTTTTGCAAAGAAAGAACTGATAGCCTAGCTGTCCAAATTTGAAAGTTAGCTAAGAAGAAGAACTAAAATAATTTCCACTTTTTCATCATAACAAGAATAACCAAAAATGAAGTTCTTTAGGAGAGTAATTTGGTGATTTATTCTTGAAAAACGAAACATTTTTCTGACTCTCCTATGTTTCGGCCAAGAGGTTCCAAAAATGTTGGAATTTTAGTTAAATTCCAAGTCCATAATAAATTAGAACATTTTATAAGAAAATAAAAAGAATTCAAGAAATAAAATATTTTTAAATTTAAATATGCTAGGACATGGATTGCTAAAATAGTAGGGAATAAAACTCAAAAATAATTCTTTGTTGATGAAATTTGAACTCAAGACCTTATAAATTAATTACAAAGCTTTAACCACTTAACTACATTAACTCTTATTTTCGTTTTTTCCAACTTAATTCTCTTCCTTTCTAAAGCCTAAACTTCTCATTCTCTCTTCTCTAAGCAAAATTCTCTAATTGCCCCCCAATAGTCATCAAACATAAATAAATCATATAGACCTTATATAATAATATAAAATACATAAATTCATCTAGAAAATATATATTCATAGAATATGTCATGAAAAGCAACCCATCCCTCTGATTTTAGGGTAGGTTTAGGTTGGGTTTTACAGTAGGGCCAGTACATAAAACAAAATGAAGAGTCCCCACCATTACCACCAAACATCAAATAAAATATGAAACAGAACTCAGTACCAGAACTAAAATTCTATAAAAGTTTAAAAACCATACAGAACATCATAGTAGCATAATCATATAAGCATCTAATCACCATACTTAATCTAAATTTTGTATATGAACATTCCTTTTCATAAATTTCAAGACAAAATAGAATTTGCTCCAGAAAATCAAAATTTAGAGATTAACAGAAAAGCACGAAAGCCAGAATCCCTAACCAAAAAAATTACGAAACCACAAATTTACCCTTATCACCTCCAAATTTTGCTACATTTACAAACTCAAATTCCATGAACTCCGTCAGTATCCCTAAAGCAAAATCCTATAACCCTAGACCCAATCTCGAAATTAAGAGCCCTAGAACTGTATTAAACCTAACCAGAAGAGGATTAAAGTGAACTCACTTAAATCCGAAGCCCTTGGGACAACCTCTTTCTCTGGCTTTTCTTTCCACTGTTCTTCTCCTTTCCAAAGTAGTTTCTGTCACAATGTAATCTTCTATTCAGAAACAATGTGAATAAACTCTTTAAGCAAAATAATTGCTATAAAGCCCCCAAATAAAGAAAACAATTAATAATTCCCCTAATACTAAACCAATGCTATTTAAACTCCCACAAACTTTATGGGCCACAAGCCTACTAAATAAAATAAACATCCCAAATTAGAAAGGCCCAATGAAAAAAGATCAGGGGCTCATACATATGTACATACATATATACATACATTGATCCATCTTGGTCGAAACATTAGAATACCCTCAGTCAAAATTTTAAGGATACAGACATAAGTATGGAAGGAAAATTCTTAATTGCCCCCATTTTCTACTGAATTTTTTGGAGAAAAAAAAAATCCATTTGCACAAAGTAACACTATTTCTCGCAAAAATATATTAACCTAAATAACTATTTTTTTAAAGGCGATATGTTTTGGATTGAATTTACCTCCCATCTTTCTCGTATATCCTTTGTCGCAACTTTCTCTTCTTGTCTTCCTTTCTTTCTCTCTCTTACTTTCTCCTCTTCTGCTTTCACTGCTATTTATTTCTTTCCTCTTTCTCTCACTTCGTTCATTAATCCTCTTTTCCTCCTCCTTCTCTCCTCTGGTTGCTATCACTACTCCCTTTTCCTTCTTTCCTTTTCTCTTTTTATCACCATGCCTTCCTTTTTTTGCTTATCTCTTTACTCACTGATTTCTATCACAATTTTGTATCGTCATTTTCCTCTCTTTCTCTATCTCCTCTTTTCATCTACTTGTTGTAGCGACCTTCCTCCTCCCTTCTCTCTCTCTCCTCCTCCACTTATTATAGATACCCTCCTCCTCCTCCTCCTCCTCTCTCTCTCTCTCTCTCTCTCTCTCTCTCTCTCTCTCTCTCTGCGTGTTATCACCAATCTCCATTTTTCCTCTTCTTCTCCTTAAGTTTTCTTCCTATCTCTTCTTTTCTCTCCTCTTCCTCCTATCTTCTACGGCTCAGTACTTACTGCATACCCCTTACTTTCACTATCTCAAGTTACTATTTGTACTATTGTCTCTTCTTTTTCCTCTCTTTTTCCTTCACAATTTGACCTTGCATGTATAAAGAGAGTTTCTATACTTAACTTAGTAGAGATAAATCACCCTCTTGTGATTGTTCAGGATAATCTAAATAAGTCAGGATCCGAAGAATGTGACATAGTAGTGTATGCTTTTGGATAGCTCCCATAGATATGCAGCATACTAGAAGTCATAGATTATCAGACTAGATGTCCAAAGATAGTAGATGTCATTGAGAAATATGTTAGTACATTTTTCCTATCTCAATAATAGGTGTTACATAGAGGGGTATTTTTATCATTACGCCTATAGGTCAAAGATACTACATTTGCAATATTGTTTGGACCAATGTTTCTATATGGTGATAGATAAAATATTTAAAATAATAAAGCACAACTATTTATTAGTAGAAGTATTCTAGTCAATTTAATAGTTAAGAATAGTATGTCTTTTGGTCCCAAAATAGCTCAAGAAACCTTAATAATTTATTTATTATATTGGCTTACCAAATGAAATTAATATTGGAAGAATTATTCTAAGAGTCTAATAATTATTTATTTGGATTATAATTTATTGGGTCAATTTATTAAATTGGATTATTAATTAATTATTTTGGATAATTTTACATTAGACTCAAGAGGACCAATTAATTAATAAAATAGCTCTGTGTTTGTGTGTGTGTGTGTGTGTTGGACTTATTAAAAGGTAGACCAAATTCTTGGCCACTAGAATATAGATGACACAACATTTAGGATTTGGAAACCCTGATGTAACATCCCGCCATGAGCCATCTCAAAATAAGATATATTTTCTATCTTTGTGATCTTTTGAAAATTTTATTAAATTTTATACAGCTATTTATAAAGCTATTTTCTTATGAAATAAATATTTTGTGTAAAATATAATTTACATATATATTATTTTTAATAAGAAATGCTATCTTTTTATATATTTTATTTCATAAGAATATTTTATTTATTTATTATTACAATATATTATTATAATATATATTATTATTATTATTTCCAATTCGTTAGCTATTATCATTCTAATTCTATACATATTAATTTATTATTATTGTCAAAACTATTTTATTATCCATTACTATTATAATCATTGATATATATATTAAAATTATTATTACTTCCATTGTGTAGCTAACTATTGCTATGATTCTATTACTCAAAACATTATTTTACTAATACTACTATTAATATATATATATATATATATATATATATAATACTATTATTATTAAAACTATTTTACTATTATTATATTATATTATCATGATCTAAATCGTTGCTATTACTACTATTTCTAATATCATGGTTATTATTATATTTAAGTAATAATAATAATATTATTATTATATTCTTTTAGGAAAGTAAATCCAATTTGGCTACTTAATCTTTCATTAATTAGGTGGGCCCATAATTTTAATAAATTAAGTGCAAGGTGTCATGTGAGACCCACAATCTTTATTAAAGTTTAGATATTTATTATATTTATTCTATTATTTTATATTTATTCTATGATTTTATAGTTTTCTAAAAACTTCCAAAAGTTTCCATAATGTTCTAAAGTTTTTCCGTTCCATTACTTTATAGAAGTGATGAGTCACCATGGCAAGTGTCCCTAAAGATTCTAGAGGGTAGTGAGTCATATCATGAGTCATTATCTTACATAAGCTCTTGCATAGTGCTTACCTAAGCCTTCTATATAAAGCTTTTCCTATAAGCCTCTTAGAACCATTATAAATAGAAGAAAAGTAGAGGAAGCACAAGAGGAGGAGAGAAGGATGAAAATTAGAGGGAGAAAGGAAGAGAGAAAGAAAGAAGAAGAAGAAAGGGAAAAAGAAGGAAAAGAGAGGAAGGCCGAGAAAAAAATGAGAGGAAGAAGGAAGGAGAGAAATAGAAATTAAGAAGAAAGAAGAGAGAAAGAGAAAGAAAGAAAATAGAGATTAAGAAGTAGTGATCATTTGATGAGTTTGACGTGATGAAATTAGCTAGAAAGTAAGATAAGTTTCCATTTATTTACAAAATACCATTTTGTAAGTGATTTTCTAAAATATATGAAAATGTGCATTTAATAAACATGGACAGTGTATGTCCCACATAATTCATTCTCATTGTGAAATATGTTGTGCTTATATTCATGGGAGTAATGTTCCTATGGCATTAATGTTACTGGTTGGACTAATATTCCTTCCGGAGGTGATTGCGATGTGAATTTAAAAGATAGTGAGACTATTAATCTCCATGTAAGAAAAATATTTATTTTGTATTAATTATAAGATCTCATGTATGTTTGCAAGTTGTATTGTTGAGAAAATACCATGAAACCTATTTTATTTGAAAATCATGAGCACACACGAGATTCAGTGAGTGTTTTTACACTCACACATTTTTCTACATATTTTTAGGCTCCAATGTATAGATTGATGATCAGAGTGTGTAATGAATATGTGATGGATTAGAAATAAGCAATATGAGATATGATATATATTGTAAGTTTAAGAATATTATATGAATGATTCAAAATTCATGTATTATGGAATTTTCTATAAATAAATTTCTTAGTTTGAAATTATAGTGTGATTCCATTGTGTATTAAGTATTGATCTATTATAAAGATCCATTATCTAGGAGATCAGATTAGGTGACATCCCACTAAAACAATGCTCATTATGACCTAGAAATATGGGGTGTTATACCTGAGGTAGCCGCATTATAAACGGAAAAGGAAAGGAGAGGCATTAGGTGTGCCTTTTTATGTGTGTCGTGTGCTTGTGTGCATGATATTGTTCACGTAGGAAAATAAACATAAAACAGTTTTCTCTGAGTAGCTGCCGTCTTCCCTTTCTCTCGGATAGCACCCCTTTATTCTTCCTGTGTTTTTCATCCTAATTTCTACTTTTACTGGTAAAATAGCCTACGGTAGATTTAGAGAATACTCTAGAAGATCGAGAGCTAGCAATCTAGGGCATGTTTGATGCGAAGGAATAGGCATTTGATTGGTATCCCGCAGATCAAGTGACTATTCCAATTCAATAGGCTCTATCAAACCTAATCTCATCGTCGGTAGTTCATCCTACGCACCATAAAAGTAAGTTTTCTAAATTATAAATGGGAAAAATCTTTAAAAAGTACGTTTCTACTGCATTTATTTATTTCCCATGATCGTTCACTAATGACATCTAATAATTTCTACATTTTTCTTCTTGATCCTTATAGTTGGGAGAATTTGGTTAAATTTTAGGATGACTGAATTTCAGCTAAACCTTGAGAATTAATAATCTTATGTTCTATCATTTGACTACATTGAATGTGTAAACTAATTGCTTCTAGACTATTGTACTCAAGTCCATCTATTCAAACAAAATTTTCCAATATATATCAAGAAAATATCCATTTATTAATTGAATATAATAGGTTTTTGAATAAATTGACCTAAATATTTTAAAGATTAGCAGGTTAGGTAGGGAAGGGTCAGATTATTATGCTTTTACACAACACGTTGGCGGTAGCAGTGGAGCTCGATGATAGCATCAGTGGCAACATTGTAGCTCAACAAAAGCGAAGGAAGCAGAACCAAAATAGAGCTTGACGGTAGCTATGGAGGAAGAAGGAAGATGGTAACAACAACAGTAGGTCACGGAGAGAAATCAGTGGCGGTGAACACAAAAGGAAGAGGAAAAAATGGGCAGCAATAGAGAGGAAAGGGAAAGAAGGAGAGGGAAATGCAATGGCTAGAGATCGAGGAAGGAGAAGAAGAGGAAAAATGGAACTGCATTCTTTTTTTTTTTTGTTAGATTAAATACAACGGTTAATAACTATTAGTTTTGAATTAAGTACGACAGTTAATTGTTGTTTTTGTTAAGTGTCATATTTGTTTCAATTCTAAAATATTTTTGTATCTTCATAATGTTATACTATATATATACACACACACATAGAAATAGTGTGTATATATATTATGTTGCTTAAAAATATAGAAATGGTATATTTAAAGACAAATTAAATGAAATCTATTTGTTATATATATTAATTATCATAAAGTAATTATTATATATATGTAGAATATATAATTAGACAAGATCCATTCACTATCTATCCATACATTTGTACATTATCTTAATCAGAATAATGTCTTATGTAAGTTAAGAAGGATGATGTGACAAAATTTGAAACTAATAGTTTATAGCATTCATCGTGTAAGAATTAAGTACAAATATATGAAGACATATGATATATACGAAATTTTATTTGGCAAATCAATGATCCAAGCATTAGATGTTCATAAAGCTGAAACAAGTTTGGTAGTCAAATTTAAAGGTAATTTGATGTATTTTAGCACATATTCCTGTTTAATCTCTATAAAAATAGCAAGAAAACCTATTGTATTTATAAATGTAAGAATATCAAATTAATTATTCAATTGTTAGAATTGTTAAAATCACTAAAAAAACTATTATGACCAAATATAAAGATAATCGAATATATTTTGTCATATAATTTGGCGCAATCTCTATATAAGAGCTCAAAATCCTAACACATTTATAAATATAAGTATATCAAATTAAAGAACCAACCGTTAGATTTGTTAAAATCACTAACAAATGTATTATGACCAAATTTGAAGATAGTCGGATATAATTTGAATTATTATTGAAGAATGTTTTTATACGTTAAACAAAAAATGCTTGCCAAAACTGTCATATTAAATTGAAACAGAAATAACGATTAGTAAACCTATGGTAATTGACTAAACAAATACGATGGTTCGTAACTCCTCTTATTGGTTCTACACTTATATAAAGTTGTATTTTGAGTGGCGTATTGTTAACACAAATACAAAGGTTTTTAAAAAATCGTCATTTGTATCTAAGCTAATATGATGGTTTATTTTTAGCGTCATATTTGTTTTTCACAAATACGACTATCAATTCAACAGTTGTATTTGTTGAAATTAATATGATAGTTTTTAGGAAACTGTTATATTATATATGATAGTTTTTACCATATATAATATATTTGATGGCATTGTATTTACTCTATTTTTTGTAGTGTTTATCACTTTTTTTTGTTAATTAAATATATTATATAGTGGGATTTATATGGTAATAGAAAGGTGTCACTTAAGTCAAATAATTAAATATTTTATTTTACAACCTTATTTTTTATTAATTAAAAAGGTTAGTAATGGAATTCATAGATTAGTGGAACTTATCTCTCAATTTGTGAAAGTTATATAAGTATTCTATATTTAATGGATAATAATCGATTTCATGAATATAATAAATTTATTAAATTTGAATAAATATCTAATTAAATCTAATTATTTTGTTTAAATTATCCACATCTATTTATACATAAAATAAATTTGATATTCATCACGATATCATCCAAATTGCCACCCGAAGATTTGCATTAAATAGGTAGGTATTGCTGATGCTATTGCCAAAATCAATAATGCTCTTGCTGATCTCACTAAAATTTTTGCTTTCCAGCCGCTTAAACTTGATCAAGCCTTCTTCAATAGACATTTGTAAGTCTAGGCTGCATATATCTAGGAAAATAGAGTTACACATGATTCCATTTGCTCCATCATTGATTGGTACTATGTGGAAAACAGGACCAAAGGCAACTGTTATTGTCGAGTTGAACTGGATTTGTTTAACTGTTATTGTTGTGTTGATGGTTTTTTTTAAATATATATATATATATATATATATATATTTATATAAATTATGGGATGGATTTTCAATAGTTTCACTTATTTATAAAAAAATATAAAAATATATATAGATCAATGCAATTATTTTAATAAAGAAATATTTTTTGTTATTAATATACTTTGCTTCTAAAATAAGTTTTTCATAAAAAAATAAATAAAAATTTTATTGTTTTAAATACAATCTTTTTCTAATATAAAATTTGAAAATTTTTTAAATAGATAAGATAAATCTCATTATTACTCTTTATATCTTAATTTAAAAGGTTTATGAAAATATTATATTACAATTACCTTATGGAGTAACTTAACTGACAAAGTAAAATAAAAACCTTAGTTACCAGAACAAGAGCTCGAATTCTAACCTACCATGATTTTACTCAAATAAAAGAAATGTCATATTTTCCTTTGGGCATTATCTTAACCCTATATATAATTTTCGATTTTGTTGGATTTCAATTATCATAAAAACTAGTTTGATGTCCCGTGCAACTATTGTTAAATTCTTAAAATTTAATATATTAATAATAAATACATACATATCTTATTAATTAAATTAATTATTTAATTGCTTAAAGATTTTAGATGAATTTAAATAATATTCAAATAACATTCAAAGAATGACGCATTTTATAATATTAACATAATAAATGTTTAATGATCATCAAAATAGAAAATGATGATATATTATCTACTGTAAAAATGTATAATCATTTGATAAGATGGACAATAACTATTCCACGTGTCAGTTTAAGAATATAAAAATATTATTATGTGTCATTGCGAGAGGATTCTTTTGACATACACATATATATATATATATATATATATATATATATATATATATTAATGGACGAGTTAATGATGGACAGAATATTTTGGAATTTTTAATTTTTATTCCCTTCATCCCATAATATAAGTCGTTAGAGATTATTTTTGCTGTCTTAAATTATAAATCGCTGGGAGCTTTTCAAGATAATTTTAAAGCTATTTTTATATTTTTATCCTTATTTATTATTCTCTTTTCTTTTCTTTCTCTCTCATTCCTTCTATTGTTTTCAAAATATTTAAATTTAAATATAAATATTTTATAAAAAAAATATAAAGTTATTTTATTTTTTAAAATCTTAATATGTATAAAATTAAATCAAAATTGGGAATACAAGATAAAAATGACTGATACTGCTGCCGCTCCAATATGAATTGGCGCCAAACCACCCGCTATACACAAATATCAAAGGCAAAAAATATATAGTGGTGCGAAGAGAGAAGGCTCTGCCCAAAGCTTGACAATGGCGGAAGAGATACACCTCATGGACGTCGACAATGCCACCAGAAATCTTAAGGGGAAAAACATCGTCGTCTCTGCCACTACAGACTCCAAAGCCACCCCCTGGGTCGAAAAGTACCGCCCCCAATCCCTCTCCGACGTTGCAGCTCATCGCGATATCGTCGAAACCAGTTAAGTTTTTTTCTTTTTTTTTCTCTTTTGCCCCTCTCTTTCTTTTATCCTGCAAAAACATGAATGCCACTTTTATTTTGCCAGTTTTGGTAGCTTTTTTTAGACATTTTATCGAACGAATTGCTGGATTTTTAGGGTTTACTGGAGCAATTAGTCAATATGTTGCCATAGTAATTGCTCCAAATCTTTACCTTTAATGCTTTCACCTTGTATTTCTTTTTTTTTTTTTTTGGGGGGGGGGTGTTGGTGGGGTTTCTTTTGGGCTAACTTAGTTTCATTTTTTTGTGTGTTTGTAATTTTTGCTTGTTTTGATACTAAGCTTCAAGAAATGCGAAGAGCTGAAATTTAATAAAGGCAAATAAATATATTTTTTTTGAAGGGGGACGGGGTGGTTGGGGGCGGGGGGATTTTTAATTATATTTGAGTGATATTAATCATATTTCCCCTACCCCTTCTAATTGTTATTGTTTCCCATAGCATCGTTTTGAAATTATCATGAAGAACTATAGTTGGTGTCCACAAGTTAATTGCACTAAAGATTTGGAAAACTATGCTCCATTATTTCATTTTTAAGTATTGAGGTGATTGATTGATCTCTATCAATAATGGGTTATAGTTCAGTTGACAATTTCATTCATTTTATTGTGATGTCTTCATTTTACTTAAAAGAGGCACATCAAAGGAAAAAAATGATGATAATTCCAACTTTATCAAACTGTTAGAAAAACCATTATTGTTCATCAATTTGAGAAAATTATGGGAGAATGTAAAAATTGAAAGTGAAATTGAATTATATAAAACCTGGTACATTTTGTGTTATATGTATTTACATTTTTAAAACACAAAAAGCGTTCTCTACGCATTCAACTTTTTATATATTCAGCAGTATATATTCTTAAAGTGGGAGGAAAAAAGGTTAACAATGACATTGAACTCTGTTATCTTTTAACTGCAACTAAGCCATTTACATAAAAAAGAAAATTTTGAGCCTTGTTTCAACTATATTTTCTCTAAGATCATGCTATGCACTTTTAACTCTTGAACAACAGGATTTTCCGTTATTTGGAAAATCTTGTGCACCAGGTTGCACAGCTTACGTATTTATTTAATATTTATCTTGAGACAAAATGTAGTACTTGTGCACATTTCCCTCGACAATGTACCTTTTTGTTCCAAATTTGCAGTTTGCTTTCACATAATTCGTGTTTTTTTTCATTTACCATGGACTTTAAATGTATTCATCCAGACTAGTATTCATAGGTAGAAATATAATACAATGAAAGATATGTTTAGTGTTTATAAATGCAACAGTCATTTATTTGTGTGATTTGTGAATTAGTTGATAGGCTTGCTAGTAGCAACAAATTACCACATCTGCTACTGTATGGGCCACCTGGAACAGGGAAGACATCAACAATTTTGGCGTTGGCTCGAAAGCTGTATGGGTCACAAATGCATAACATGGTTTTGGAGTTGAATGCATCTGATGATCGTGGAATCGATGTTGTGAGGCAGCAGATTCAGGACTTTGCTAGCACCCAAAGCATCTCATTTGGGTAGGTTTATATGTTAGTCTTAGCTTTAGTTTAAAATGTGGATTTTGAATCAATATTCCTGAAAGTGCCAGAAGTGTGTATGAGGGAAAAAAAGGGAAGCAAAAGATAGAATCATTGCTATAACATTTTTCAAGTCACTATAGTAGCTATCTTCAATTGGAAGAGGTTAATATTCCTTTGCTGTAGTAGTTTATCTCAAGTTTGTAAAAATCATATTGCAGTAAAATGAAAAACACTCTCCACTACTTCATGAGCCTATTCTGTTGCTGGTTTTCTGTTATTTTCATGAAATGTAGTTAAAGTCTATTCATGTATTTACCATGGCAAACAGTTCAGATTTCAAGTTCAGTGGGGTTTAATTTCTGCATTTTACTCATTAACCTCCTCAATTAGGCATACCTATCTTCTATTTCTTTCTCTCTTAACACTTTTGCTTCCAGTCTTCAACATTTTCTTCTGTTCAACCCGAAATTTTGATTCCTAAACCCTATATTTTGGTCATTGACACTGGACATGATTTACTAAGTTGAAAATCCTGGGGAAATTGTACTTATGCTGCATATATGTGCATATTCTATGGTGCTACAATTTCCCTAATCGATTATCTTTTTCCAGTGCAAAATTTTCTGTAAAGCTGGTGTTATTGGATGAGTCCGATGCCATGACTAAGGATGCACAATTTGCTCTTCGCCGAGGCAAGAATCTGTTTCTTATATGTTTAATGGAATATTACATCTGTCCTTTACAATGCTTGATATCTTTTTTTATTTCACTGCAGTGATTGAGAAGTACACAAAAAATACTAGATTTGCTCTCATCTGTAATCATGTCAATAAGATTATTCCAGCACTGCAATCAAGATGTACACGATTTCGCTTTGCTCCTCTTGATGCTGTTCATGTCACTGAGCGGCTTAACTATGTTATTAAGGCTGAAGGGTAATATCATATGATCTATTGCTCGTTATGTATATGTTTTCCAATAGGATCCTTTTCCCTTATTCTATGCTCTGAAGTGCTTCGTCAGCTGTTGTTTGATCAGGTGTTCAAAATACTTGCTGCCTAATCTTTTATTCTTATTCTTGTGTGGATCAGTATGTGGGTGGATTTTGTTAACTTCCATGTGTCCTTTGACGTCTGCTTGACTAATTTTTGCCTTCGTCTAAGCTTGTTCTGCCCAATTCTGTTCAACTTATGATAACGTTTGTTAGAATGTTATGTTAGCCTATGCAGAAATTGGGGTTTAAAAAGTCAACGGCCTCGACATGCAGATTATCTTGTACAAGTGGTTATATTCTGAACTTGAGGACTTAACAAGTGAATATGGAGGAATAACTAACCAGATTTTAATGTCATGCAATGACTTGCATACACCACTATTGCATCTGAATAAGTTGCTGGTTTTTTCTACTTTCGCACTGTTTCCTATTTTTTTTAATCTCCATCTATTTTCCTGCTTGATATTATACTCTGTAGTAGAACTTGTAGTTTTGCTTATTGACACAGGGACCGAGTCTTGTTATGTATGACTCAAGTTTGTTGATCAGTCTCTCTCCGGTTAATCTTTTTTTTTATTTTTTAATTTTTAATTTTTAATTTTTATAAAAATGTTAAAGCCTATAGCAGTTATTTGCATCTGACTAATATGATTTCCCTTTTAATTATCCTTTCTGCTTTTTTTCTTAGCTCTTGTAAAAATTTCCTTTAAGCTGATATTTACTGTTATATAGATGTATTTGTTTGCAGAACAACTACCCCTTTGTTTGAAACTGTTGAGGCCAAATACTTTCTGCCACCTCTCTTGCTGCTCTATATATGTAGACAGAAGTATTATAGTGTATCCTAGTATAGTCACTGCTTGTCTAGAGTTGTTGCTTTGAGTATCCATGCACATCATACATATTTGTGATGATATATAGACACAAACACTATAAGGAGAAGTGTTCATAAAACCTTAGGGGTTGGTTGCTGTATGATACATTGGTATGTTTTGCAGCAAATGTGTAGGTAAGTGGTAATGAAAAGCATTGATTGATTCTCCTGAATATGGGTGGCAATCATTGTGTTATGTTATGTTGATTTTCTGTCTGTTGGCTCTGAAAATCTCAAACCAAACCTGACTTAATTTTGGGTGCTTCATGTCATGACGTATCCTGTTCACCTGTATAACGAATATGTGGTTATGAATCTTATTTGCTTCTATGCTTAATATTAACGCTTGTTTTTTTTTTTATGAAACTTTAAACTCATGCTATCGATTTATCTTTCATGCACTGTTAGAGTATTAAATTGGTTACAAAGGACATGTGCCATATGTATAATTAAATCTCTAAAACCAGGCTCAGGTTATTTTGGCAATAATCAAAGCATGACCTTTAATGAAATTCTTAGATTGATGGTGCATGAAAGATTACTCAAGCAAACACACCAATTTAACTTTGACATAAGGATCTAAAAATTATGACCAATATAAAATTTGTACTGTATTGGTTCTTTAAATTACTAATATAAAATTTTATGACATTCTCATATTAAAATACGATCATACTTACATATGTCTAATTCTGTAAAAGGACCTTTCACCCTATATAATATACGCAATACATAGTTGCATTCAAACTTAACAAAATATTTGAAATCCGTTGGACCTTTTTGGTTATACAAAGAGTTTTATAGATTTAGAAAATTTGTTATGTCAAATGCATTTACTTTCCACCAACACATTTAGCCATCGCTTGATTGGCACACAGGAAAGTAATGTTATAGAATCTAGATCTTGAGAAAGTGAATCTATTGAATATGATTTCAAATCGATTACATTCTGCGGTTGGAAGGTTAAAAAAATATTAAAAGAAAGTAATATAAAATATTTTTACTACTTTAGAATAACGCATTATCTATATATATAAAATCATACTATTTCTTTTAAATGGTTATAATAAATAAAAATTATATAAATAGTGTTTTCACATATTTAAATATAAATTTTATTTTATTTTATTCAATTTTCTAATTATTCTTGAAGTTGAGTTCAAATTCTAATATTGATAAAAAAATAGCATTTGATTGTTGTCAAATTAAAGTAACTATTGAAAATTTAATAAATTTTCTTCTCATGTAATTAATTCAATTATGATATAACTTTTAAATTAAAATTTTACAATTATTTTAAAATGTGTAGTCTTTTAATTATTTTTTAAAAAATATTTATTATAATTGAGAATATACAAAATTTTAATACATTACTAGGTTGGGGGAGGTGTGAGGGGAGGAAGAATTAGTAAGGAAGAACATGAGAGATAAAGTAAATGATGTTGATTGGAATAAATTTTCTTATTTATCTTTAGTTTTTAATTTTTTTTATATTTTATTGTTAGAATACTTAGGAAATGAATCACAATACCACATCTCATGAAGGATTCATTTTCCCAGTATTCTGCATTTATTTTTCCAGATGTGAGGAATCAGATTCCTTCTCCAAATCATAAATAGTGAACCAAATGATGGATTTTAAAAATGAGGATTGTGATTACTTTCCCACATCACTTTTTTTGACAATCAAATGGAGCCTTAAGGTATTGTCACTGCAAGATTATGTACCCAATCTGTTTAGTTCAATGCAACTTGTCTTGTTCCTGCAATGTCAAAAATTGCTGTTCTTCTAAACTACATTCATGGTAAATGATGACAATTCCTATAGCATATTAGTGAGAGACAATTATATTAATGATGCTCTTTTCAATTTTGGCATATGCCCCTGAGTATGTGAGAGCATAATTCCAGTGTGGTGCTACATTTTGGTGCTTCTGTACTGATTATAACTAAATCCGAGCTCCATTTCCATTAAGGAGATAATTAATTGGGAGAACTGTTAGGGTTTCACAATCATATGAAAGAAAATTATATTGATTAATGCAATTTTAATTTGGTGTTTTTACTTTGTTGAGAGAAAGTGAATATGATATGGTAGTTGCTGGAATTTCTTAACGCTTGGTTTTTTCTAATATAAGTTCATTGGTTCAGATTAAATGTTACTGATAGCGGACTGAAGGCACTTGTTCGGCTTAGTGGTGGTGACATGAGAAAGGCTCTGAATATTCTGCAGGTTCTTTTTGTCTTTTGCTCATCTACTGTTTGATTTGCTTAGATAAAGAAATTTTGAGCACAAGTAGTTCTAATTACAGCCATGCTCTCAACGACTCCTTAAGATAAGGCAACATTGCAGTTCCTTTTGATTTCTGCTGACCTGCTTTGTTCTGTCTTTATGTGAATGCGCTGCAGTCAACACACATGGCTTCTCAGCAGATAACGGAAGAAGCTGTGTACTTGTGCACTGGGAACCCATTACCTAAAGACATTGAGCAGATTTCTCACTGGCTCTTGAATGAGCCCTTTGCAGTTAGCTATAGACGTATCCATTGCTCCATATGATTCAATTTTGTTTGCTTGCTTGTTCTTGTTCTTGTTGATGTTATTGTTTTTTACTAATTACCATGCTTCCTTTGTCCTCCTTGTCTTTTGACACTTAACTTTCTTCCCAGGAATATCTGATATCAAGACAAGAAAAGGCTTGGCCCTAGTTGATATCTTAAGAGAAGTAACAATGTAAGCACACAAATATTTCACGGTTCATATGAATCTACTAAAGCTGATTTTGGAGCTTTTGGTTTGCAGGTTTGTCTTTAGGATCATGATGCCACCAAGTGTTCGAGTTCAACTGATTAATGAAATGTCCAATATTGAGTATGTTTCTATTACATTTAGCTTCATAATGTGTTGGTTTCATGTTTGGTTGTGTTAAATATATTGGTATTGCTAGGATTTAGATCCTAGGACATGCAATTTCTGTGCCTCTGATGCAGCACATGTAATTGTAGTTATTATTATTAATATTTTTTTTCTCTGTGGTGGGTGGGGTGGGGGTGTTGGAATTAACCTTCAATTCCATATTGGGTAAAAGGTCTGGTGACCTTTACTTTTCATTTGTTCAACTTGGCCTCAAATTATTTGTTGTATAGGTTTTACTCTCCAATTATTAAAATGATCAAGATTTGCCCTTTCGTCCAAAAGTATCATTAGTGCTTAACAATAGGACATCATGGGGTACTCATGACATTTTTAATGAGCACTTTTGAATGTTGGAAAAAAGTAAAATAAAAAAGAAAGCGTGAATATCTTTCACCTTCTTACCAGCCCACCAACGCCTCTCTATCCTCAACCCCCAACCTACCCACCATCATCTCCTCCTCTCCTCCTTCCACAGCATACTGTGTAACTCCCATCTCCTTCCCTTGACCCGCCACCTCCCCATCACCATGACCTCTTTCCCAACTAGCCAACTGCCATCTTCTCCTTCCTTGACCTACCACCCCACTCACCACTATTGAACCGTTATAATCTCCTCCTCCGCCTCCCCCAATCCCTTCTTCTTCCAATGTCACCATCTCTCCTCCTACTCCATGACCCACCACCTCACCACTGCCATCTCATCATCCTCCCCTGATCCACTTTCTTCCTCCGTTGCTATATCTTGTACTCCCATAACCCACAGACTCGCAGAATCTCCTTTTTCTTTTATTTTCCTCTAACCCACCACCTATTTCCACACTTGTTGGCCTTGCCACCAACCCCTTAAGTAAACACCTGCCACCACCACCACCTTTTGTCTTCCTCTTATTTAACAAATCCACCACTGTCCCTAATGCCGCAGTGATGGCTAATCTAGTGTTGCTCAACTAGTGAAGTGGCGATGGAGTTTGGAAGAGTAAAGAACTTGGTTTTATAAATTGATGCGGAATGATGGAATTTTAAGAAGAACAAAGAGCTTAGATTTAGAAGAAGGGAAGCAAGCGAGAATTGTAGGGAAATCATGTGTTATCTGCATGATGTGATCTTCTAAATCCTCTTAGCCTTGCCTTTGCATTCTACATCAATCTCCTATACTACAACCCTCTTGGTCTTCAGTCTAGTACCACTTTAATTCCTTTGGTCTTTCAATTGTACCAATCCCCCCATCAATCTTCCAAGGACAGGATAGGATGATACTTCTCTCCATTCTTTCTGAGCTAATCTGGCTTTCGAGATAATACAATGTGAATCTTGGTGAAGCAAGCCTAGATGGTGTGTGAAAATGGGATATTCATTCCCAGTTTCACATGCTAAAGAGGGTGGCCATGGTCGCTTGGGCAACTATAGAAGAAGAGGGGGGGGGGGGGGGGGGGGCGGGAAGAAAATGGAGTGTGGTATGGTAGGTGATCATTGACCAAAAAAAGGAAAATGATGGAGGTTCGTGGTGGCGATCGTCAGTGGGTTCAGTAGGTTGAAGAAGATGATGGCAGTGGTGGTGGATATGACGGAGAAGAAATGGAAGGAGAGAGGGGGGAAAAAGGGAATACAGAAAAGTCAACGGTTATTTTCTCATTTCTTTGTCTTTTTTTTTAATAGGGAATGAATAAAGTAAACGAAAAAAATTACTTTTGACAAAAATTTCCTTGAAAAATGTCACATGACTAACATGTGAAGAGCTTTTGTTAAGCCATAACAACATTTTTGGACGGAAGTGCAAATCTTGATCATTTAAAAAATTGGAGGGCAAAACTTGTACGAAAAATAGTTGGAGGGAAAAAACTAGACAACTGAAAAGTTTAATCCCCAGAAGTTTTTACCCTTTCATGTCCTTGAGAGTGCAAGTTTGCATTAATAAATCCCAAAACTCTGTTTGCGATTTTAGTTTGTTAAACTTCTAAATCAGAACTGAAAGGTAGGTCATGTAATCATGAATTGGTATTGGAGATGCTACTACCTTCTTTGCAGTAATTAAACAAATGGCCACTTCCGTGCTAATGGTACAGGGTACAAAATTTATTAGCCAACTTGACAAATTCACAACTTCCAATCCATAATTTCTCACGGCAGAACTAAATTCAGGATTCCTAATTGTCAGCATGCAAAAATTCTTTGCTTAGTTTAGAATGCCAAAGTGTTTGAAAATACTGCATTCCATAACACCCATTTTTGAGATTCAGTAGGCAGATGTAATTGTATGCAAAGTCTTTAGGTCCACTGTAAGGTAGAACCTCATCACAAGCGATCAATTGCATGTGACAAGGTGCATTAACTTGGTTCAAAGAATTGGTTTAGATAAACTATGAATTGTTTTGTTCTGCTGAGCAGGTACAGGTTGAGTTTTGGATGTAATGATAAGTTGCAGCTTGGATCCCTCATATCTGCTTTTGCACGAGCACGATCTGCTCTGGTTGCTGCTGCAAAATAGATGTATTAGATGTCAAGATCTTTCAAATTATGTAGTTTTGGAATGGTTTCAGAAATTAGAAGGGCTTATGATTTTGATGACAGTCTCAAAAGCCATAGGATGAAGCCTAAAGTGCAATGTAAAATTGAGTGTCGTGCTAGAAGTGTATGTTGTAGGAAATATATGTTTCTTGCAAATAACATTGGCATTTTATTTTTCTATGACCCTTTTGTTATTTTTTTGGAATCTATCTTTCCTACATTGGAAGCTAAGATTGATAACTTGTCGACAGCCTACTTTTCTTTCTTGGCAGCACATACTAAATCTTGTTTCTGCGATTGTGGGGAATATGCTTTGCTGAGTGTACGCCCACAGAACCTAAGTGATTGGCTGATATGGGTAGCAAATTTGTGATTGAAAGAAACAAACATAGGCTGTGATGGAGAGTTTGACGCAAAGGAAGAGGAAATTATTGAGAGCCAATTAATGTGGACTTGCAATCTTCAAGTTTGGTTGCAGCTTCTTTTATTACACGTTGACACGCACGCTAAGGGCGAGTTTGCAATTTTAGGGAATAAAAGAAAAAGAAGGAAAATCTCAACTTAGGAGGTAATAGAAGCTAAGAGAAGATGAAGTGATTTTTATGTAATTTATTTTTTGGTGAAAGTTTAGGTGAGAAAAAAAAGTACCTAATTTATTTTTTAAAGCAAATTAGTGGATTTTGTTTTCGTTGTTTTTTGTCTGGAAAGGTTTAGCATCTAATAATTTTTTTCCCCAAATTTTTACGTCCTTTTTCTTCAAATATTTTGGTCATTCCCATCACTTTTGTGGTAGCTTTCAGCACAACCAAAAAAAAAAAAAAAAAGAAAAGAAAAAGAAAAAGGCCATATACGTGATGATTAGTAAGAGTACTAGTTAATACCTTTTGCCCGTTTTTTAACTATAATTTAAAAATTTTATTGTTTAATAAAATTTATAAATAAATATCAATCATACAAAATTTTAAACCTTTTATCATACCAAAATTTATTCTTAATAAAATATTTTAAAACATTCCTCTATATGTACACACATATATATATATATATATATATATATATATATAAAGTAACTAATTTTCTTTTCTTGTAGGTAAATTTATATAAATAGTCTCTAATCTATTTTATTTGCCACAGGATAGTCCCAATTCAATTTTTTCAATTTTTACAGTCCCTAATATATATATTTCCTTTTTTTCATGATCCTCGCCGCTTCAAATGCGGTGGAATCCGACATACACAACACGTGAAACTCAGGTGCACTACTATAACGAATAAAATTGACAAATCACATAATTTAATACCATAACTTCAATCTCTCTTGTAGACAATTTCACAAACACCTAAGGAGTATTGAGGAATGTTCTTCCAGATGACCAATTGCCATCAAAACCTAATTTCTCAATTTCTAATTCATTAGCAAAAAGTAGAATGACTCGAAACCTTAACGAATTGTCACCACTTGTAGCTTGGGCACCACGAACGGAAAGAGTTGCGCGGTATCAGCTGTAGAAGACTGTAAAGGGCAGAACTGAAAAGTAGTGCGAGGGAGCTTGGGATGCGCAGCAGACCCTGGAAGATGGCGGTTGTGAGGGAGAACGGAATGATGGAAATGGCTAGTGAGAGGAGAATAACGATGCTGAGCCGCCTTCGCCATTTTAACAAGTCAGAGAAAAAGAAAAATAATACTTCTCAAAGCAACGTAATTTCTGCAAACAAATTTAACCAACAAGAAGGGACAAAAACGATATTAAATTATTGATCAAAACCAACAGCATATGTTTACAGAACCGAATGCAGAGGAAAAGGAGCAAATCGAACTCAGAGTAAAAGAAACTTGAATGGCGAGCAATCCCAGGTAGCAGGAGGATGTACAAATACCATGAAGATGTCTTTATACTCAGAAGACAGTGCTAAGGGTAGTAAACCTGCTCACATAACTGGAGAATAACTAAATTGATCTGAATAATTGGATTGAAAAGAATTAGAATCGAAAAAAATAATTGACTTTTGACTTTTTTTTAATCGAATTATTCTGAAATTTTTTATGTAATATCCTTACCGAGAATCGTTTCGAACTGTATAAAAACTGTCCCGAACTATTTTGAATTATACCGAACCAAAGAGTCAAAATTAGAACCAAATATATAGTCATGTAGACACACACGCGTATATATATATATATATATATATATATATATATATATAAATAAGTAGATTATATAGATTAATTTATAATAGATTGCATAGTATATTATATGTATATTGTATTATATGTATAGTATGTATATGATATATATATATATATATAGATTATATAGGTATTATATAGATTATTATATAAAGTATCATATATGTTGTTTTAGTTTTATTTTAGAATTTTGTTTTAGATTAAAATTTAAAAATTATTAACATGTATTTTTCAAATTTGTGGATAACAACATTTTTTTGTAAAAAATATTTAAAAATATCCGAAAATTGAACTGGAATATCCATTCCGTCCCGTCCCGAAACTAAAAATATCCGTCTCGTCCTATCCTAAAATTACGATTCGGAACTGGTACTAAAATTTTGAGATGGTACTAGAAATTTCTAAATCCTCGAACTGTCCTGAACCGTGAGCACTCCTAGAGTGCAGTAGTAGATTGATTGTTTGGGGTTGGATGGGGAATCTAAAACCCTAAAAAGGCCGGCCCAGGACAAGGATTCTTTGTTTGTAAACTGCATCGGGATGCAATGAACATCCACATGGATGATGATGGGTCAGGGTTTTGATGGCGGTAATTGAAGGCATAGAAAGCGGAAAACACAGGGCACGCAGCGGGAGCGAAGATAAAAAACTAAAAAAAAAATTAAAGAACAGGGGAATCCCGATCAGAGCCGGCGCCGGTTGTGCTCTGGCGGGAATTCGAGGTTAAATTTTTTTTTACTTCTTTTCTTCGTTCTAAGAGTTGGCTGGATCGAAATGTGTACTACCTGGGTAGGTACGTTGGTGGAAGCCTCTGGTGCAATTCTTGCAAGTCTCCTACGCCGTCTTTGCATGTAAGTGAACGCCAATCTCTCGATCTTCCAGTATATGGCCTTCCTAAATTCGTTTAGTGAACAACTACAGACTAAGGAACCTTTTTCTTGGAGAGAGAGAGAGAGAGAGAGAGACGTCTGGCTTTTCACAGAGAAGAAACTGTCTTAGAGAATGTGTGTTCTGACAACAACGTTGTTTCCAATCCTCCTATTTAACCTAAATAAAAACCCTAGGTTAAACTGAATTGGACTATTAGACTCTTAGTTTAGCCTTTTGGGCTTAATTAATTATTCTAATTAGAACCACATAAATGCCCCAATTAATAATTAATTTCCCAACCCAAATAAACTAATCCAATAAATAAGTCTATATTAGTTTAGTCTCAGGTTAATCTTTAATTATTCAAACTGGGTCAAAGCACTGAATAATTAATTAACTCACTAAACTAATTTAAATAATTCTCTCTCCATTGACCTTTATTTTATTCTAACCCATCAATTAAATCAAGCTATTTAAATAAAATAAATTTAATTTAATTTAATTTAATTCCTTAGCCCATATTTAATTAGGACCCACGGTCTATATTGTGGACCAAAAGACACACCGCTTTGGCTACTAAAATAACCAAAATACCCTTACCGTATAAATAGCTGTATATTGCATTTTAAATAGTTCCTAATATTACCATAAGAAAATATTAACCCCAAAGATAGTGCTGCATTAGCAAAGTCTCCGACTTACAGGTGTAATGACTAAAATACCCCTCTAAACATTGCCGTACATTTAGAGATGAAGAAGTGTACTAACACCTCTCTAAATGACATCTACCATCCTTAGGCCTCTAGTCCAATGATTCACGACCTCTTGGATTGTTTCCACTTTCCAAGGGAGCTATCCTAAAGCAAACATTCAAATCATGTTTTCCAAGGTCCTAGATATTTAGATCATTCAAACAACCACAAGGGGCGATATAGTATAGAAACTATTTTGTACAAGTCTGTCTTAATTAACTAGTCACACATACCCAACATGCAAGTATATTGGTCCTACGATAGAACCTCAACTATAGCATATCAAAGTATATGCTTCTAACTTCGTCAGACCACCAACTCATACTCAAGTCGTAGAGTACTAGTCCACGCTGTAGCGGTAGTAGTCTAGATTTCTACCATATAGTGCTTTTAGAAACTACTACTACAGGTCCTGTTCTACGTATTCGAAATACGCTTATGTCATGAAGTGAGTGGACTACTCACTGGCTAATGGTAAGCCATTCCCCATTTAGAATTCACAACATAATCACCTAGATATGATGAGATTCCCATTCTCATCAATCGATTAAAAACAAAAGTTTATGTGTTAAGTAACCCGTGATCCATACTTTACTGTGAATGACCTCCATTCACATGGACCACTTACTTAAACACAATGTATCTTTTTTAAACGTAATTGTGGACAAATAAAATTGTAAATTCACAAACAATTTCTGAAAATAAATTCTTTTATTAAAACATTCGATATTTACATCAGAAACCTAGTCTAAGAGGGCATATTTCCCAACAATCTTCCACTTGCACTCTAAGACTAAGTAAGTCCATAGGTGCCCACCCCTATGGCGTCTAAGTGTCTCTTGAAGACTCTCTCAGTCAAAGGCTTGGTGAATGGATCAGCTAGATTGTTCTCGGAGGCAATCTGTTCCATCACGACTTCTCGTCTCTGGATGAAATTTCGGATCAGGTTGTACTTCCTCTCATGTGCTTCCCCTTCTTGTGGTTCCTGGGTTGTTTGGATTGTGATACTGCTCTAGTGTTGTCGCAATACATCACAATCGGCCTGTCCATGTGTGGCACGACTCCAAGTTCTGAAACGAACTTTCGGAGCCAGACTGCTTTCTTGGATGCCTCCGAAGCTGCCACATACTCAGCTTCCATGGTCGAGTCAGCAATGCAAGATTGCTTGATACTCCTCCATGAAATAGTTCCTCCAGATAAGGTGAAGATATATCCACTAGTGGGTTTTTTCTTATACTTATCCGCCTGAAAGTCTGAGTCTGTGTATTCTGTAGGAACCAAGTCGTCAGCCTTGTAAACCAGCATATAATCTCTCGTTCCCTTGAGGTATTTGTGTATATGCTTTACAGCTTGCCAATGAACCTCCACAGGGTTTAACTAATATCTGCTAACCAAGCCTACGGCAAAGTAGATATCTGGCCTAGTACACAACATAGCGTACATAAGACTTCCCACAGCCGAAGCATAATGAATCATACTCATTCTGTCCTTTTCTTCTTGAGACTTAGGATAGTCCCTTGAAGAAAATGACAACCCATGTCTGCAAGGGATTAGAGCTCCCTAGTATGAGTTCATGTTATACTTGGCCAGCATCTTGTCAATGTATGCCACTTGGGATAACCCTAACATTTTCTACTTCCTATTTCTAAGAAGTCTAATCCCGAGAATGTAGCTGGCTTCTCCAAAATCCTTCATACTGAATTGACTAGAAAGCCAAACCTTTGTAGATGACAATGACCCTACATCATTTCCAATGAGTATAATGTTATCCACATACAAGACAAGGAAAACCACATTAATGCCATCAAACTTCCTATACATGCATGGTTCATCCTTGTTTTGAACAAAACCATAAGACTTCACAGTCTCATCAAAATGAATGTTCTATACCCTTGATGCTTGCTTAAGTCCATAAATAGACTTCTTAAACTTGCAAACCATATGCTCTTGGCCTTTAGCAATAAAGCCTTCTGGTTGAGACATATAGATGTCTTCACTAAGATGGCCATTCAAAAATGTTGTTTTGACATCCATTTGCCATATCTCGTAGTCATAATGACATGCGATGGCAAGGAGGATACGGATGGACTTAAGCATGGCTATCGGGGAAAAGGTTTCCTCATAGTCGATTCCCTCTTTCTGAGTAAATCCTTTCACCACAAGCCTAGCTTTGAAGGTTTCCATCTTCCCATCTACTCCCCTCTTTCTCTTGTATACCCACTTACACCCTATGAGTTTTATCCCTTCAGGTAAAGTTACGAGATCCTAAACCTGATTGAGATATATAGACTCAATCTCGGCTTTTATTACTTCATGCCATAGATTTGCATCGGCATTAACAATAGCCTCCTCGTATCTAGTGGGGTCTTGTTCCTGATGGTCGGAGACTAGCTTAAAAGCTTCTCTAGTCCATCTCTCCGGAACCCTAGACTCTCTCCCACTACGACAAGGCTCCATATGTACAGGCTATTGAGGCTGTGCCTCTTCTTATTCCACAATCGGGTCAGAAGAAGTTGATTCCGAAGATAACTTCTCCTCCAGTTCCAACCTAGTTAAACCTTTTGTGGAAGTACTTTGATCATCTTCTAAGTATCTAGCATTAGTACTAACCAGTACTTTCTGCTCCTTAGGATGATAAAAGTAACCACCCTTTGTCCTTTTTGGATACCCAACAAAATAGTATAATTTTGATTTTGGTTTCAACTTGTCTCCCTTGACCAATACATAAGTTGGATAACCCCATATCTTGAGATGATTCAGACTTGGCTTACGCCCAATCCACATCTCATAGAGAGTCTTAGGTACTAAATTGAAAGGCACCAAGTTCAGAATATATGCCGCTGTTTCCAGGGCATATCCCCAAAAAGACACTGGAGGAGTAGCATGAGACATTATACTTCTGACCATTTCCATCAATGTTCTATTCATTCTCTCAGCTACTCTGTTCTGCTGGGGTATTCCTGGCGCAGAGAGTTGGGATACTATCCCATGATGTACCATGTAATCCTTGAATTTACCAAGGAGGTACTCTCTACCACGATCTGATCGTAAGGTCTTGATCAATTTACCTATCCGACACTCCATTTCAGCCTTAAACTCTTTGAACTTGTCAAAAGAGTCAGACTTGCGTCTCATTAGGTAAATATAACCAAACCTTGTACAATCATCCGCGAAAGTAATGAAGTACTTAAAACTTCCTCTAGCTGGTGTAGACAAGTAGCGGAAGCGAAGATAAAAAACTGAAAAAAATTAAAGGATAGGGGAATCCCGATAAGAGCCGGCGTCGGTGCCGATTGTGCTCTGGCAGGAATCCAAGGTTAAAATTTTTTTTACCTCTTTTCCTCAATCTAAGAGTTGGCTGGATCGAAATGTGTATTATTAGGGTAGATACGCTGGTGGAAGCCTCTGGTGCGATTTCTACAAGTCTCTTACTCCGTCTTTGCATGTAGGTGAATGCCAATCTCTTTATCTTCCAGTATATGGCCTGCCTAAATCCGTTTGGTGAACAACTACAGACTAAGGAATCTTTTTCCTGGAGAGAGAGAGAGACGTCTGACTTTTCACATAGAAGAAGCCATCTTAAAGAGTGTGTGTTTTGACAACAACGTTGTTTCCAATCCTCCTATTTAACCTAAATAAAAACCCTAGGTTAAACTGGTCTGGGCCATTAGACTCTTAGTTTAACCTTTTGGACTTAGTTAATTATTCTAATTAGAACCACATAAATGGCCCAATTAATAATTGATTTTTCAGCTCAAATAAACTAGTTCAATAAATAAGCCTATATTAGTTAAGTCCCAAGTTAATCTTTAATTATTTAAATTGGCCCAAAGCCTTGAATAATTAATTAACCCACTAAGCTAATTTAATTAATTCTCTCTCCATGGACCTTTATTTTATTCTAGCCCAACAATTAAATCAGGCTACATAAATAAAATAAATTTAATTTAATTCCTTAACCCGTATTTAATTAGGACTCACGATCTATATTGGGGACCAAAAGACACACCACTTTGGCTACTAAAATGACCAAAATACCCTTACCATATAAATAGCTATAGTTTACATTTTAAATATTTCCTAATATCACCATAAGAAAATATTGACCCCAAGGACAGTGCTGCATTAGCAAAGTCTCTGATTTACAAGTGTAATGACTAAAATACCCCTCAATACATCGCCGTACATTTAGAGAGGAAGAAGTGTACTAACATCTCTCTAAATGATATCTACCATCCTTAGGCCTCTAGTCCAATGATCCACGACCTCCTGAATTGTTTTTGCTTTCCAAGGGAGCTACCTTAAAGCAAACATTTAAGTCATGTTTCCCAGGGCCCTGGATATTTAGATCATTCAGACAACCACAAGGGGTGATATAGTATATAAACTATCTTGTAGAAGTCTGTCTTAACTAACTAATCACACATACCCAACATGCAAGTATATTGGCCCTACGATAGAACCTCAACTATAGCATATCAAAGTTTATGCTTCCAACTTTGTCAGACCACCAACTCATACTCAAGTCGTAGAGTACTAGTCCACACTATAGTGGTAGTAGTTTAGGTTTATACCATATAGTACTTTTAGAAACCACTACTACATGTCTTGTTCTACGTATTTGAAATACGCTTATGTCATGAAGTGAGTGGACTACTCACTGGCTAATGGTAAGCCATTCTCCATTTAGAATTCATAACATAATAATCTAGACATGATGAGATTTTCATTCTCATCAATCGGTTAAGAACAAAAGTTTATGTGTTAAGTAACCCGTGATCCATACATTACTGTGAAAGACCTCCATTCACATGGACCACTTACTTAAACACAATGGGTCTTTTCCAAACGTAATTGTGCACAAATAAAATTATAAATTCACAAATAATTTTTGAAAATAAATTCTTTTATTAAAACATTCAGTATTTACATTAGAAACCTAGTCTAAAAGGGCATATTTCCTAATAGTAACATAAAAGAACATTCAACATTCCTCAATGCTCTCCAAGTGTTTGTAAATTTGTCTACACGAGAGACTGAAGTTATGATATAAAATTATGTAATTTGTCAAATTTGCCCTCATTATAGTGGTGCACTTGAGTCTCATGTGTTGTGTTTGCCAAATTCCACTGTATTTGAGGCGGCAAGGATCATAAAAAAAGGAAATATATAGATTAGGGACTGTAAAAATTAAAAAACTAGAATTGGGGCTATCCTGCAGCAAGTAAAATAGATTAGGAATTATTTATGCTAATTATCTTTCTTATAAATTTAGATTTTACACCATATATGAGTTTTTATAAACACCAACACAAGAATATGATATCCCAAGATCCATTCTAATAATAGTCATTAACTTCAGTGCTTCGCTTTTGGCAATGTAAATTGAAAAAAGGCATCATGTTTAAGCAACAATAGAAAAAAGAAAGCTAGCAAGAAATCATTTGTGAAACTAAAATTATGTGGTCCATGAAGTGACAATTCGTCTTGATACAGAAGCTATAGCACTCAAACTTTGTAGGTTATATGCATTTCATTATATAGCAGAATGAAACTAATTTAAAGAACTAAGAAAAGGCCAACACTAATACATCAAGAAGTGTTAAAAAGCATGGAAGAGACTTGATTTGATTTTACAGGATGCTTATGGTATATAGCATAAATTTCATCAAGCTCAAAGACTGCTTCTAGATCCCAAACCATAAAATTTACTTGTTTACCAACTAAAATTGTCTCCTACAGATACAGGAACCATAGTATTGGCCAAATTAAAAAAAAAAAAAATTTGTAATCTCCTAACTTGACCAAGGGACTATTTTTGTTCCACTGATTTAATTTAATTTAAAATAGTTATGCAACTAATTAGAAAATTACCTTGTATAGTAAGCCAACAAGTTTGGCAGGCTTTTCACTCCATCATGAAGTTAATTGCTCCAAGGTAATTCCATATTTGCTGCCACATGACCATGAGACTCAATATGAACTAGTTAGGACAAGTAATGGAAAAATCAATGCATACAATAGTCATAATAGAATGCCATTCCAATTAGAAAGCATGTATTATCAGGTAGGTTAATTGTTTGCAATTACGATGTTTGATATTGATTATTATTATCACAATATAGAAATAATTCCTCTTGGGTAGGCTAATTGAGTTTGATTATTATTATTACATGTCAGGTTAATTGTTTACCACTCACCATGGGTAAACTGTTGGAAGAGTGTTAGTTACTATAGTGACATACTATAGGGACCGTATTATTAGAAAACAAAGAAATTTTGGCAAGATGGTCATGCCAAGAACTAGGTCCTAACAACAAAAAAAATTAGATTTGGTGTCTACAAAGGAAAATATGTATAAATAAATCAACTTGCACATTTTTGTGTTTGTATAATGCATAACACAAAAGAATTTATAGCTCAGTTTAGAGGAAAAAAAATAAAGATATGATGGAATGAGAAAGTCATTAAGTGACAAAAAAAAAAAAAAAAAAAAGCTTATGAGTGGTTGCATATCGTAGTTGTTAAGTGACAAAAATTAAGCTTATCAGCGGTTGCATTTCGTAGTTGCAAAAGTATAACATCCTATCAGTACTGCTAATTAATAAATGAACTCAAGAAGATCATCCGAGGTGTCTGTTAAATATATGACAACTTAATGTAGGATCCTTCCTTTTACATGACCTATTAAGAATTAGTAATTCACATTATAGCACATTCACTTGTACCAAACTCTTATTTGTAAAGTTATAACACATTCTACATGAAAGAAAATAGCTCATTTTTCATGTTTTGTTCAGCTTAATATGTGATACCGTGATCTAAGGGGAAAAAAAAGGCCCCTATTAATACCTGAGAATCTTTCCTGTCAACTTTAACTTACTGACCTGTAAAGACGATATGCCACCCCATGCCATAAGGATGTCACCCTCATGGAGTTCTGGCACTGATAGTGAATGATCTAAGCTTAAAATGTCAATAAGTCCATCCTGAGATGTACCATAATCATATTTACCAACCGTAATCAACATGCTTTACTTATACTTAGTGACTAATTTCTCTTTGAAGCTTGGGTCATTATTTGGTTTATTAAGGTTCTTCTCCTTGTTTTTGCAGTGGGAGTGAAAAGTAGAAGTATGGGTGAAGATATTGAGGACGGAATCATTCAGAAATATGGGCAAAGAGAAAAGGTGAAACAACAACATTGAGCGGATTGGAATGGATGCATTTGTCTCTACAAATTCCCACTAAATTTTAGTTATACATTTAACTACTTTTGTACACCTGATGCATATTTTTTAGTGTTGGAAAAATTAACAACAAAGGGAGACAATTAATCAAAATTAAAAAAAAAAATGCTATTAGGATTGTGCCATAGAAGCAATCATTTGTACAATGTATTTTGCATATTAAATCAATAAAAGACATTTTTTATCTTTCCATTTCTTTGTTTCATATGATTATGTATATAAAACTGTTAGATAATGTCTCAAGTACAATACTGTGTTAAGGAAATCATGATAGAGATTGTAATGCGAAGTTCCTACTAAACTGAATTGTGTTTGTACTTAAATTATTCATAGTCATAGTTTAATAATATGGGACATCATTAATGCGCTAAGACTAGCACGTGTTATACTTATTGGTTTGATTAAGCGGTAGTTCTCACATCCGTGAATATTGTGATACTCAAAGTTAACACGTGGATGCTTGTTATTTGAACAAGTACATTGGATGACCTAACTATGAGATAATTACATGGATAATTATTTAGTCCTAGTGATAGAATCTTATTATAGTAAATTTGCAAGTATATTTAGACTTGAGAACTCCAAGGTACTTTGTTTGCCAAGCATTGTACTTTGATTCTAATCTTTGGAGTCTTTACAAGATCGCCTATGAGATGGATATTAGGTGCAACGTAAAGTAAATGAAAGCAGTTGAGAGGATTAATAAAAGGATTCATCACTCCTAATAGTAGAAGCGAAAATCTTAAGGCCAATTGTAGGAATCATTATTCAAGAAGTCCTTGGTCAATACGACTATGTGTTGGAAATAATTCTAATTGATACACATAATGAGTAATGGATTCCGGGAATAAGTACTAAAATATTCGGGCTAGAATTAATTAATATTCTGGGGGGGAGTTGGCACTAATTATATACTCTAAATTGAATGAGATATTGTATGATGAAAGGAGTATATTGCACTGACATTTTGCTATCGAAATATTTATGTCAACCCACTTAACTTTCTAGGCTTTTGGATGATCATGATGTGTTGCTAAATACTGCTCATGATTTGCTACATATAAATTTATTAATTAGAGAATTAATAAATTTAATTCTAATTATAACTAATTTATTAATTCTAATTATTAAAAAGATTAGTAATTCTATAGTGATAGAATTAATTCATAATAACTACAATTTGACTAGAAAATCTAATAGGTCACATACAATAAAGGAATTGGTACTCAAGATATTATATGATAATATTATAGAGCTATTTTGTGAGAAGAAATAAGAATCATTAGCTAATTATAATGTGTTATGATTAATTGGACTAGATTGTAATTAATAAAAGTCTTGTGGTTGAAATTATAAGGTGGTTATAATTTCATAGGCTAGATTACAATTTATAAAAGTTGAGCCGTGATTACAAGGAAAAAAAAGGAAAACTGGATTCTATATTTGTTTCCTAATTAGATTAGGAAACAAACACAGGGAACATACACATATATGTATATGTGTGTGTTCAGTTAGTATAGTGTTTTTTTTCCCAGAAAAATCACAGAAAGTTTTCCCTATCTTCTTCCTCACGAAATTTCTCCGAACCTTTCCCAAAAATTACTAGCACAATTTGTTCGGTCTTCTTGAGCAGCAAGCATTGTGTGGATTTCCATTAGAGAAATCTCTACACTTGAGATTTGGTGGTTTGGTGGAACGTGAGAGCTCTTCCAGATTTGAAAACCAAATGGGAAGGAAAACTTTAATTCTTTGTGGTGTTCTCTTAAGGCAAACAGCTTATCCTGTCTCTTTGTTTTATGGTCTTTAAATCACATTCGAATGATTCATGACATAGAATTCCTCTTTAATATTCCATTGGTAGATCTGATTTGCATGAGGGAATTCCATAAGTGGTATTAGAGCCAAATTGTTTGTGTTTAAAGTATCTATGTTATGTAATCGTTTCATGAATATACATGGGTCTATGAAATCATTTCATAGATTTTGGGTTCTGAAGAAAAATTGTTGTCAGTGGGTTATATGCGTGCATAATCATTGTAATTGGTTACGATGGTTTACTGTGAAACTTTTGCGTTGATTATTGGTTTTCTTAAAATCTTGTTTTAATCAAAAACCTCTTGAATGAACTATTCTGTGCGTGTTCTTGGATTGGAAGTAATAAGGTTTTGATTTTTTTTTTTGAAATCAGAATTGCTTGGTTTAGTTTGTTTGAAAAAGTTGTTCTTTATCAATATTGAGAACTCCATATCATGAGTTGCAAGTTTCTAAAATCAGTTGAAGAAGATGAATAGAAAATTTTTGTTTTATCAAAGAAAAAAAAATGGGGTTTAAAAAAAAAAAAACCTGTGGGTTTTAGAGCTAAACCGACTTGAAATTGTTTAAGCCGGTACAATTTTGGTTGTAGCCGTGAGAGGATAAGGTGCAGCCGTGGTAGGCTTGTGCCTATTACCTTTTTTAAAAAATAAAAATAAAAATTATTGAAACCACGTGCGGCTATGGCAAAGTCACGCACAACCTTGTGAATGCCGCAGGTGCTTGATTGGAAAATGAATCAATATAATTTTTTTTTAGTTTCAATCTTCACGCTTTTGACCGTCGATTTTACTAGTTTTTCTTCAAGGACCCATTGAAGTATTTTTATTCCAAAAGGACCCCAAGATTTTTCCCAAAATTTGATTTTGGGATTAATTAATTAAATTTCTAAAATAATGATTTTGGAATTTAATACTGTATGTATATTTATTTTTACTTAATATGTTTTAAGCATGATATTGACATGTTAGATTGGTTATGGATTTAGACCAAATTAATTTGATTAATTTAAATTGTGTCATGTATTTTATCGCTTTGTTTTGAATAAATAGGGCCTACGTGTCCTGCCTTTTTGTGTAATTCTCTTATAATTTCTCTTCTCATCTAATTCTTCTCGAATATAACTTGAGGTTTCTTTCCTAATGAAGATTAGAAATTATTTTATGAATTTATAGAGATGGAGATCAAGGTGGAGCAAGAAGATTATAAGACTTTCTTCTCAAAACATGCATGAACACATAGGTTTTGACCAAAGTTAATTTCCTTCTTGGCTCAAGGAAATTAATCTAAAAAAAGTCCATAACCAAGTCATGTAATTGAATCTATTACAATTATGTTAAAGTGTTGATATTTTTCATGCCAAACGATGAGACTACTAATTAAATAATTAAAATCCCTCAAACAGTATTAAATCTAAAGTCTTCTGTTAATAGAGTAAGAACGAGAGTTCTTTTTCGAGATTAGGTTGTTGGGCATACGTAAACTTACTCGACATTGAGCATTTTCAAGCTATGGAATATGATTCCTGATTAATGGATTAGATTTAACTAATATCTTTATTCTGTTTGGGCATACCCATGCATAAAGAATATTAGAAACTAATATGGGGTAGCACTAAGTGCTTTAAGATTAAAAGATATTAATTACCTAACGATCTGGTAATTACATTTAACGTAATTGGTATTGGATACCTATCATTGAACTTAAGAATAGTTTGTTAGGCATACTCAAGGTCATTTTTAAAGAATTTGAATACCGGACCACTACGAAAACTTCTAACGGGCTTTCCCAAGTCAATAGTAAGGGCTATTGATTTGAAGAAAATAGTGGATTAAATATGCATTTAATTAAAGACATAATTAAATGCATTTTATGTGCATATACATAGTCTGATATCTCTTATCTTTCATCTAGGTCATTTCCATCATGACAACAAATTTGAACTTACGTAGCATTTTGGAAACAAACAAGCTCACCGAATCAAACTTCTTGGACTGGTGTAGAAATTTGAGAATCGTTTTTGCTCTACTTGTTAGATTCTCCAATTCTACCACCACCAGTTGATGATGCTCTTGCTGAAGAGCATGAAGTCCATAAGAAGCATAAAGAGGATAGTGACACAACATTTTGTATCATGCTGGCGTCAATGACTATTGAGCTTAAAAAACAGCATGAGCATATAGATGCTCATAATATTATTTTCCATCTAAGAGAGCTTTTTAATAAGCAAGCAAGGATGGAAAGATATGAGGTCTCTAAGCAGTTATTCTGTTTTAAGATAGTAGAAGACATTTTAGTGGCCACTCATAGACTTAAGATGTTAGGGTTGATTGAGAAGCTTAGATAACTTGGATTCACTATAGATCACGAATTAAGTATAGACTTAATTCTTCAATCCTTGCCAACTAGTTTTTCACAATTTGTGATGAACTACCAGATAAATAAGATTGAGACCACAATATCTAAGTTGATCAATCTTCTTAAGACTGTAGAGTCTTCTATAAAGAAAGAAAATAATGTAGTCTTATTCGTTGATTTATCTTCTAAAAGGAAAAATATTTCTAAAAAGAAGAAGAAGAATCCAACTAAACCTAAAGGTAGTGTAAAGAAGAAAAAGAAAACTACCAAAGGCCCATGTCACTATTGTAAAAAAATGGGCCATTGGAGGCGCAACTGCAAAAGCTACTTGGAGACTGTTAAAGAAAAGAAGTAGAAGGAGAAGCTTGCAAGCACTACTACTTCTACTCCTAGTATATTTATGATTGAGATCAATACTACCTTTAATAATGAGATATGGATTTTGGATACTAGATGTAGATTTCATTTGTGCAATAATTTGTAGGGACTAAAGAGCAGTAGGAAGTTAGAGAAAGGTGATATGGACTTTCGTACAACAAATAGAGCAAATGTTGTTGTACTTGCCGTAGGAACTTATCATCTATGCCTATCATCCATATTAATTATAGAACTATAAAACTGTTATTATGTAGTAGTCTTATTTAGAAACATTACCTTAATTGCTTGTTTAGATTTGCTTGGATTTCATTTAAATTTTAAGAATAAAAGTTATTCTTTTTTATTAAATGATATCTATTATGGTACTGCAACTCTGATGAATGGTTTATATGTTCTAGAAATAAAAAATAAAGTTCTCAATATAAATAATAAAAGTCCAGGAAAAGATAACATAAACTGTTAGGATTCGTGGACTCCTAAACGCGGAACATATCCACGAATCCCTTCCGAGGATCCAAGTAAACGATTAAGAAGATCTAAGGTTTACAGAATTCTTTCTCTTCAGTGTAATCGAGATCCTTCGATTCTGATTTTGCTGTCGTATGTGCAACCTAAATGATCACTAGACGCTGCAGTGTGCGAACATCCTCTATAGGTACACACGGTGAACTGACTCGTTACCCCGAGAGTACTGGCGCCTAGGATTTGAGAGTTTTTTTCTGGTGAATAAAGGCACGAAATATTTCAATAGAATAGGATTGTTGAGAAGACGGCTAGGGTTTTCTTAAAAATCCCCGAATCTCTTAAAGTCCAAATCTGATAATATCTTGTCGTATTTTAATTTAAATTCAAGTCTTATAGTATTTTAATTTAAATTCAAATTAAATTAAAAACTGATATGATAATATTTTGCCATTATCTCGATAATTTAACTAATTAATTTACTCAGTTAGATTCTTATAATCTGGACATCATCCAGATATATCGAATGTGGACATATTTTCAGATTCATTGTATCTGGTAAATTTTTTAGGTTCGATTAACTTAGACATATTTCCAGATTCATCGAATCTGATTACCAGAAAAATAACCTAATAAGTTCGCTTATTGTGTGACCTTATAGGTTCATTTAACACTGGTAGTGTGCCTAAATCATATTTAAATAGCCTACAAGTTATAAGCGGTTTCTAGCAAAACATTATAACTATCCAGGTTAAATGAAGATCAGTGATCTCTTTAAACCAAACCACAATTTTATATTTAGTCCTTTTGTCACACGATATCTAGATTAAGTATAAGGCATGGAACATGTCATCCTTATTAAACTTAATCAATTATTTCTTAATTTCATAATAGACTGTTCAAACAAATGATATCAATATCTTAGATTGATATATTTGAGCACGGCTATGCATTTTAACAGTCTAACTTATCAAGGGCCCATGGATATCTCTCCTATAATTGAGAGGGATAAATTCTTTCACTATCAATCATATTCCTTTCCTTGATTTATTCTATATCCAACAGTAGTCTAATTTATTATCTGGTTAAAGACAACTTTAGACAACACCAAAATATAGAATTTATCAAGTAGGAAACTATAATGAATTTAGGTCGAAGGACTTTTAATATCATTATGGCTAGAAAGTACTTATGACATGTTCCATGAAGTACTCGCACAGTGGGTCATGTCCAATATAATGTTCTCTAACATTTATTTATGTTTTGACTTGATATCACAAATATCCATGACCAGTAAAACATAGACATCTAGTCACAAACATACTAATCTTAATTTATTATTGTTCCAATAATAATAATCGATCAGGGATTGTTTTAGAATAGTCATTGTATTTATTGTTGGGTTTTACTATCAAATCACGTACTTAATGACCACAAAACAAAATGCATTATTCATGGAAAGGAAAACCTCATATTATTATATAAAACTTAACGACAATAGTATAAGTATAAATTGACTCTAGGGCATATCCCTAACAGTCTCCCACTTGCACTAAGACTAATTTGGCATAAGCCATAACCCCATTGATCTAGTATGACTATCATGTTTAGACGATGGGAGAGGCTTTGTCAGTGGATTTGCAACATTGTCATCAGTTGATACCTTGCATACTTTGACATCTCATCTATCAACAATTTCTCGAATGAGATGAAAACGTCTAAGTATATGTTTGGATTGCTGATGTGATCTTGATTCCTTAGCTTGTGTAATGGCTCTATTGTTGTCACAATAGAGATCCACTGGGTTCACAATACTAGGAACTACATTTAGTTCTGTAATGAACTTTTTAATCCAAACTGCTTCTTTAGCTGTAGCTGAGGTAGCTACATACTCAACTTCTGTAGTAGAATCGGCCACAGTGTCTTGCTTTGAACTTTTCCAGCTTACAGCACCTCTTTCAAACAAAATAGAAAATCTGATTGCGATCTGTAATCATCTATGTTGGATTGAAAACTAGCATCAGTGTAACCATTTACAACTAGCTCGCTTTCTTGTCCTCCATAAACTAAGAACATATATTTAGTTCTTCTTAAGTACTTCAATATGTTCTTGACAGCAGTCCAGTGTGCCTCTCCAGGATTTGACTGGAACCTACTCGTCATGCTCAATGCATATGATACATTGGATCGAGTACATAACATGGCATACATGATAGACCTTATAGCGGAAGCGTATGGTATCTTGTTCATGCGCTCTTCTTCATCATTCGTAGAAGGACTTTGAGTTTTGCTGAGCTTAATGCCATGTGACATTGGCAAGAATCCTCTCTTAGAGTCTTGCATACTGAACCTTTTCAGTACCTTGTCAACATATGCACTTTGATTTAGTCCAATTAGCTTTCTAGATCTATCTCTATAGATCCTTATACCTAGAATATAGGCAGCTTCACCTAAGTCTTTCATTGAGAAACAATTTCCTAACCATGTCTTTACACTTTGTAGAGTTGGGATGTCGTTTCCAATGAGCAAGATGTCATCAACATAAAGTACCAAAAAGACTATTGCATTTCCACTTGTTTTCTTATAGACACAAGTCTCATCTGCATTTTTGATAAAGTTAAATTCTTTAATTGCTTCATCAAAACGAAGATTCCAGCTTCGAGATGCTTGCTTCAATCCATAAATGGATCTTTGAAACTTGCACACTTTATTAGAATTCAAAGGATCATCAAAACCCTCAGGTTGTGTCATGTACACATACTCATATAAGTTTCCATTGAGAAACGTAGTTTTGACATCCATTTGTCAAATCTCATAGTCATAATATGCTGTTATGGCAAGAAGAATTCTAATAGATTTAAGCATTACAACTGGTGAAAAGGTTTCATCATAATCTATACCATGAGTTTATCTATAACCTTTTGCTACCAGTCGTGCTTTGTAAGTATGCACATTTCCCTCCATGATTGTTTTCTTTTTGAAAACCCATTTACACCCAATGGTTTTTGAACCTTTAGGTGGATTAACTAAAGTCCAGACTTGGTTATCATACATGGATTGCATCTTAAACTTCGTAGCCTCTAACCATTTTCCAGAGTCAGAACTCTTAATGGCTTCTAGATAGGAAGTGGGTTCATCATTAATCATAAGCTCCACATTGTGATAATCAATGATGAGGAATCTATATCTCTCAGGTTGTTGATGAACCCTATCAGATCTTCGAGGTCCTTGTTCTATAGAAGTAGGCTCATTTTGGACTTGTGAGCTATCTAATCGAGGTTCATTATTTGGTTTAGGTACTAATTGTGGCTCTTAAATCTCATCAAAATGTATTTTACTCTCACTGATTCTTTTGAAAATAAATTCATTTTCAAGAAAGAATCCATTTCGAGCAATAATTACTATATTTTCTTTTGGGAGATAAAATTGATATCCTTTAGTCTCTTTAGGATACCCCACAAATATGCATTTATCCGATTTAGGTGCAAGTTTATCAGATAATAAACGTTTTACATAAATTTGACAACCCCAAATCTTGAGAAATGACAAATTAGGTTGTCTCCCAGTCCATATCTCATATGACGTTTTCTGAACTGATTTAGATAGAACTCGACTTAGTATGAATGCAACAGTCTCTAGGGCATAACCCCAAATGGAGATTGGAAGATCAGTTTGACTCATCATTGATCGAATCATTTCTAATAAAGTCCGATTTCTCCATTCAGATACACCATTCCATTGAGGTGTTCCAAGTAGAGTTAATTGGGAGATAATTCCACAATTTTTAAGATGCTCGTCAAACTCGTAACTTAAGTATTCACCACCTCGAACTGATCGAAGTGTTTTAATACTTTTGCCAAGCTGATTTTGTACTTCATTTTGAAATTCTTTGAATTTCTGGAATGATTCAGATTCGTGTTTCATCAGATACAGGTAGCCATATCCACTAAAATCATCCGTAAATGTAATGAAGTACTGAAATCCTCCTCTAGCATGTGAATTCATTGGTCCACATACATCAGTATGTATAAGGCCCAATAAATCAGTTGCCTTTTCATTTTGTCTCTTAAAAGGTGCTTTAGTCATTTTGCCAAATAAACAAGAATCACATGTTTCGTAAGATTCTAAATTAAACGAATTTAGAAGCCCATCATTATGAAGCATTGTTATGCATTTCTCATTTATATGACCCAAACGACAATGCCAGAAGTAAGTTTGATTTAAATCATTGGATTTTAATCTCTTAGTATTAATATTATAGATAGACTTATTTGAAGATCTACGAAGATTGAGAATATAGAGCCCATTTGATAATGAGGCATCTCCATAAAAAAATACCATTTTTATTAATGGAGCAAATGTTATTCCTAATAACAAATTCAAAACCTTCTAAATCCAAACAAGAAACTAAAATAATATTCCTACTCATAGCAGGAACATAAAAACAATCATTCAGTTTTAAAATAAGTCCACTGGGCAAAATTAATTCAAAAGTTCCTACAGCTACTGCAACAACTTTTGCTCCATTCGCAACTCGTAGGTCCACCTCACCTTTTGCCAAGGCTTTACTCCCTTTTAGACCTTGCACATTTATACAAATGTGAGATCCACAATCGGTATTCAATACCCATGAATCAGAAATAGATAAATTAATTTCTATAACATAAATACCTGAAGTGGCAGTCTCACTATCCTTCTTTTTCTTTGCTTCCAAATAGAGCTTGCAATTTCTTAACCAATGTCCTTGTTCTCCACAATGGTGGCAAGCTCCCTTCTTTGGTGTCTTGGTCTTAGGTTTGGGCTTGAACTTAAACTTTGCCTTGTCCTTTCCCTTACTAGCCATGACTTTGCCCTTTTGGTTGTTCTTTTTCTCTTTCCCTTTTTGAACCATTAGAACACTAGGAGTATTCTTCTTAATGTTCAGTTCAGCCTGTTTTAGCATCTATGCAATTCAATAATGGGTTTCTCCATATTATGCATGTTAAAATTCATGACAAACTAGTCATACTCAAGAGGTAATGAGCCCAAGATCAAATCCATGGCCATGTCATGATTAATTGGAGCACCAAGTTTATCAAGATGATCAAGATAGCCCTTCATTTTTAAGGACATAAGCACTTACTGAGGTGCCAGAAACCATCTTACATGCATTTAACGCCTTGTGAGTTTCAAATCTCTCTTGTCGTGCTTGCTCTTGGAACATGTCTTTGAGATGCACAATCATGTCATATGTCTCTGCTTCTTTAAACTGTTTTTGAAATTCAGAGTTCATGGTTGCTAGCATGAGGCAAGTAATATCGTTGGAGTAATCTTTGTGCTTACTATAAGCATTTTTTTCAGCTTTTGAGGCATTATTTGTTGAAGCAGGGGGAATAGGATTTTCAAGAACATAGAGTTTTTTTCTTGCTTAAGAACGATTCTTAAGTTTCATGCCCAATCAAGAAAGTTAGTCCTACTAAGCTTGTCTTTCTCGAGCACAGATCGCAATGAGTTATTCCAACTGTTTGTTGCCATTATCTAGATATAAAATATGTAAAGTAATTAATTTTGAGGCTTTAATGAAAACTCCCACTAAAAGCATTTAAACTTTTGAAACTTCAACATTTTGATGTTTCATGGTGGGTAAAAAAAAAAAAAAAAAAATCATAGATGTTCTATTTTAATCATAAGTAAGCTTTGCCTTTAATCTTATAATTAAATAAAACTTAAATTTTAAATGAGATAGACATCAAATGTCCCGGCAAAAAATATCTCATATAATGCCCTAGGCCCAAAACCATTTTGATAGCCCAGTTAAGTCAAATCATATCAAACATAGGGAAAACTATTTTTCATCTTGTCTCACTTATATAATCAAAAGGATCCTACTTTGGCAGGAATGACCATATAATGATCCAAGTAATAACAAGTGTTTAATTTTGGAAGGCATTTAACACTTAATTTAAATTTTTTTTTTGATTGTAGTAAGTATGAAATAAACATATCAAATATACATGCAATACATAAATAAAAGTGACATAGCATAGCCCATAACCTATGTTGATCATCACAAGCAAAGTGAAGATCAAGGTGGTCAATCTAGGTATATAAACTCCTTAAGCATTCTCTAATGCTTTGAGCATACTCCTCCTTGGTTGTAAATGTAGGCCGCTGTCTTCTTTTACATTGGATAGTAAAATTAAAATAATTCATATTCTAGGAAATCAGTACAATTTTACAACAATAAAAAATGACACGCAGGCCGTATTTAAAAATTACAACATAAAACAACGAGAATGGAACCTGCCAATCATATTGGGATAAAACGAGCCATGCTATGCACTATTCAAAATAATCCACAACTACAATAAAAAACACAAATGAATAACATACAACGAACAGTTAGTCGGGATTCTAAGAGGTAGCGCCCCTGGCAAGGAAAAATGATTTTTCCTTCACTCATTGAATGAGATTTCGCCTTCTGATTTTCGAATATTAATCAAATTAACGTTCGAACCCCTTAATAACCATCGCCGTGAAATTTTCATATTATAGACAATCTGCATTCCCTTTTAATCATATTCGTACAGAGAACATATTATCATGGCCGATTAATACAAACAGTTCACAAATATAGAACCATGGATAGCATACTTACGATACCATATCATATTAAAACAGACCAATTCACAGACAATCTGTAAATAATCTGGTCTGATTAGACAACTAGGACATACAGATTAAACCTAATTCAGGCAGTCTACATGCTAAGTATTCTAAAATCATAATCCTGTGAACATATTGATATATACCGTTTAAATTCATATATATATATCATACATATATTCAATAATATGATTAATACAGATGCATCAACCTAATCATTTAGCAAGTTGCTCTGATACAACTGTTAGGATTCGTGAACTCCTAAATGCAGAAAACATCCACGAATCCCTTCTGAGGATCCAAGTAAATGATTAAGAAGATCTAAGGTTTACAGAATTACCTTTCTTTTGCGTAATTGAGATCATTTGATTCTGATTTTGCTATCGTATGTACAACCCGAACGATCACCAGACACTGCAGTGTGCAAACGTCCTCTATAGGTACACACGGCGAACTGACTCATTACCCTAAGAGTGCTAGCGCCTAGGGTTTGAGAGTTTTTTTCTGGTGAATAAAGGCACGAAATTTTTCAACAGAACAGGACTGTTGAGAAGACGGCTAGGGTTTTCTTAAAAACCCCCGAATCTCTTAAAGTCCAAATATGATAATATCTTATCATATTTTAATTTTAATTCAAATTAAATTAAAAACTGATATGATAAGATTCTGCCATTATCTCAATAATTTAACTAATTAATTTATCGAGTTAGATTCTTATAATCTGGACATCATCTAGATATATCGAATGTGGACATATTTTCAGATTCATTGTATCTGATAAATTTTCAAGGTTCGATTAACTTAGACATATTTCCAGATTTATCGAATCTAGTTACCAGAAAAATAACCTAACAAGTTCGCTTATTGTGTGACCTTATAGGTTCATTTAACACTGGTAGTGTGCCTAAATCATATTTAAATGACCCACAAGTTATAAGTGATTTCTAACAAAATATTATAACTATCCAGGTTAAATGAAGATCAGTGATCTCTTTGAACCAAACCACAATTTTATATTTAGTCCTTTTGTCACACGATATCCAGATTAAGCATAAGGCACGGAACATGTCATCCTTATTAAGCTTAATCAATTATTTCTTGATTTTATAGTAGACTGCTCAAACAAATGATATCAATATCTTAGATTGATATATTTGAGCATGGCCATACATTTTAATAGTCTAACTTATCAAGGGGCCCATGGATATCTCTCCCATAATTGAGAGGGATAAATTTCTTCACTATCAATCATATTCCTCTCCTTGATTTATTTTATTTCCAACAGTAGTCTAATTTATTATCTGGTTAAAGACAAATTTGGACAACGCCAAAATATAGAATTTATCAAGTAGGAAACTATAATGAATTTAGGTCGAAGGACTTTTAATATCATTATGGCTAGAAAGTACTTATGGCATGTTCTATGAAGTACTCTCACAGTGGGTCATGTCCAATATAATGTTCTCTAACATTTATTTATGTTTTGACTTGATATCACAAATATCCATGACCAGTAAAACATAGACATCTAGTCACAAACATACTAATCTTAATTTATTATTGTTCTAATAATAATAATCGATCAGGGACTGTTTTAGAATAATCATTGTATTTATTGTTGGGTTTTACTATCAAGTCACGTACTTGATGACCACAAAACAAAATGCACTATTCATGGAAAGGAAAACCCCATATTATTATATAAAACATAACGATAATAGTATAAGTACAAATTGACTCTAGGTCATATCCCTAACATAAACCTATCTTACTTATGGCATTGTCGTTTAGGCCATGTAAATGAGAATCACATTTCTAAATTACATAAGTGTGGTGATTTAGGTTCATTTGATTTTGAATTATATGAGACTTGTAAATCTTGATTACTAGGAAAAATAACTAAATCCTCTTTTTCTAAGAAAGAGGAAATGGTTAAGCAATTATTGGAACTAATACATATTGATGTATATGAACCAATGACATTTCAAGCAAGAAGGGGTTATCAATACTTCATTGCCTTCATCGATGATTATTCTTGATTTGGGTATTTATGGACTAAGGATCACGTTGAAGTGTGCAAGCTGCAAAGGTCCATTTATGGACTAAAGCAAGCTTCTAGGAGTTGGAACATCCATTTTGATGGAATAATTAAAGAATTCGATTTTAAACAAAACATGAACGAACGTTGTGTATATAAGAAAGTTAGTGGGAGTGCAATTATTTTCCTATTACTATATGTAGATGACATATTGCTAATAAGAAATGATGTTCCTATTCTACAATAAGTTAAGATTGGGTTATCCAAGAAGTTCTCCATGAAAGACTTTAGAGGTGCAACATATATTTTGGGAATAAAGATCTATAGAGATAGATAAAAAAGGTTACTTAGTCTTTCACAATCTACATACATAGATAAAGTACTAAAAAAATTTAACATGGATCAATCCTAAAAGGAATTCTTATCCATGACTTATGGGGTAAGCCTTTCAAAATCTGTGTCCTAAGACATAAGATGAAATGAATCACATAAGTAAGATATCGAATGCTTCGACAATTGGTTCTATCATGTATGCTATGATATGTACTAGGCCCGATGTATCTTGTGCTCTTATTTTGATGAGCAGACACTAATCAAACCCTGAAGAAGGTCATTAGGTGGCTATCAAGAATATCCTTAAGTATTTGAGAAGAACTAATGAAGTATTCTTGGTATATAGAGATGGTGACTTGTAGGTTAGAGGATATACAAATGCCAGTTTCCAATCTGATAAGGATGGTTACAAGTCCTAATCAGGATACGTGTTCACTTTGTAGGTGGGGCAGTTAGATGGAAAAGTTTCAAATAAGATACAACTACCGACTTAACCACTGAGTGTATAGCAGCTTTCGAAGCAACTAAGAAGGTAGTTTAGATCAAGAAGTTTATTACAGAACTAGGTTTGGTACATAGCATTGTTGATCCAATACCCTTGTATTGTGATGACAATGAAGTCATTGTGCAAGCAAAGGAACCACGATCTCATTAGTGATCCAAACATGTACTTAGGTGCTATTACTTGATTAGATAAATCATTGATAGAAAAAATGTAAATAAATTTCCTACTGATTAGAATATAGCTGATCTACTTATAAAGGCATTAGCCCAAAAGAAACATGATGGTCATATTCAATCATTTGGTATTAGATACATAAATGATTTAGTCTAGTGCAAGTGGAATATTGTTAGGATTATACTTTAGACGCAATCATTTGTATAGTGTATTTTGCACATTAAATCAATAAAAGACATTCTTTATCTTTCTGTTTCTTTGTTTCATATGATTATGTATATAAAACTGTTAGATAATGTCCCAAGTGCAATATTGTGTTAAGGAAATCATGATAGAGATTGTAATATGAGGTTCCTACTACACTGAACTGTATTTGTACTTAAATTATTCTTAGTCATAGTTTAATGATATGGGACATCATTAATGCACTAAGACTAGCACGTGTTATACTTCTTGGTTTGATCAAGTGATGGTTCTCACTTCTATGAGTATTGTGATACTCAAAGTTAACACGTGGATGTTTGTTATTTGAACAAGTATATTGGATGACCTAACTATAAGATAATTACATGGATAACTATTTAGTGCCAGTGATAGAATCTTATTATAGTAAATGTGCAAGTATATTTAGACTTGAGAACTCTAAGGTACTTTGTTTGCTAAGCGTTGTACTTTGATTCTAATTCTGGAGTCTTTATAAGACCGCATATGGGATAGGGTACAACGTGAAGTAAATGAAAGTAATTGAGAGGGTCAATAAAAGGATTCATCACTCCTAATAGTAGGAGTGTATATCTTAAGGCCACTTGTAGGAATCATTATTCAAGAAGTTCTTGACCAAGACGACTATATGTTGGAAATAATTCCAATTGATACAAATGTTGAGTAATAGATTCCGGGAACAAGTTCTAAAATATTTAGGTCAAATTAATTAATATTTTGAAGGGAGTTGGCACTAATTCTATACTCTAAACCAAATGAGATATCGTATGGTGAAAGGAATTTATTACACTGATGGTTTGCTAGTGAAAGCTTTATGTCAAGCCACTTGACTTTCTGGACTTTTCGGTGGTCATGATGTGTTGTTAGATACCGCTTATGATCTGCTACACATGAATTTATTAATTAGATAATTAATAAATTTAATCCTAATTAGAACTAATTTGTTAATTCTAATTATTAAAAGGATTATTAATTCTATAGTGATAGAATTAATTCATAATAGCTATCATTTGACTAGAAAACCTAATGGGTCACACATAATTGAGGAATTGGTGTTCAAGATATTATATGATAATATTATGGAGTTATTTTGTGAGAAGAAATAAGAATCATGGGTTAATTATAATGTGTTAAGATTAATTGGACTAGATTGCAATTAATAAAAGTCTTGTGGTTGAAATTATAAGGTGGTTATAATTTGATAGGCTAGATTGCAATTTATAAAAGTTGAGCTCGTGATTACAAGGGGAAAAAAATGGAAAAATGGATTCTATATTCGTTTCCTAATTAGATTAGGAAACAAACACAGGGAACATACACATATATGTATATATATGTGTTCAGTTAGCGTTGTGTTTTTTTTTTCCAGAAAAATCACAGAAAGTTTTCCCTATCTTCTTCCTCACGAAATTTCTCCGAACCTTTCCCGAAAATTGCTAGCACAATTCGATTGGTCTTCTTGAGCAGCAAGCCTTGTGTGGATTTCCATTGGAGAAATCTCTACACTTAAGATTTGGTGGTTTGGTGGAACGTGAGAGCTTTTCCAAATTCGAAAGCCAAAAGGAAAGCAAATTTTAATTCTTTGTGGTGTTCTCTTCAAGTAAACGGCTTATCCTATCTTTCTATTTTATGGTCTTTAAATCACATTCGAATGATCCATGGCATAGAATTCCTCTTTAATATTTTGTTGCGTAGATCTGATTTGCATGAGGGAATCCCATCAGATGTTGACCACTAAAACCGTACATACGGGCAATCATATCTATCATATAGTATAGGGAATAGCAAGTATCGAATCCACATGAACTTAGGCTTCCACATTACCTTACCCAAATCTTTATTGTTTAGTTAATAAAATAAAGAAATAAAAGTAAATAAAATACTAGCCTAATATACTAGAAAATATATCAAGTCCACACAAGAAAAGTCATAAGGATAATCAAGGGGTGAGAATAAGGATAAAAGATATGTAAATAGATAGAAATCCTTGAAGATATGACAATGATTGATTCAGAATTATCATAATTAATTATCATCTTGGTATCATAAAGGATTAAAATAGACTCCACTTCTTTCCCTATCTATGGAATCACTATCTTCTAGTCAATTTAGTAGATTTCCCAACAAAACTAAAGCGACCAAAATATGCATGGAATGTATTCCTCATAAATAATATCACTATACTCTAGGCAATATAAACATAAAATTATCCCATGGCCCTATGCTTTAGGCGAAATCAACTAATCTTTGATTACTCGAGTTCAATTCTTAACTTCCTTACCCAATTCCATTAAGAAATAACATATATTAAATCAATTAATTGAAACTAACTCCTAATATCATTTTCCAAGTTAATTAGAAAGAAGAAAAAATTAACTAATTCATCAAATGAAAACAAGTAATCAAATACCAAGAATAATAATCACTTGATCAAAGAAATAAAATTAATACAAAATTATGAATAAAAAAAATATCCTCTAAATACAATTAAAATAATTTAAACTTAAATTGCCAATAAATTACAAAAAAAAAAAAAAAAGAAACCACTCATAGACAAATACGTTTTCGTCTTCTTCCTTGAAACCTTCTCGGTTAATCTCCTTTCCTTCTCCAATTGTCTCTTTGATCATCCTAAATCTTGGTGTTTTTCTAAGAGTTTCCTATGGGTTTGCAAGTTTCAAAGGTAAAAACTACTTTAAAGAGTGTTAATCCCTTGTATTTATAGGAGTTAGATTGGCAAAAGGTGCCTACAAGAGTCCTAATTCATGTCCAATTTAGTTTGCAAAAAATCTGTATTGCAACTTCCAAATTCTGATATTAAAAGGAATCTTTGCCACCATTGAACAGTTAAGAGCCGGCGTCAGTTCACATCGACTAGGCTAGCACTGATTCTTCTTTGGAATTCTAGTTTTGCTATGTTTTCCCTCTATTTCTCGAATTCCTTCCAGTGCTGGGTTAGCGCCGAACAATTTCCCTTGAGCAAGTGCTGGGTTTATGCTGGAATACTTCACTTTTGCTCAAATTTCATCAATTTCTGTATGAAAACTCAGAATAACCTTTTCACAAGCAAAATATCAAATAGGAAGGGAATTGGCTAGTTATTGTAACAAAAGCATCAGAAAATGACCTCAAATAATTAGAAAAATATAGGTAAATTTAGGCCCTATCATATTCCCCCACACTTAAACTTTGCTTGTCCTCAAACAAACAAGAATTAAACACACCAAGCAAATAACTCATGAACAAGAAGATTTTAGTGAATATGGACATTATAGTAAAGATATTATCATTCTTCTAGTTCAAGAATTCAATCCAACACCTATTCAATCAAGCCAATTTCATGTAAACTTATGCATTAAACTAGATATAACCAAGGCCATTGAAGTTGAGTTAAACAAATTTATATTCATTCAATGTATTTCACCCCATTTCTTAAGTCAAGAATGCAAACATTGTGGTTCATATAAGTTAGGAATAATAATCAACTTCAGTTCTACAATTTCCAAACTACTACAGTCCAAGTAGCAAACTAGGGACATTCTCACCCTATTTTTCTTGGGAATTCATAGCCTCAAGTGAATGAATTTCTCTTTACTTATCATGTTGGCCCCCTTAATTTCTTGTTTTTTTTTTCTTCTTCTTCTTCTTTTTTTTTTCTTGCCTTCTGCCTTCGCGATAGCCTCAAAAGAGTGTACCAAGCAATACTTGCTACTTCTTTCTGTATTGACCCCCTTTTCAGTAGGAATCTCTATTTTTTTTTTCTTCACTCTGTTTATTATTTTTTTTTTCAAGGCTTCTTTTCTTCTTCTTTTTTTTCCTTCTCTCATGATTTTACCACTCTAGTTCCTATTTACTTAAACTTAGAACAATGACTACTTTAGAACACTATAGAACAAAAATCAACCAAAATTCTCTACTTATATTTTCTCACAAAATTAACATCAATCCTCAAGAAGCAAAATGTCACAACATCTGCGAAAACATAAGCAAGGTTAATCTAAATTCTCAAGACTTAGCCTATATCACACCAAATATATAAGTTTACACAAAAGTATACTCAACAAAATAAGTCTTAAACCAAATTCTTATATCAAAAGAAAAACAATAACAATACCATAATAGTCAAAATTTGAGAAACTGTAGCTCATAATTTACTCAAAAGTTTAAAAAATTTCCAAAATTTAAATTCTCAAAAAAATTTAAATTAGCTCAATTGGCTCAAAATTTTAAGAAATACCAAGAAAATTAATAAAAACTTAGATAAAGAATATCACCAAACCACACTGTCACACTTAAACTAGATAATATCCTCATTAGCAAAAAATTAACACAATAAAGCACCTCCAAAAGGACAAAAAATTATTAAAAGGGTAGTGAAAAACCTTGAGGGGAGGGGTGAATAAGATTTTTGACAAACTAAAATTTCTCCAAAAAAAAAAATGTTTTGAAGGATAGAAATGTTTTTCGAATCTTGGACCAACGACACTTGCAATAGTGAGAGCTTTTCAGAATGACTTTGAGAAATATCTAGATACATAATAAGGTAAAAAGCACGATGCAATTAATGCTGGATTGAAGATGGGCTGGTGAACGCCTTTAAAGAAATCTTTAAGAAACTAAGAAAAATCTGAGTTGGGACGATTTGCAGGTTATTTGAAAATAAACGCTGATGTAAAAATAGAGAATTATAACATAGAATTTATAGTGGTTCGATCTACCAAAATCTACATCCACTACCTTAAGTTTACACTTAAGAATTTTCAACCAGATTTTATTTACCAAACATAATGGTATCAATCTGTACCAAATACAAGAGAGGATCACAACACAAAGTTTTTCAAAATCTCTCAATTAAAAAAAAAATTAAGGTTCACCCCAAATGGATTTTATGCCACAACCTTGATACAAAAAGATGATTGAAGATAAATGAAACAATAGTGGCTCACTTCTTTAAGCAGATATACAAGAAGAATAAGCTCAAACACTTTTACCTCTAAGATACAATTTGATTTCACTTTGAAGTACTTTGATAAAGGAGATTTTTGTTTTCTATAGAGTAAGAGTGTTTCTTGGAAAGATAGGATAAAAATCTACTTTCAAATAGAGTTTTGAAGCCTTATATAGAGTCATAAAGTAGAGTACCAATGGCTATAAAACGGCTAGTTTCGCTATCAAATTTACCAACGTTTTGGACGACAGTGCATCTAAAAGGTAAGTCCAAATTGGTACTTTTTTAGGCAGAATCTATTTGATATTGTTCACGAAATTTTGGACGTAGCTTCTGGATGCAGGATCACCTAAAATGCTCAATCTAAAATTCTTAGGATTTTAAAACTTTGAAATATTTTGTTTTAGTACTTCACGGTGGAATTAAATTGAATCAAAAGGTAAAGAAGACATAGGAATTTACACAGAGAGATACCTTAACAAGGATTCCTAGTCTAAGGTTCTTCCACAATAAATTTTTTGTTTGCAATCTCTTAAGCTTGTTCTTTTCCTTGATTTTCCATTCTCGAGTTCTATTGCTTCAAGAATTTCTTAGTAATCCTATTTGTACGCCTTGGAAGACCTGAGGTCAAAAATATTCTATAACAAGTAGATCACACAAGTTAGTCCTCATCAATATTTGTCATAAGTCAAAACGCAGGAGACCGCCCTTAGGGCTAACAATTTCCTCCTTTTTGAGTGATGACAAAATTGATGGGATTGTGATGTAAATGTTAATGATATGCACAGTATGGACATGTTTAGATCAAGAGAAATAAGAATAATTTTCATTGAAGTGTAATCTCTATTCATAGGACTCAAAGAGTGCTTATGAGATTGAGATAAGAAATTACGACATATACTCACAAACATGGCTCAATGAGCCTATAACCCAACCTACCTCTATATCCTCCTTCCTTCCATCACACGACTATTCCTTAAAAGAATAGCCATTATAAAAATTGTACAAATATGTATAAGAGGAGGTATAGTAAATAAATTATAAGATGAAATGTTCCCCCTTAATATGTGCATATATGAATATCTGTAAAGTATGAGAGAAAACTGGAGTCAACTTTTGAAAGTCCAAAGTGTGCATCCAAAACTAGGTGAAGGAGAGTATCGAAATTTCGGATTTTAGGTTTTGGAAGTCCAAATCAAGTGTCCAAAATAAGATATGGTTTAGATAGAAACTAACTCCTTTAAAGGAACTCATTTTTGGACTAGACTTTTGGATCAAGAGAATGTGTGTCCAAAACTCCCCCTGTCACAATGCAGAAGATAATTGGTTTTCAGAAATTTTGATCCATCCTAGTTTTCTCAAAGAGTTTTAGTTTTTAAGGAAAGTTTTGTACAATAAGAGATATCTTAATAACTATCCTTAATATCTAAGATTTTTAACAAAGAACATATCATAGAATCATGTTATAAAAACTTTCAAAAGAAAATTTACCAATAACTTCAGTCTCAATGATACCTTCAATACCTGAAGAAAACACTTTTGATGGAAAATAGGATATCAAACTGATTTCTTTTTGGACATCAGCAAATTGTGATCACAGATCATAAACCAATAAAATTTTCACAGCATGCAGTTCAATCAAATCCAGATCCTGATATGAATTTCATAGAGCGAATCACAAGATCTTAGCAATATTTAGAATAAGCATATGAGTCTGTTTCAGTGCAGAACATCAATTTAGAGCACAAAATTTCATAGCCATCAGATTATCCAGCGAAATAAGACTTAAACTACTCAAGGACAGTCAACAGTTAATTAGCAGTGCCTAGTTAACAGATAGCCATAGAAAGCATAACACAATACTACAGTGGTGTTAAATTAAATTGCCGCCATTCTTTCAAAGGTAAGTGCATGCTCACACATACATACTTGCCTATTTAGCATAATAATCACAATCCAACAAGCGCACCAATCATAATCACAACCCAACAAACAACCATTTTTGCATTTTTCTCCCCCTTTTGTCACCAATCAAAATGAAGAGTAATATATGAAACAATGAGAAGTATATATATATATATATATATATATATATATATGTATGTATGTATGAAGCATTCATAAGTTGAGCAGAGATATTAGTTAAACGATAGAAAATAAATTGTTCAGATGTAGAAACGAAAATTAAAAATTGTTCAAGAGATCAATGAGAATTGATTTTAGTCTAGGCAGAGGTCAGTTGGAGTTCAGTCTACTAATCGGGTTACTCAGGAAATGTGAACTGTTTCAATCTTAGCCCCGGCACCCTTTCTGGAGTGTTGTCCAGTAATCTTGCTTGATTTCCTCTTGACTGCCACATGTTTTTATCTTTTCCCAGATGATACACGAGGTTCAGAGGGGGCAGGGGGTGCTACATCTTCCTGATGTGAGGATTCTTCTTTCTCTTGAGCAGGGACTGTCACTTCCTGAACAGCTCACTCTTTTGCAGTTTCTTCTTCGACCTTAGGGACTGTTTGCTCAGCTGTTTCCTTTGCTGAAGATGGTGCTGACGGAGTAGACACTGGTTCATCCGTTCTTTCCTTTTTCTCCATAACAGTCAGCCTGTTTCCAAGAGTTTGAATTTATGCACTAAGGCCATCTAATTTAATAGCTAGAGAATTGATGGCATGCAAGATGCTTTCAGATAATCTTTTATCGTAAACTCGCTCTTTCCCTTTGGCAGAGAATTCTTCTTGAGGTTCTCCCTCAGTTTTTCTTTTGACTCCAACAGATGGGGCATTTTTGCCTTCAGCTTTCACTTTCAACAATTTTTCCTTTTCATCTCCAGCTGCATCATGAAGCAACTTCCATTCATCTTCCAATCTTACATATCCCATGTGCTCAAAAGACTTAAAGCTGTATACATTCATTTTTTAGAGCGCAGAGGGGACTAAATTTAAATCAACAGCAAAATGTCTGAACAATTTTGTTAGCAAATTCCCATATGGTAGTGCTTTGCTAGAGATGTTTCTGGTCAGCAACATTAACTTGGCAGCCAAGAACCCAATACTTATTTGCCTCCCTTCAGCCAGCACTAACATAATCACCTTTTGCATTATATTGATGGAGGTTTTGTGACCAAAACTTAGGACCACCATGGTTGAGAGCATGTAGTGCAGGATCCTGCCTTCTCTATTTAACCACTTTGTGTTTCTGTCACTAGAGTTCTTGAAACTCCTTCCGCCAGCAAATATTTCTTCAAACTTTTTTAAATCAAACATGTCAGTTCCTTCTGGAAATTTATTTAGTTCAAAGTACTAAATTTCTCCATCTCTAACCTCATATACTCGATTTAATAGACGGTGATCGAACTCGATATTCTTACCCCCAACTCTAGAGGTGTACTATTTGATCATAAACCCTCCTCCTGTTTCCTCAAGTCGCCTTTTTCTTAAGTTTGCATAGAACTCCCAAATGAGTGAGGTAGACAATTTTTCATTAACGGATAGTAAACTACCCCAACCAACAGATTCAAATAAATTTAACACATTGGAAAAGTTCAGAAAAGATGATGGATTAACTCGATAGCCAATAATCACAGTTTGATTTCTCAAGACCCATTCATTATAATCTAATTCACTTTTTGAATCTAGAAAGCGAAGTACCTGAGTTTCAAAACTTTCTTGTTCCAGCGATGATTTAGAGGAGTCATAATGGGAAGTTGAGAAATCTGGAGCAATTTCTTTTCTTTTGTTTGTTGCTGATGAATTCTTCTTCATCCTCGGAGATGCTTTTTGGACCTTTTTTTGTTTTGGTTTGGTTGATTTTATTTTTACCATTTCAGTAAGAGGATGATGGTTTGAATTCTCTCTTGTTAAGAAAAGAAAAACTCAGAGGATTTTGTGGAAGAAAGGATGAAGAATGGTTGGTTCCAGAATTTAGGAGAGAGAAAAGGAGAGAGAGAGTCCTTTAAGAGTTCCTACAAAGTTGTGATAGAAGTACACTTAAGTACATTGAAAAAGCCATTTTAATCAGAGATTTCAAAAAAGGCATCTTGAGAGAAGTGCTAACATTTTAAAATTCAAATATGAAAATCTGGAAGCAGTTATTTAAAAAGAAATGCAAAGCATCAAGGGTGATTCCGTTTTAGATTCAGGTCCGATTCGAAATATTCATCCAAACGGAACTTTTTCCAGAGAATTTTGGAAGTGAGTTTTAGACTAAAATGCTGCATCCAAAAGCTCTTCTTTTAGTGGTTTTGCAAAATAAAAAATCTTGTGCAAACATATCAATCATATGAATTTTGTAATTCCTAAACCTCTTCTCAGATTATTGAATCTTTCTTCGGCTAGAGGTTTTGTAAAGATATCAGTGAATTGTTCATCAGTTGAAATACATTCAACACATACATCGCCTTTAAGCATATGATCACGGATAAAATGATGTTTAACTTCTTTATGCTTGGTCCTAGAATGTTGAACATGATTATTAGTTAGATTGATAGCACTTGTATTGTCACATAATATAGGTACGCAATTAAAATTAAGACCAAAATCAAGTAATATATTTTTCATCCACAAGATTTGTGCGCAGTAGCTTCCGGCTGCAATATATTCAGCCTCGATTGTGGATAAGGATACACATGCTTGATTCTTGTTGTGCCATGACACTAGAGAGTGTCCAAGAAATTGGTAATGGCTGCTTGTGCCTTTTCTTTCCACTTTACAGCCTGCATAATTCGCATCGGTATATCTTATAAAATCAAATGTGTTAGTACGAGAATTTCATAATCCATAATCAAATGTGCCAATTAGATATCGAAGGATGCGTTTTACTGCATATAGGTGATGTGTATGGATTTAGGTATAAAAATCATATAAAAATAAGTATATTCCCAATCAAGTTTAAATTAAAATGTTAACCCCAAATTACACATATGAGCAAGCGTACTCATCATTAATATAGCATAGGGTTCAAACGAGTGTCGATCTTCAAGGAATAAGTATACACTAATTACATTTCTTTCATTGTTTAACCAACTCGATAAAGTAAGAAAGAAATAAAATAAAACAAAATAAAATAAAAATAAAAATATATACATGTCAAGGATGAAGAAGTATGCAACTCAAACCATTGTTTAGACAAACATGATCTTAAAGAACCCAACCATTATCATAACTAATTATTCTCTTGGCATCATGAATGATTAAAGTAGATTCACTTCGATGGTCAATCCATGAAATCACTACCTTTTAGATAAATTAGAATCACTTGGTCTCGTCTCAACTAATTCATCCAAAAGATGCATTAAACACAGTCCTCAATTAAATTCCCTTGGTCTCGAAAAATTTAAAACATGAAATTAATCAATGAACCCTTGGTCTCGGAAGGTATCAATTAACATTCAATTACCAGTTCTAAGCAATCAACCCCCATGGTCCAGTAAGTTAATAGCCAACAAAATATGAAATTAATAAATTGAAACTACCATCAACCCCCTTGGTCCAGTAAGTTAATGGAGAGAACTAATAAACTAATCTCGTAATAAGCACAAGAAATTGAATACCAAGAATAACAATCGATTAATCAAAAGATCAAACAACTCTAAAAATCATCAATATCTAAAATAATGTCAAATTACAATAAAACAATTAACATATCATTGTTCAAGTAAAAGAAAGCACTCATAGACAAGCCTCATTCTTCTTCCTTTGAAGACCTTCTTGCACAACTCTCATTGAATTGAAGAATTCCTCATTTAATTTGAGTGATTTTCTATGATGATCAATGAATTCACTCTCTTTTCCTTGTGTTTTTCATCTATTTATAGGCTTGGGAAGTGTCTAAACTCATTGGTGTAATGTTCTTGGCCGAGTAGAAGTTGGAAGATACTAAAACTCTCCAGATTATCAAAAATCGCGTAGAAAAAATCAAGCACCGCCTTAACTTCAGGGCACAGCCGGCGCCGCCTTGGCTCTTGGAGCCGGTTTCGGTTGTGTTCTGGTTCTCCAATTGTTTGCTGATTTTTTCTTGAATTCCGCACAATGTATTCCAGAATGCAGTCGGCACCGGTTCCACTCTGTTCCGTCCTGTTTCACCAATTTTTCGTCGTCTCAAAATTTGTGCAACCAGTGCATGGCCGACGCCGGTTCCTCTGTCCCAGTCGGCGCCGCCTCTAATCTGTTTCGTGACGTTTTTGCTTTGTTTTACCCCAAAAATCTGAAATAATAAACAAAATACCTTTTCAAGGGTAAAATCTCAAATATAAAGGAATACAATTAGTTTTTGAACAAAATGTATCGCAAAAGAGCCTAAAATAACTAGGAAAAATATAACTAATTTAACCCCTATCAATAGGTGTGATTCATTTGGATATGATTGAAACCGGGTATAAAGATAAACTAAAAATATGATATATGACCGGCTAGCAGTGATATAAAGTTAGCTTTCAATCATACATCTATATTTAGATTCATCTACCTTCGTACCCTTTTCATCCTTGTCAAGTTTTATAGAAGTACTCATAGGTGTGCATATTTCTTTGGCTTCGTTCATACCAAACCTTTTGAGCAGTTCCTTGGTATACTTAGCTTGATTTATGAAGATTTCATAATTGGTTTGTTTGATTTGCAGTCCGATAAAGAAGTTTAGTTCTCCCATCATGCTCATTTCGAATTCTTGCTGTATTGTCTTAGCAAACATCTTGCACAAGGAATCATTAGTGGCACAAAAAATGATATCATCAACATAAATTTGAGCAATAAGTAGATCACTGAATTTTTCTAATTTGATAAATAATGTGGTGTCGATCAAGTCTCTTGAGAACCCCTTTTGAAAGCAAGAATACACTAAACCTTTCATACCAAGCTCGTGGGGCTTGTTTTAAACCATAAAGAACCTTTGAAAGTTTGAAAATATGACTTAGAAAATACTCATTAATAAAATCCGGAGGCTGTTCTACATACACTTCCTCCTTAATAAAACCATTTAAGAATGCACTTTTAATATCTATTTGATAAAGCATAAAATTTTTAAAGGATGCAAAGGCAAGAAGCATTCTTATAGATTCCAATCTAGCAATAGGAGCAAATGTCTCATCATAATCAATGCCCTCTTCTTGATTGGATCCTTGGGCAACTAATCTTGCTTTATTTCTAATGACAACTCCATTTTCATCAAGTTTGTTTCTAAACACCCACTTGATACCAATAACTAAATGATCAAGTGGTCTAGGGACAAGTTTCTAAACTTGATTTCTTTTAAATTGGTTTAGTTCTTCTTGCATAGAAATTATCCAAAATTAGTCATGTAATGCTACATCAATACAATTAAGTTCCATGCTTGAGAGTAGGACAAAGTTATCTATGAAATACCGTCTAGTTTTGACTCCGTAGCTTAGATCACCAATGATTTGTTCTTTCGGATGACCGGTTTTGTATTTTCAATCCTTTGGTAAATCTTGATCTGTGGATTCTTCAATTTGTTGCCTTCCTTGTTCAGCTTGTTGTTCTTCAATTTCTTCTTCTTTTGCATGAGTATCTAGCAGTGAAACTTTGTGTTGGTCTTTCCTCATTTCCCTCCTACATCATCATCATTTTTCCTTGAAGCGTAGATGTTAGATTCATAAAAAATAACATGTACGGATTCTTTCACACATAGAGTTCTCTTATTGTACAATCTATATGTCTTTTTATTGGAAGAGTATCCAAGAAATATAGCCTCATCGAATTTGCTATCAAAATTTTCATGCTTGTCTCAGGTATTAAGGACAAAATATTTGTAGCCAAATACTTTAAAATAGGAAATTGATGGAGTTTTGTCAAACATAAGCTCAAAGGGTGCTTTTCTAAAAAATGGTCTCAATATTACTCAGTTCACAATATAGCATGCTATATTAACAGCTTCAGCCCAAAAGTATTTTGAAAGGGAGTTTTCACAGATCATGAATCTAGCCATTTCTTGTAAAGTTCGATTTCTCCTCTCAACAATACCATTTTTTTGAAGTGTTTTAGCTGCTGAAAAGTTGTGAAATACTATATTTTCATCACAAAAGTGTGTAAATTCATTGTTGCAAAATTCTCTACCATTATCACTTTTAATAGAAATCAATTTGCATCTAATAGAGTTATGGACGCGCTTGAGTAGTTTTGAAAATTCAGAAAAGACTTCATCTTTTTATCCAAGAAATAAAGTTCAGGTAAATCTTGAGAAATTTTCAACTAACACATAAGCATACCTTTTACCACTAATATTAGTGGTCCTCAATGGTCCAAATAAATCCATATGAATTAATTCAAGAGGTTTTGAGGTGGAAATCATTTTCTTGGGTTTGAAAGAAGTTTTAATTTGTTTTCCAAATTGGCATGCATACAAAATTTTGCTTTTATCAAACTTTATTTTGGGCAGTCCCCTAACAAGCTCTTTTGAGGATAATTTAAAAAATACATGGCCTAATCTTCTATGCCAAAGATAACAATCATTGTCATGCACGGAAAGATATCTAATACCATAGGCTATCATGTCATTTAGATAAAATATATAAACATTTCCAACACGGTTGGTAACAAAGATTGTTTTATTCCTTGAGTTATCCATGATAGAGCAAGAATCCTTTTCAAATATGACTTTACAGCCGTTGTCACATAATTGGCTAATTCTAAGCTAGTTATATTTCAACTCATCAATTAATAACACTTATTTTATGATGGTTGAAGAGCCTTTACCAATATTACCTATGCCAATAATTTTTCTTTTCTTTTTGTTCCCAAAGGTAATGAATCATTCATTTGTGGTTTGCACATCCTCTAATAGAGCTGCACTTCCGGTCATATATTTTGAACATTCGCTGTCCAAAAATCACTTGATGAAGCCTATTGTCTCTAATAAATGTGCCTATACATGAGAAGAAAGAGTGATTTTTAGTACCCATATTTTCTTAGGTCCATGGGGATTAGTAGTGGTTTCTCTAATTTTTCAAAATATTTTTCCACCGAATTCCACTTTCTTCTTTATATTACACCTAGATGCTTTGCTTTTTCAAATATTCCGTAGTGCGCCTTAGCACCTTTCTCACTTTAGGTAAGGGCCTAAATTCCAGCAAGGGTTGTCAAGATTTTTCACTATATGTGCACATTTTGTATATCATGTAAGATGAGGCAGCTTTTACAAATTGAGGTTTATGAATTTTATCCTTGATTTCATGCCTATAACCTAGGCTAGTTCAGTTTCCAACTAGGTGTTGAGCCCCAAAAAATTTTTCCAAGTTGTTTTTACCATTTGTAAACTTTTCAATACATGTGGCAAGATCATTGACTCTATTTTTCATATCATCAAATGTGCTAACCATACTTTCAAGAGAATGAATTTTATCATATAAGCATCCATTTTCTAGAGATACACACTGTAGAGTAGTGATGATCACATCATTTTCCATAATAGCACACATATGTGACTCAAGAGACATTTTGTTTTCACTCATTTCATTCTCATCTAACAAACAATCAATCTTCACTTTCATTTCTTTATTTATTCTAGACGATTTTTTTAGTTCATGGAATATGTCAAATAGCAATTCATTTGGATCATCATGATTTTCATGTTTAGAATTATACGAATTAGACATGGAATTAGCGGTGGTAGAATTTACCTCATTTTCTATTGCCATGAAGCATATGTTGACAATATCGTCTTCAGAATTATCTACTTTAGATTCATTTTGGTCCCAAGTTCCCATCAGTCCTTTGCCTTTCTTTGCTTTCAGCTCCTTTTTCTTTTTCTTAAGCACTCTGCCTTCTTTTCTTCAGCAACTAGGCAATCAGCAATGAAATGTTCAGTGCTTTTGCATTCATAACATTGAGGCTTAAACGCTGAGATTTGTCCTTTTCTCTTTATGAACTTCATTCCTCTTTTGAAGTTTCCTTTGTTAAACATCCTTCTGAATTTCTTTGCTATCATTACTAGTTCTTTAGTGTCTACTTCAGTCTCATCTCCACTGTTTGATTGACTGATTTTAGCTTCCTCTTTTTCAGCTTTCAGTGCTATTCTCTTTTTACCTTTATCATGATCATCGTATTCTTGAAACCTTTTGAGTTTAATTTCATGTGTTAGAAGAGAGCTAATAAGCTCTTTATTGGTAACGATTTCAAATCTTTAGATTCTTCCACAGTAAGAGATTTCGACTGCCAGCTCTTAGGCAATGCATCCAAAATTTTTCGATTTTGTTTACCAAGGGAATAAACTTTCCCATAGGCTTTAAGACTATTTGCGATATTTGTGAATCTGGTAAACATATCAGTTTTGTTTGCGTTTGGCTTCATTGTGAATAATTCATAGTCATGAATTAAAAATCCCAATTTAGATTTCTTAACTTGGTTAGTCCCCTCATGGGTGACTTCAAGTAGTTTTCATATATCATGGACTGAATCACAGTTACTAACTTAATTGTATTCAGTGGCATCAAGGGCACAACACAAAATATTCATAGCTTGAAAGGTCAATGTCATCTTAGCATTGTCTTCAACATCAAGTTCATCATTTTGTTTATTCATTTTTTCGCCATTAACAAATTTTAACGGAACAAAAGGACCATTTTCAATCAAATTCCACAAATCGAAGTTGATTGAACAAACATAGATTTTTATTCTATTTTTCCCAGAATGTGTAGTTGTTTTCATTGAACAATAGAGGTCGATTTGTTGACAAACCTTCAACTTACAGAAAAGAGGATGAGTTTGCCATAAGGATCTTTCCTATAAGGTTGTTAGACCGAGAATAGAGTAGACCACGCTCTAATACCAAATGAAAAACCTTAGAGGGGGGGGGGGGTGAATAAGGTTTTTGGAAAACTAAAATTTCTCCAAAAAAATTATGTTTTGAAGGATAGAAATGTTTTTCTAATCTTGGACCATGACACTTGCAATAGTGAGAGCTTTTCAGAATGACTTTGAGAAATATCTAGATACAGAATAGGGTAAAAAGCACGATGCAATTAATTCTAGATTGAAGATGGGCTGGTGAACGCCTTTAAAGAAATCTTTAAGAAACTAAGAAACTGAGTTGGGACGATTTGCAGGTTATTTAAAAATAAATGCTGACGTAAAAGCAGAGAATTATAACACAGGATTAATAGTGGTTCGATCTACCAAAATCTACATCCATTACCTTAAGTTTACACTTAAGAATTTTTAACCAGATTTTATTTACCAAACACAATGGTATCAATCTGTACCAAATACAAGAGAGGATCACAACACTAAGTTTTTCAAAATCTCTCAATTAAAAAATAAATTAAGGTTCATCCCAAATGGATTTTATGCCACAACCTTGATACAAAAAGATGATTGAAGATAAATGAAACAATAGTGGCTCACTTCTTTGAGCAAATATACAAGAAGAATAAGCTCAAACACTTTTACCTCTAAGATACAATTTGATTTCACTTTGAAGTACTTTGATAAAGGAGATTTTTGTTTTCTATAGAGTAAGAGTGTTTCTTGGAAAGATAGGATAAAAATCTACTTTCAAATAGAGTTTTGAAGCCTTATATAGAGTCATAAAGTAGAGTACCAATGGCTATAAAATGGCTAGTTTCGCTGTCAAATTTACCAGCGTTTTGGACGACGGTGCATCCAAAAGGTAAGTCCAAATTGGTACTTTTTTAGGCAGAATCTATTTGATATTGTTCACGAAATTTTGGGCGTAGCTTCTGGATGCAGGATCACCTAAAATGCTCAATCTAAAATTCTTAGGATTTTAAAACTTTGAAATATTTTGTTTTAGTACTTCACGGTGGAATTAAATTGAATCAAAAGGTAAAGAAGACATAGGAATTTACACAGAGAGATACCTTAACAAGGATCCCTAGTCTAAGGTTCTTCCACAACAAATTTTTTGTTTGCAATCTCTTAAGCTTGTTCTTTTCCTTGATTTTCCATTCTCGAGTTCTATTGCTTCAAGAATTGCTTAGTAATCCTATTTGTACGCCTTGGAAGACCTGAGGTCAAAAATATTCTATAACAAGTAGATCACACAAGTTAGTCCTCATCAATATTTGTCATAAGTCAAAACACAGGAGACCGCCCTTAGGGCTAATAGGTAGAAAGTTAAGCAATACACCCTAAGTGTAATAAGCTTCCTTAAAACGGGAAACTTGAAGAAGAGAACGAAGAGCTTATCCAAGAAGGCTTTATTGAAACCTACAAAACAACACACTCATAAAGCACAAAGAAAACATTAACATAAAAGAAACAAAATAAATGAATGAATAAAAATTATAAAAAAGTAAATAACGAAAAATTTTCCCTCCCCCACATTTAAGCTAGAACGTATTTTCCTTTGGGCGGAGGGAAAGACACCTAACAACTAGACAAAATAAGATAATGCTATAAAATATCCAATCACATAAAAACACTATTTTCACTCATCATGCTTTTTCATCATTCCATTTGAAAAGAAATTAATGCTCAATGAAGAAGGTAGGTGTGATGAATGTAAAAAGAATGAAGGTTTTTGTAAGAAACAAGGTTCATGGAAAATAGTGTTAGTGTTATGCCCTAGAGGCAATCACATATATTTTATATATTGTACATTTATTTAATAATAGAAGGTATTCTTTATCTTTCAATTTATTTTATTCTTTCGTGTGAATATATAACTGTTAGATAATGTCCCAAGTGCAACACTATGTCAAGAAAATTATAATAGAGATCATGATGTGAGGTTTCTACTATATTGTATAATGTTTGTACTTAAATCATCCCTAGTTATAGTATTAATGAGAAAGGACATCATTAATGTGATTAGACTACTACGTGTTATATTTCCTGATTTGATCAGGTGGTGATTCTCACATCCGTGAGTATTGTGATACTTAAAGTTAACATGTTGATGCTTGTTACTAGAACAAGTACATTGGATGACCTAGCTATGAGATAATCACATGGATAACTATTTAGTGCCAGTGATAGAATCTCATTATAGAAAATGTGCAACTACCCTTAGACTTGAGGTCTCTAAGATACTTTGTTTGTTTAGCGTTGTACTTTGATTCCAATCTCTGAAGTTCTGACAAGACCTCCTATAGGATGGATATTGGTACAATGTGAAGTAAATAAAAGTAGTTGAGATGATCAATAAAGGATTCACCACTCCTAATAGTAGGGGTGAACGTCGCACGACCACTTGTAGGAATCACTACTCGAGAAGTTCTTGTCCAAGGCGACTGTGTATTGGAAATAGTTTCAATTGATATACATGATGAGTGGTGGATTCTAGGAACATGTACTAAAATATTCGGGTAAGAATTAATAAATATTTTAGAGGGAGTTGGCACTAATTCTATACTCTAAATCGAATGCGATATTGTAAGGTGAAAGAAGTTTATTGTATTGTTGTTTGCTATTGAAATGTTCATGTCAAGTCACTTGACTTTCTGAACTTTTAGGTGGTCATGATGTACTACTAGGTGCCACTCATGATATGCTTAATATGAATTTATTAATTAGAGAATTAATAAATTAATCCTAAGTAGAATTAATATTTTAATTCTAATTATCATAGATTATTAATCCTAAAGATGTTTAGATTAATTTATATTTTACTACGAATAGACCTGCAGGACACCTGATAGGTCATACACAATTGATGATTAAGGACTCGAAATGTTATTTGATAATATAATAGAGTTAATTGCGAGAAGAAGAAGTTTTTATGGCCAAATTATAAATAGTTATAATTTACGGGCTAAATTATGATTATGAGAACTTACGGGTTCTAATTATAATTATGAATTCCTATTTTGTTTAGGGTTTTTGAAAAATGTACATAGATGTGTTTTTGGATATTTTGTTTAGGATTTGAGTGTATATGATAACCAGGAAAAAACATAGAAACAAAACATTCTCTAGCTTTTCTTCTTCTTCCCCTAAAACCCTAGCCGCTTATCAATTCCTGCTAGCACCAGAATTAGGTGGTCCTGATTTTTTAATCTTCGTGTGGATTTCTGTTGGAGGCAAGCCTAAATTTGGTTTGCAGTGGTTGTGACCGAACAAAAAAGAATACATACTCGTTCGTTTGTTGCTAGATTGCGCCTTCAACAAGGGAAAATTTTAAACTGAAGAGACAACAACAAAGGTTTTTTTTCCCTCATTTTCTATGATCTGTTCTTCACATATGAGTGATCTTTTGGGAGGTTTTCTCGATTTTTATTTCCATTGTGTAATAAGATTACATGCCCGAGATAACTTACAATGGTATGAGAGCCTTCTTATATATGATTTATGGACGTTTATGCTTGATGAAATTGTTTCACAGTATGTTATCTCTATTTGTTGTGAAAGCTGTTTCACATTATGTTCAGGGTTTCCCTGAAATTTGTTTTTGTGAGAAACTGTGCGTGTGTTATGAAATTGGTTCATGAATGCATCTTGATTTTGAATAAATGGTTTTAATAGGTTATTATGCTTTGATAAATCATTTCGAGCATGCTTATGTGAAATCGTTTCATGAACCTAGGCTTTGTTGTGTATTTTGAATAAATAGTTGATTGGGTGTTAAAAAACCGCTATGATTGTTGGCTTGTGAAAATCATTTCATGTTGTTTATGGATTGATGGATTACATATCTGTAATGGTTACAGTGTTGATCCCAGAAAATCTGTTTTCCAAAAGGCTTTGCGAAGAAAAAAAAAACATTTCTGTAATTTATTTTCAATAAAGAAATTGTTCTTCATTTGTTTGTTTCTATTTTCCAGTGAACAATGTGTGGAGAAATTGTTTTTCTTTGGCATTGAACAAAGGAGTTGTCTTTTGTAATTTTTAGAGAAGACGACCGGAAAACTTACACGAAAAAACGAAAAAAGAAAAAGTTTTTGCCCAAAGCCACATGCGGCTTATTGGAAGCTAGCCGTGGCTTAGGCACAAAAACAACCCAAGCCAGCTCCAAGCCGCAGCTGGCATATTAAATGCCAGGCACAGATGCATTTTATTTAACCTTTTTTTTGTTTTTCCTTTTTTCGATTCTTCACAAAATGGCCTGCGATTTTCCTTTTTTCCATTTAGCACCCAATCTAAAGTTTTGTTTTTAGGACTAGCGGAATTAGTTCCCAAAATTTGATTTTGGAAATTAATATATTTTCTAAAATATTGATTTTATATTATATTATTAATTCCTAAAATATGATTTTTTCAATTAATATATCTTTTGAAATTTGATTTTAGAATTTATTTTATTTTTTCAAAATAGTGATTTTGGAATTATTTGCTATATTTAATTTTATTTTGAGCATAAAATTAGCATGGTGGTTTGGTTATGGACTATGGGCCCAATTAAATTGTTCATGCATTTTATCGCTTTGGTTTTGAATTAAATAGGGCCTGTGTGTCCCGCATTCTCTATTTTTCTTGTGTAATTTCCCTTCTTATCTAAATCTCCTTAAATGTAACTCAAGGGTTCTTTATTTGAATTTTATGTAATTAAATTACATAGGTTAGATAGAATTAGAATTTATTACAAGTTAAGGAGAAGGTGATTAAGACTAAAAGGAGGATGGTAAGACTTTCTTCCTAGTCATGCATGAACACTTAAGCTTGGTTTGGTTGTACTGTTTTGTGAAAGTAAATGAGGAGATGAAGTAAATGTGAATGTAAATGGGATGTTTGGTTGGATGTAGATGTAGATGAGAAGTAAATCAGGAGGGGATACACTTTCCCTCCACATTAGCATTTCTTTCCTTCCCAATTTGGAGGGATTGGGAGAGAAAAAATAAAGTGAGAGTAATAATAACAAAATTGATCATATTTTTATATTAAAATTTTCAATAAAATAGATAATGAGGGATAAAATAGTAAACTAAATTAATTATTCTATCTCTCTCTCTTTCCCTTTCCTTCCCTTCTTATTTTCACTCCAACCAAACAGGATAAGAGTAAATATATTAACTTCTCCCAATGAAAGTAAAATATGTCACTCCTCCTCCCCTTTGCGAACCAAACCAAGCCTTAGGATTGACCAAATTAATTTCTTTTATGGCTCAAGAAAATTAATATAGTAAAGTCCATAACCAAACTACGTTATTATTTTGCGATGTATGAATATAATGATAGTATGCATGCAATGTATAAATCACTAATAATCACAAATCTCTCAAATTAACATTAAACCTAATGCCTTCCATTAATATAACAAGAACAAGAGCTCTTTTTTGAGATCAGGTTTTTGGGCTAACCAAAGCCTACTTGATATCAAGCATAAAGAAAATTAGAGGCAATGTTGGGTTAGCTTAAAGGCTTTAAGATTAAAAGATGTTAATCACCTAATGATTCAATAATTACATTCGATATAATTGGCATCGGATACCTACTATTGAACTTAAGGATGGCTTGTTGGGCAAACCCAATGTCATGCTTGAGGAATTTGGATATTGGTCCACTAGGAAAGCTTTCAATAGGCTTTCTCGAATCAATAGTGGGGCTATTTGTTTGAGTAACATAGTGAAATAATAATGCGCTTAATTAAAAACTTAATTATTTGCATTACATATGCATATATAGTTAACTAATTTCTCTATTTTTATATCTACATCATTTGCATCATGTCAACCAACCTAAATGTACGTAGCATCTTGGAAACCAACAAACTTACCAAGTCAAACTTTTTGGGCTGGTATAGAAACTTGAGAATAGTTCTGAAGTCGAAAAAATTGTTCTACATGCTAGATACTCTTATTCTACCATCACCAACTTAAGATGCTCACACTGATGAGCATGCTGTCCACAAAAAGCACAAAGAGGATAGTGACACAAAATACTGTGTGATGTTGGCATTAATAACCCCTGAACTGCAAAAACAACATGAGCATATGGATACTTACTCGATCATTTTACATCTTCAAGAGCTATTTGATGCCCAAGCCAGAATGGAGAGATATGATATCTCAAAATAATTGTTCCGTTCTAAGATAGCTAAGGGAACTTCTGTGGCTACTCATGGACTAAAAATGTTGGGCTTAATAAAGAAGCTAGGGTCTCTCGAGTTTTTTATAGACAATGAGTTAAGTATTGACTTAATTTTACAATCTTTGTCAAGTAGTTTTTTCACAATTTGTAATTAACTACCAAATGAACAAGATTAAGTCATTATACGCAAGCTTATCAATCTTCTCAAGACTATAGAATCCTCCATGAAAAAGGAATCCAATGCAGTCATATTGGTAGAATCTTCCTCTTCTACGAATAAAGTTCCTAAGTAGAAGAAGAAGGCTCCTGCTAAGCCTAAAGGTGGCGTAAAGAAGAATGAGGCAATTTCCAAAGGCCCATGTCATCACTGTGGCAAGATGGGCCATTGGAGATGTAATTGCAAAGCTTACCTGGAGACTGTTAAGGATAAGAAGGAGAAGGAGAAACTTGCGGGCACTTCTACTTCTACTCCTGGTATGTCTATGACTGAGATAAATACTGCCTTAAGAAATGAGATATGAGTGTTGGATATTGGATGTGGATCTCATTTATGCAATAGCTTACAAGGACTAAAGGACAGTAGAAGGCTTGAGAAGGGCGATGTGGACCTACGTGCTGCAAATGGAGCAAAGGTTGCTGCACTTGCTGTGGGGACTTATGACCTACACTTACCTTCTGGATTAGTTTTAGAACTTCAAAACTGTTATTATGTACCAGTTTTATTGAAAAACATTATCTCAATTGCTTGTTTAGACTTATATAGGTTCTATTTAATTTTTAAAAATAAATATTTTTTTTTTATTAAATGACGTCCATTATGGTTCTACAACTTTGGTTAATGGTTTATATGTTCTAGACATGAATAATCTAATTCTCAATATAAAGAATAAGAAATTCAGGATAGATAACTTAACCTCATCTTACTTATGACATTGTCGTTTAGGCCATATAAGTGAGAATCGCTTTTCTAAGTTACACAAACTTGGTGACTTAGGGGTCATTTGATTATGAATCATATGGCACATTTGAATCTTATTTACTTGATAAAATGGCTAAAACTCATTTTTCTGAAAAGGAAGAGAGAGCTAAAGAGTTATTAAAACTTATACATACTAATATATGTGACCTAATGTCTATACAAGTAAGAGGAAGTTATCACTATTTCATAACCTTTATCGATGATTATTCACGACATGGGTATTTGTATTTAATGAAATACTAATATGAAGCTTTTGACAAGTTCAAAGGCTTTAAGAATGAAGTAGAGAAATAACTTGGGAAAAGTATCAAGACTCTAAGATCTGATAAATAAAGTGAATACTTAAGCCAAGAGTTTTAAGGTTATTTTAGAGATAATGAGATATTATCTCAATAGACTCCATCTTATACACCTTTATATAATGGTGTGTCTGAGAGAAGGAATCGAACCCTTCTAGACATGGTGCGGACCATAATGCGTTTGTAGACTTACCAAAATCATTTTGGGAGTACGTACTAGAGACTTCTGTTTATATCCTAAATAGAGTTCCGTTAAAAATGGTTGACACTATCCCTTTTGAGTTATTCTTTGGTAAGAGACCAAAGTTATCTCACCTGAGAATATGGGGTCGCCCTATTTTTGGTAAAAGGTCACAGTCAGATAAACTTGAAAGTAAGTCTGACAAGTGCTTATTTATTGTATATCCGAAAGAGTCATTCGAATATTACTTCTACCTCTCTTCTAAAAATAAAGTGTTTGTTTTGAAGCATGTCATCTTCTTAGAGAAGGAGCACATGCTCAAAGGAGACAGTGAGAGTAAATTGAACTTAGTAAAGTTCAATAAGAACAAACAAACACAGATCAACTGTCTGATCTCACATCTATTGAGAGAATAGATGAACCTTTGTCTACATAAGAACCTCGTAGGTCGAGTAGGATATGTGTGGTACCTAAAAGATATGAATTTCTCATAAGTGACCACAATAACATATTGCTCACAGATGAAAATGAGCCTACTGCTTACAAGGATATTCTGAATAGTTCAAAATCTGATAAATGGCCTGAAGCCATGAAGTCAGAAATAGATTCTATGTATGACAATCAAGTATGGACTTTGGTTGATCCACCGAAATGAATCAAACCTATTAGGTGCAAGTAAGTTTTCAAGAAGAAAACCGATATGGATGGTAACGTAGTTACCTATAAAGCACGACTAGTTGCTAAGGGTTATCGTCAACAGCATGGTGTTGACTATGGCGAAATTTTCTCACCAGTTGCTATGCTGAAATCCATAAGAATATTCCTAGAATTTGTCACTCATTATGACTATGAGGTCTAGCAAATAGATGTGAAAAGAGCTTTCCTAAACAGAAACAGGACTGAGGAAGTGCATATGACACAACCTGAGGGTTTCACATCCAACGATAGAACAAAAGTGTGCAAGCTGCAAAGGTCCATTTATGGACTTAAGTAAGCTTCTAGGAGTGGGAACATCTATTTTGATATCAAAGAGTTTGGTTTCATTCAAAACATGGATAAACCTAGTGTATACAAGAAGGTTAGTGGGAGTGCAGTCATTTTTTTATTGTTTTATGTAGATGCCATATTGCTAATAGGAAATAATGTACTTGTCCTTCAATCAATAAAAGTTTAGTTGTCTAAGAAATTTTTTATGAAAGACCTTGGAAAGGCAACCTATATTCTTGGAATTAGGATCTATAGAGATAGATAAAAAAAGTTGTTAGGTCTTTCACAGTCTATATACATAGACAAAATGCTAAAAAGATTTAGCATAGATCAATCCAAAAAAAGATTCTTACCCATGTCCTATGGGGTAAGTTTTTCAAAGTTGATGTATCCAAAGACACAAATTGAAAAAAATCACATGAGTTGGATTTCATAAGCCTCGGCAATTAGATCCATTATGTATGCTATGATATGTACTAGGCCTGATGTATCCTATGCTCTCAGTTTGATGAGCACATACCAATCTGACCCTGATGAGGTTCATTAGGCGGCTGTGAAGAATATCCTTAAGTACTTGTGAATGACTAAGGATGTATTCTTGGTTTATAGAGGAGGTGATTTAAAAATAAATGGATACATTGATACCAGTTTTTAATCTGATAAACATGATTTTAAATTACAGTCTAGTTATATATTTACGTTGTGTGGAGGGGCAATAAGTTGAAAAAGTTCCAAACAAAATACTCTTACCGACTCTACAACTAAAGCTAAGTAAATAGCTACTTCTGAAGCAGTTAAGAAAGTAGTTTAGATCAAGAAGTTCATGACGGAGCTTAGACTGGTTCCTAGTATTGCTGAACCAATATATCTATATTATGACAACAATAGAGCTATTGCACAAGCAAATGAACCAAGGTCTCACCAGCAATCCAAGCATGTACTTAGACGTTTTCATTTGATTAGGGAAATCATAGATATATAAGATGTAAAGATAGAGAGAGTTCTTACTGATGAGAACATTGCTGACCCACTTACTAAAGTACTATCCCAAAAGAAACATAATAGACATGTTGAGTCATAGGTATTAGATACATGAATGATTAGCTCTAGTGCAAGTGGGAGTTTGTTTGCCATAGAGGCAATCACATGTATTTTGTATATTGTACATTTATTTAATAATACAATGTATTCTTTATCTTTTAGTTTGTTTTATTCTTTCATGTGGATATATAACTGTTAGATAAAGTTTCAAGTCCAACATTGTGTTAAGAAAATCAAGATAGAGATTATGATGTGAGGTTTCTATTACACTGTATAGTGTTCGTACTTAAACCATCCCTAATCATAGTATTTATGAGATGAGATATCATTAATGCTTTAAGACTGGCACGTGTTATATTTCCTAATTTGATTAGGTGGTGGCTCTCACATCCGTGAGTATTATGATACTTAAGGTTAACACGTAGATGATTGTTACAAGAACAAGTAAATTGTATTACCTAGCTATGAGATAATCAATAGATAACTATTTAGTACTAGTGATAGAATCTCATTATAGCAAATGTGCAAGTTTCCTTAGACTTGAGGTCTCTAAAGTACTTTGTTTGCTAAGTGTTGTGCTTTGATTCCAATCTCTAAGGTCCTGACAAGATTAACTATGGAATGGATATTGGGTACAATGTGAAATAAACGAAAGTAGTTGAGAAGATCAATAAAGGATTTACCATTCCAAATAGTAGGGGTAAATATCTCATGGCTACTTGTAGGAATCACTATTCGAGAAATCTTTGGCCAAGGAGACTGTGTATTAGAAATAGCTTCAATTGCTACACATGATGAGTGGTGGATTCTGAGAACAAGTACTAAAATATTCGAACCAAAATTACTATATATTCTAGAGGGTGTTGGAACTAATTTCATACTCTAAATCGAATGAGATATTGTATGGTAAAAAGAGTTTATTGCATTGGTGTTTGCTATTGAAAGGTTCATGTCAAGCCATTTGATTTTTTGAACTTTTAGATAATCATAATGTACTGCTAGGTACTACTCATGATCTGCTTAATATGGATTTATTACTTAGAGAATTAATAAATTAATCTTAATTAGAATTAATAGGTTAATTCTAATTCTCATGAATTATTAATCCTAAAGATATTTGGATTAATTCATATTTCGCTACTAATAGATTAGGAAACCTGATAGGTCACACACAATAGAGAATTAATTACTCGAAATATTATTTGATAATATAATAAGGCTTATTGCGAGAAGAAGAAGTTTCTGTGGCCAAATTATAAATAGTTATAATTTACGAATCAAATTATGATTATGAGAACTTGTGGATTCTAATCATAATTATGAATTTCTATTTCATTTAGGATTCTGAAAAGCGTGATGTGTTTTTGGATATATACGATATATAAACATGCTACATTTTTTAGTGTATATGATAACCAGGAAAAAACATAGAAACAAAACACTCTCTAGCTTTTTTTCTTTTTCCCCTAAAACCATAGCCACCTATCCATTCTTGCTAGTACCAGAATTAGGTGGTCCTGGTTTTTGAATCCTCGTGTGGATTTCTGTTGGAGGCAAGCCTAAATTTGGTTTGCAGTGGTTGTGACCAAAGGAAAAAGAAAACATACTTGTTCATTTGTTGCTGGATCGTGCCTTCAGCAAGGGAAAATTTGAAACTGAAGAGACAACAATAAAGGGTTTTTTTTTTCCTCATTTCCTATGATTAGTTCTTCACATATGAGTGATCCCTTTGGAGGTTTTCTCATTTTTTATTTTCGTTACGTAATCTGATTACATGCCGGAGATAACTTACAAATAGTTGCAATGAATATAATTGCATGACCCTCCTTCTGTAGCACATTTTGAGACATACAAATCAACTTCCCAATACAAAGATGCAAATTATGTCTAAAAAAGTGTATTAACATTAGAATCACCAATTATCCCTTTAAAAGATTTGTCACAATGAAAATTCCCCTTTAAACTTGTAATTGAGTTTTTAAAGATGAGATCAAGAAATCCTTACTTTTCAATGCATGGTCTACAAAAACTAAGTTACCTCCCTTTAAATAGAGTGAAGGGTAGAATTTGTCAACATCATCCAAGGACTTCGTATGATGTAGCATTAAAAGATCCAACTTCTTAAGGCATGATAAACTCAACACATCATCAATGGCATCGGTAGGCTCCATAAATCGAGAGGTACCTTGTTTTTCTATGATTTTCAGCCCTATTGTGGATTTCATCAACTAACTGTGGTAGTGGTGTTCGCTTTGAACCCATTCTTTGCGATAATTCTTCATACAACATAATGGATGAATTTGTGGTGGTAACAAAAGAATTTATTGATGCTTCAAGTGAAGTCTCACAAAAAACATCAATGTGAGCTTGCAAACCTACCAATGTATCAATATTGTACCTCATTTGATTTTGCATCCATGGCCACATACTTCCCCAAGAATAACCTGCCATGATGATATATATATATTTTTTAAACTTACAAAACAAAAGAATAGTTAGTAACAAGAAACATCCAAGAGATACAAAAATATAGAAATTAAGAAAAGCATGCAAAAATAGAAAAAACTTAGTGGTAGTTATAAATACAATGGCTAAATCAACAAGACTCAAGTGTTTTCGATAGTGTCCATTCCCAGCAATGGCGCAAAAAATTTGATGCGTGTTTTTTAGTGTTGGAAAAATTAACAATAAGGGGCCACAATTAATCAAGTTTTAATAAAAATACTAACTACTAAAACTACATATATGGGCAAGTATACTCATCATATAGTATAGGGAATAGTAAGTATTGAATTAGCAGGAACTTAGTCTCCCACCTTTCCTTTATCCAAATCTTTATTATTTATCCAATAAAATAAAGAAATAACAATGAATAAAACATTAACCTAATATACTAGAGAATATATCAAGTTCACATAAGAAAAGTCACAAGGATAATCAATGAGTGAGAATAAAGAGAAAATACATGTAAATAGATAGAAATCCTTGAAGATATGATAATGATTGATTAGCAATTATTATAATTAATTATTATCTTAGTATTATGAAGGATTAAACTAGCTCCACTTCTTTCTCAATCTATGGAATCACTATCTCCTAGTCAATTTAATAGATTTCCCAATCAAACTAAAGTAACTAAAAGATGCATGAAACACTTTTCTCATAAGCAATATCCCTATATTCTAGGCGATATAAACATGAAATTAGCCCATGACTCTATATTCTAGGCAAAATCAACTAATCTTTGATTACTCAAGTTCAATTCTTAATTTCCTTTCCCAATTCCATTAAGAAATAACATAATATTAAATCAATTAATTGAAACCAACTCCTAATATCGTTTCCCAAGTCAATTAGAAGGAAGAAATAATAAACTAATTCATCCAATAAAATCAAGTAATCAAATACCAAGAATAACAATCACTTGATCAAATAACTAAAATCAATACAAAATTATGAATGCAAAAATATCTTCCAAATACAATTAAAATAATTAAAACTCAAATTGTCAATAAATTATAAAGAGGAGAAAAAAAAATCACTCATAGACAAGTAAGCCTTCGTCTTCTTTCTTCAAACCTTCTTGGTCAACCTCCTTTCCTTCTCCAAGTGTCTCCTTGATCCTCCTAAATCTTGGTGAGGAGTTTCCTATGCGTTTGTAAGTCCTAAATGTGAAAACTAGTTTAAAGAGTGTTAATCTCTTATATTTATAGGAGTTTAGATTGGCAAAAGTGCCTACAAGTGTCCTAATTCATGCCCAATTCAGTTTCCAAAAGATTTGTAGTGCAACTTCCAAATTCTGATATTAAAAGAAATCTCCACCGCCATTGAACAGTCAAGAGCTGGGGCCGGTTCACATCAACTGGGCTGGGCCCTGTTCTTCTTTGGAAATCTAGTTTTGCTCTATTTTTCCTATGTTTCTCGAATTCTTTCCAGTGCTGGGTTGGCACCGGGCAGCCTCCCTTAAGCAGGCATCGAGTCTATGATGGAATGCTTCACTTTTGCTCAAATTTCATCAATTTCTGTATGAAAACTCAGAACAACCTTTCCACGAGCAAAATATCAAATAGGAAGGGAATTGACTAGTTATTGTATCAAAATCTTTACAAAATGACCTCAAATAACTAGGAAAATATAGGTAAATTTAGGCCCTATCAACACCTTTCCCCCCAAAGCTATCATCTAAATCAATTTGGATCTTTACTACCACTGACCATCTATGTTTTCCAAAGTCATTTAATTAAATCATTATGAACAAATTCTGAACTCTTTAAAACTATACATATATTCTGGGGAGAAATTTCTAGGCATGACCCTGGTTCAAATTATCTATGGTTGAACTGTGGACCAGATTCGAGGTCAACTGTCCAAAAGCCATTGACTGCAGTTTAAATCGTGAACTGTGGTCAGCGGTCCGGTTAGGGTTGAGGTTTTTTCCCAACGGGCAAAACCATCGGTTTTTGTTTTTTTAATTTTTTTGTGCCACGTGTCAGTATATAGTTCTAACATGTGTAAAAGAAAAAAATTAAAATTGAAAAAATAAAAAGAAGGCCCTAACGGCCATTGCAGCCTAGTGTAACGACCAAATTTCTAGCCGTTGACAACGACCAGAGTTCTGGCTATTGCCAATGGCATTATGCTTTTTTTAAAATTTTCTTCCTCCCTTACTCCCTTTTTAAATAAGGCATAAATCCAATGAATTTATCACTTCTCTCAACTCTTTTAACTCTCTCAATTCTCAATTTTTAATATATCTTATTGTTATATTTATATATTTTTTAAAAATGTCTCATCTAAGTAGCTCTAAGATTAAGGAAAAAAAATGAGTGATAGTGCTAGTTTTAATCCACATTTTCAACTTGAGACTTTTACTACTCTATTCAGTTGTCAATTTGCTTTTGGTTTTGACCTAAATTTTTTCCGGCGACATTTTTTCTTTCAACAATAGACCAACCAGTGCAAGTTAGTAACGAAGAAGTTGAAGTTCAACAACAACATCCTCAAGAAAGTGATTTACAAATCGATGCTACATCAAAGAAAGTGCGAAAAAGAGAAGCTGATATGCTCATCAAGTGTTTTACCATTACAAAAATGTCATCCGGTGAGATAAAAGCTAAGTGTAATTATTGCACTAGTGTTCCTAAATTATGTGCATTCAAGTCAAGAATAGGTTATAGCACGCTCTTTCAACATCTAAGAAGGCACCATCTTCAAGAGTTCAGTTTGGATTCCAAACAACAAAAAATTATCGAGTACACTGCTACTACCTCTACTTTATTTGTTGGTTTATTTAAATATATTAATAAAGTAAATAGAGAAGAATTAGCTAAAATGGTAGCTCTAGAACATCTTTCATTTAGTTTTCGTGAAGGATTACAATTTAATAAATATTGTCAAAATGCTTTAAATCATGTTGCAAATCGTGTTCCCCACACTACCCTCACACGTACACTTAAAAAATTATATAGGTAAAGTAAGAATTAATTAATTCAAAAATTTTAAAAAATTTTGCCTAATAAAATTTCTTTATGTAGTGATATTTAGAGTGATCATTAGCAAACTCATTCTTATATGGGTGTTACATATCATTGGGTAGATATTGAATGGAATATTCAAAACAATAAATTGCTTATAGGGCCTTTGATGGTCCATATTCTGCTGAAAATATTTGTCAACAATTAATTATTATTTTAGAAGAATATGGTTTAGTGAATAAAAGTTTTTCGATTTCTTTTGATAACATAAGTACAAATACTGCCTTAATTACTAGTTTTAAAAATTTAATTGAGCTAACTTTTGGAGATAAATTTTTTCATGTTAGATGTATATGTCATATTTTAAACTTATGTGTGCAAGATACCTTAAAATGTCTTAATTCTTATATTAAACCAATAAGAGATTTTTTTTCTTATTTATGGCTTAGGCCCTATAGTTTTAAAAAAAAAAATAGAGTCAAATTTGTAGACGTAATGGCATGAATCCAAAACAGTTTCTAAAAGATATCCCAAATAGATGGAATTTAACATATGAATTGCTAAATGAGTCTTTTCCATATAAAGAAATTTTATGTGATTTTTTTTTTTCAAATAGAGCTATTGGAATACATTTGTTTCCTCAATGATGGAATGTTTGTGAAGGTATTTTACATATTTTAAAAATATTTAATGATACTACTTTTAATTTATCTGGTATTTATTATCATACTACACATTTAGCTATTTAAGAATGTGTTAATGTTAATGCTATTTTTAATGAATGTTCTAGTGATACTCTTTTATCTCCTTGTATTGATGCTATGAAGACTTATTATTTAGAAAATACCTGATATTAATTTAGTAGCTACTGTTCTTGATCCATATATGAGAATTGAGGGTTTACAAGAATATCTTACTAATTATTATGATTTTTTATTTTCTAAACATAATATTTATAATGATGATGATGATAGTAGTTCTCATGATCTTACATGTCTTCCTGATATTTTTTGTTTTATTTGCTAATGTAAGGAATATTGTACGTGACTTATATTATGAATATCCTAGAAGGTATGATAGGGCTTTTCAAGAAACTTAAAATATTGATATTCCAATATCCAAATCTTCAAAAATTAACCAGGCAAGTAAATTGATGGTAGAAAGATCAAAATGACCAAAAGAATCTTTAAGTTCTATAGCAGAACTTGAATTATATCTAACTTATGATTTGAAACGGAATGAAACAGGTGAAAGATTTGATGTCTTCAAGTGGTAGAGAGAAAATGAGAGCAAATTTCCTATCGTAGCACTAATGGCTAAAGAGATTCTTATTGTTCCTGTTTCAACCGTTGCGGTGGAACAAACCTTTAGTGCTAGAAGAAACAGTTTGAGTTAAACTTGCTCAAGAATGACACTAGAAGTTTTTGAACTTCAAGCATGATTAGATGATTAGATTAGAGCTGAAAATCATCATTAAGAAAATGTACAACTAGATCTCAACGAATTTTGGATGTAGACATTGAAGAAACTACAACAGCTAAAAGTGAAGACCATTAAAGGTAAAAAAAGGTTAAAAGATAAGAGAACTAGAAGAGTTTTGATTCCTCTATACCCTAAAAGGATATGTAGACAATTTAATTTTATAAAACTAAAATTAAGCTCTTTTTTATATATTTTATATTTGTAACTATTTTTCACTTATTTTTATATTTATTTCTAAAAAAGATGAAAAAATTTCAAAAAAAATTAAAAAAATTTGCCAAATTGGAAGTTGGCTAACAATAATCGTAATCGTTAGCTGCTAAATTATGAACCATGAACCCAGGTTGGGAGTTTAAGCTTGAGGTTTGCTATTTTGGCCAACCATCAACCAGAGGTTAGTCAAACGTCGCCATGCTTTGAAAATTCTATATGTGTAACACTAGAAATAAGTAAAATATTATAGATATCCAATTGAAACAACCTTACAATTCAAATCTTTTGACTTGTTAGAGTACATGCTATATCTAAAGTCAACTGGTTAAACATCTAATTGACCTCTACAAAAAGTTCACATATTATGAAGTCAAGCACACATTACTCACAGAGAAATGCCAGAATAATAGGCCAACTTTTGCATACCCCCAATCCAACCAAAATATTATCAAGTGCGTAGAAAAGATTCGCTAACCCCAACACACTAAAAAAACCAGAAAGCACAGATTGAACAAAGATGTTGATTAGGTAGGAAATGCAAATCATGCAATAGAAAAAGTCTACTCTGCAAAATGATGTGGTAAATTCTAGTTGCCCATGGGTTTGTAATTTTGGTCTAGAAAATTAAGGCAACTGGCCTTTATGTGTCGAATTAGTTTTAAAATGAATTTTTGTAAATTATTTTCATGTTTTCTTGCTCATTTACTGATTGATTGGTTAATCACTTAGTCTACCAATGGAATAAATAATTTCCAACCAACACTAAAAAATGATAAAATGAGTTAAAAATGCAAAGCAGAACAAGAATCACTCAAAATCCAACTTATCATCAATGCAATAACCTCTTGAATATTGCAAGTCATTATTTGGTGTAATTCATGAAGTTCATCATTCAGCTTTGTTATTTTCTGTTTAGTTCTTGTGTCTTGGTACATTTCTTTATTTTTTTGTATAAATGTATCTTTCAAACATAAGGAGGAAAGGCACATATAAGATATAGAAAGTGCAAAATAATCAATGAGGATACAACAAAATATGCAACAGGGATTAGAATGCAAAAATGAGAAGTATTACCAAACTTTATGAAAGCATAATGTCTAGTAGCAATTTCAATTTGACTTCCTTTCATGTTTTCAAATTCATTCTTAAGATCTTCCATATATTGAAAAGTAATTTTTTTAGGATAAGCACAGTCACACATGGTCAAATAACAAACACGTCCTTGAATAATATAAATAAGAATGTGTTAAGAAAACTCCAAATGCCTATAATATTAGTGTTACATAAAATATTGTACCTTTTTTATAATGACTATTTGAAGAGAAAAAGATAAAACTATATCTTTTCCTAATTATGTCAAACAAAGGGATTTTGACACAATTTATAAATTGTGAGGATTTCATGGAAACATTGTCACAATTAAGGTATCTCATTTCCATTTTGTGTTAATACCTGTTATTGTAGGACATATAGCAAGCAAAAGTAAATTGAGCAAATAGTATGTGTACATAAAAAATTAGTTATACAATTGCATTACTAGGGGATTACACGAAATCTCAATATATCAGAAGATGCATATGAATGTCAATTCCATTAATATGGCCAATCTCTTCATGATAGCAAATGAGTTATACGGTACAATTAAAAATTCCCCGTTTGAGGTCCCATGCAGAAATTTGTTAATTGTATACAAACCATGAACTAACAAGCAACACTAAAGGTTTAGGTGAAAAGTTAGCTGAGAGTGATGGGAGGATTCAAGCTAGATTTTTAGAGTTTTGGCATTTCATTTTTTTTCTCCCAAATGTCCCTAGGTGTGTTCAACATCACAATAATATATTATTAAAGTTGAAAACAGTGTGATCAAGAAGAAGTGCATCCAAAACTTTCTTTTGTCATATTTGCTATAATAATTTAGACCAAACTCAACCATGTTTGATACTTTATTTGTGGATTTCTTTACCCTAATGACTTTGCATATGTCTCAACTCATTTGAGTCAATTGGAAATCATTTTAATTAACATCAGTGGGAAGTTAGATGAATTTTCACTGACTTTGAATATTATGAACAAATATATGTTTAGTCTTTGAAAACTCTATTTGTTGTCTCAACTCATTTAAGTCAAGTAGATAAATATAACTTCATTTACCTGATGTATATAGTGTGCTTATATCTATATCTGTGTTTAGCATACAAATGTCTATGTCTATTTAGTTTTGGAGTTTGAGAAATGATGGTAAGATGGAAATGTTCCTAGGCTACACCACTCTTGTTCATGTTAGCAATTGTGGATGGATATGTGTATAAATAGTTCTTTATTTGGAAGGTTAAAATCATTTGAATCACAAAAATATAAGAAATACTTACACGTGAACTAACATAGGGATAATTGACAAATCCAACAATTAAGCCAAGTAGTAAACCAGAGAATCCAAGACCCATAGCCCAAGTAGAAGACATCCCCAGACCTGCAAGAGATACAAAATCCATGTTATTGTGTTAAAAAATGAGTACAAAGCTAAACCTTAAAAGGCATATAGAAACTTCTATGCAAGTTGATTTTTACAATATAAAGGAAGTAAACTTTAAAACTTTATACATGTAAATTGATTCTAAAGCAAAAGGTGTGAAATAATAATTGAAATTCTAGTATGTAATAACCAAAGGTACTAAAAAGTTCTAATTTTGAGTTTAGATAATACAAAGAATCCTTCAAATGTTTCAAGATTCAGTAATTTAAAAGTTCTTCTGTTATCAAGTTTCAATTTTACCAAACAATATCTTAAAAAGTATGAAGGGCTTAATCACTCCCTCATTAATATGCATTTTATATTCTCTCAGTTCTTCTTGTGTCTATATTCTTCTTGGAACTCTAAGAAACAATCTCAAGATTGTCTATCATTAGAGCCCAGTGCTAAATATGATATCAATGAATAGAAATGTAATGTTATTTATTAAGCAGAGGAGACAAGGAATTTTTGTCTTAATATGATATATCAAATATGTGAGGTGTGGATTTTTTCACCCCTAAACAAAAAAGATGATAAAGATAAATGGAATGAAAAGAAAAAATCTTCATAATATCATCAGCTAGCAACTTATCTATTAACATAACTTGCTTTCAACTAAAAAACTAATGCTCCAAGAACTATACATTAGTGAAAAGATAAAATCTTTTTTTTTTATGAAAATGTAAATGGATTAATATTGATCAAAATATATTTACAAGGTAGTTCTCTAGTTAACAGTCAAGAGGACTATTAACTAGTTGTGGTCAATACAATTCTCAAAATTGGTCAAAACATTAGGGTACAAAGTAAATATAACAGTGTACACATGTGTTTTGATCCTTTTAGTGATTTCCATCGGTTCGCAAACAGCTCTATCAAAGCTATATGTGTGTGTGTGTGTGGTGAGAAAACAATCATCTCCATCATTTCGTGTGAATCAAAGCTATAAGGTAATATTTTGTAATACTTTCCTGACGTCCAATGCTTACCTAGATGAGAACCACGTTAATAATCCTTTGCCTTAATTATACTATTACCACTCAAAATCATCAGAGAATATAGCATATTGAGCAAGGCCATCCTTTCTAGTAAATGAGAATAACCTCCAGCAATTGTCATCACACCTTAGCAATATTCTCATAATAAAGAACGAAATCAACAGAATAGCATAGAGCGATACAAAATAGATTGCTGCATAATTCAAATCTTAGCTCATACCAAACTGAATTCAAGTTATGACAAGAAGCATTAGCATCAAAAAATGAAAATAAAACTTCTACATCCAATTGCATTAAAAACAGTGTCTTTATTGTTTGCTATGGAAGCATACGCTCCTAAAACTTATTTGAACTTCTATATACTACAATGGACATTCTTTCTTCTCATATCACCAGAAAAAATTATTGTTCACACCCCAGACCATAACAACACATCTCCAAAACTTAAAATAAAACAACACTGAAATATCCACATGCAATTGTAACCTATATCAGAGAATTAGCAACAAAAAAAAAAAAAAAAAGAAGAAGAAGCTAAAACTCACCTTATTTACTAATTTTTTGAATAGTATGAGTACACTTTTCAGCAACATATATATTCCCATTATAATTAGCTGCAAAGTTCTTCAGCTTATTAAGCTTCTTGATCACACTCTCTATTACAAACAAAACACAAAATTAAATTAGATAAAAAGAAAATCAAAATTCAAGAACACTAACAGAACAACCCACATATACACTTCTCTAAAAGCCAACACAAAAATTTAATACATGAACACAAGACAAAATCTTTTCCCTTCCTTAAATGTGGGTCTATTGTAATATTATCAAAGAACTTGTGACAGTAACTTTACCTTCGGAAGAAAGAAAAAATATGGTGTAGAAGGTACTAATAGAAGAATCAAGAATGATGAAATTGGACAACCAAAACAACCCAGTCTTGCACTAATAATCTGCCATGAACAATTTAACCAATTAAAATCTCAAACAATCAATGACTTTTGTTAAAAATGGACATATTGCTTGAGTGCAAACTTTGTATAGAAGTCAAGAAAGCTAACAACTTAAAGTTACCAAATTACTATCCAGTGAGGCCAGTCTACCAAAGAAAAAAAAATGAAAAAAGAACAACTGTATGAAATTTAGTTCTATTATCATACCAAAGAAGGAGGAAAAGGTTTGCATATCATTATATACTTTTGTGTTTCGAATGACAAAAGACTTGAGAGCATCATTGCATTCCTTTTTACGACTAAGCAGCCTTTCTTCACTAATCTTCTATATTAGAAAAAAAGCGGGCAGTGGAGAGAGTACTTGATAGAGAAACACAGGGAAAGGGCAATGGAAGAGGAAGGTAGATAGACAAAAGTATTGGGAGTTCAAAAATAGGGGAAGAGGAAGGGACAAGAATGCACACTTGGATAGGGGTAGGTGGCAGGATTGTCTTAAATTTAAATTTATCAGATATATTAAATTTAAGAGGTTTTAAAACATTAAATTTTAAAAATATATAAAAAATAAAAATTACTATAAAATGACTAAATTATCCATGATAACCAAATGAATTTGAACCATACAAAAGAATAATTTAATGTTCTTGATAAAGTCTGACCCATTAGTGTAAGCTTCTTAAAATTTAGACCATAAGATCTTAAAAATTTTTAAGGGAAAAAATAAAATTTTATTAAAACACAATATCTTATTACAATTCACTCATTTCTTCATCTTTAGTATATACATTTAGAAAAACTAACACTTCAAAAACTTTCTTTTTTTTCTTTTTTTTTTTTGTTCTTCTCTACAAAACCCCCAGTCTCCCCATTACCACCACTAGCTTTTTTCTGCCCTCCATTCTTTTACTCTGTCGCCACCCACTCTGCCTTTACATCACCTGTATCTTCGTCTCCTTTTCAACCCAACTCTACTCTCCTCTTTAATTTATCAATAAAAAAATAAAGAAATTGGACAATATAAGTTGTAATGTTTTTTTATATATAACCTAAGTATTTGAGATTCGTCCAACTATTTTTGGGACTATGAGCCACCACTCTAAATCCAAAGTTATGTGAATTTAAATCTGATCGTACTTAAATAAAATAAGTACATAGTGTCAGATGGTAAAATTTACAATTTTTACAATGTTAGAAATTAGACCAGGAAGAGCCAGATTCCGTCGTCACCACCTCTACCTTTATCTCACCACTTTCTTCATCTGTTTTTAACCCTTTGTCTCCTCCAACTGCTGTCACTGCTCCCTTCTCTAATTTTCACAAAGGGGGAAGAAACTAGATAGCAAAAGTTAATATTTCAAGTACTCCAATTTCACAAACAGTACCTAAAAGCCGCCAATACTCCTAATTAGATGGCTCTAGATAATTATAGTCATTTTTTATGTGGGTTGTGCAAGTATTCATATTTGGAGCATATAAGACGGATTAAAAAGACAAATTAAGTTAAATCTTCTTTCTTTCTGTTCCTTTTTCTTTTGGGATATTAGATTAGTGCCATCCAATTTGAAGTATTGGTTAACTGTATAGTACTGTTTTTGCTAATGGGCATGGTAGGTTGGCACTTGGGTACCAGCAAAATGCTGGTTTTTTTTGTGGTGCTTTGTTAATTAATTTGCGGGCGTTTATTTGACTACATGTTTCTTTCAGTTTCCTCTTTTATTTCATCATCATCATCATTAGCAATAATGCCTCTTGGATTTTGATCATGCAAACTAATTTACACATGGTGAAAAATTAAAATGAAATCTACTCAAAGGATCATTCGTATATAATTAAATGGATTAGGACAGGGAAGGAAAAATTAGTTACTTTGAAAACGTAGCTTTTAAAATTTTCCTTCCCGTGCAGAAACCTTTCGAAAGATTGTTGAAGCACGAACAACTAAATTCCAAGAGTAGGAATTTCTCTAATATTGATCCACACGAGGATGTATTCAAGAACCACCAAAATTTTCTACTAGAAAAATAATATGGCAGCTAGGGATTTAATTTTATTTATTGTGAGAAGAATCAAGAGAAAAGGAAAATCTCTCAATAATATTTCAAGATGCTGTGGATTTCTCTTATTGAATAACCAAGAACAACTTCTCCAATCCCTTGGTATTAAACCGCTGCCTCATACATGAAAATAGGAAACATGCGATTTCCTATTCACTTTGTTTCTTTAATTCCCTTTTGGAAACAAAATGCCTACGGGAAACCTTTTCCCTAATGCTTTCAATAAGCATCAATATTTTTCCTTTTCCAAAATTATAGGTTTGAGTCTATACAATTACAATTAGGCCCTTGAATTATAACAAGTTTATAATTCAACCACAAGCCTTTTAAATAATTATAATTTCACACAACTAATTATAACATTTTATAATTAGCCCATAATTATTATTTCTTTTCACAAATTAATCCCAAATATTATCATACAATATCTTGAGTACCAATTCCTTTATTGTGTATGACCTATTAGGTTTTTCGATCTATTGGTAGCAAAATATGAATTAATTCTATCATAATAAAATGTATAATCCTTTTAATAATTAGAATTAATTTATTAATTATCTAATTAATAAATTCATATTTAGTTTATCATAAGTGGCACTTTGTGCATTAATGATGTTCTATCTCACTAATACTATGACTAGGGATAATTTAAACACAAGTACTACAGAGTGTAATAGGAATCTTACATTATGATCTTTATCATAATTTTCTTAACACTATACTATGTGGTTGGGATTTTATATAACAGTTGTATACACATATACACAAAATGATTAATTAAATTGAAAGATAAAGAATATCTTTTTATTAATAAACGTGTCATATACAAAATATAAGTGATTGCCTCTAGAGCACAATACTAACCATCGGTAGCTGTAGGTTCTTTTAGTTGTAAACCTTGCGTTTCTTTACTCCACAATATCGAATTTTGTTATCAAGAATTAGAAAAATAATAATACTAGTGAGAAGCATTTTTGGAATTGGATAAGGTCTAAGAAAGGCATGGTAGAACGTGATTTTTAGCAGGAGATACTATATGCCCCGGGGGCACGATGCTTCATAATTGTTAAATAGCTTGTGGGTTGGTCAGGGATTCGCAGGCAAGATTAGTGGTGATTTTATTGGTAGAACCGATGTTAGGAATGGAGGCGATTAAAAATGTTAGGGGAATTTGTTTAAGAGGTGAAGACACTTAGGACTAGTTTGCGAGTTTAGGAAATGAAAGAAAAGAGGAGAAATATTAAGTTATGAGAGAAGAGAAAAGAAAAGAAGAGCTAATTTATGTGTAATATTGTTTAGGAGTTTAAGGAGAGAAAAGAAATGAACCTTTTTTTCTCATTTAGAAGTTTGAATAGAAAAGTACAAAAAGACCATTAAAGAAGTAATTTTTTTTTTAAAATAACCCTATCTCTTATCTCGACTATAACACACTCCACTATTAGGCATCTACATCCCTATCATCCCCTTTCCCTACAAAACGCATCCCACTACAGCCACCACCACTATCATCGCTACAAATCTCTGCACTTTTTTCTCCTTCAAAGTTCAATTACAAAATTTTTGAGAAATTTTTTATCCAATATTCAAGCACAAAATTTTATTAATTCCTTCATTTTCAACCCATTTAATTCTCTATTTCCTTCCACAAACTTTGATCAAGTACTAAATCATGTCAATCTCTTTACCAATTCTAAGTGTAGCACTAGTAAACCCTAGGAACAATGGTGGCAATAAATCCTAATTCCAAAGAAAAAAAGATGGAAGAAAAGAAGATAGAGGATATGCTTGTAATTTAACAAACTCTTACTTCTCCTCCTTTAAGCCTCCGTCCGTTTCTCTCCACTTTTGGAGAGAAAAGATTTTAGGGTTTGGAGTGATCATGGATCACTCCAAACTTTTTCTTTTCTTTTCTTCAAAATCTCGCAATTAGAGGAAGGTTGCTACTTTTCCACCTAAACCCTTTCTTTTCTCTCCAGACAGTGACTCCTAAACTAGCCCTTGTATTTCATTTTTACCCTGGCAAATTAAGCCATAGGAGGAGCTCTTCCCCTCACCTCCCCCTCCCCCACCGAAAACCACCACAAAATTGGTCAGAAAGAATTTAAGTTACACAAAAAGACATTTGAGATGTAAAAAATTTGAAATAGAAATTATTAGGGACCAAAACTTCCAAGACAAAAAATAATATGGAAGAAATATGTTAATTTGCCTTATCTTATTTGGGAGTTGGGACCAAAATGAGAATAAGAAGTTTAATTTACAAGTATGCACTCTTTTATTTAAAAAAAGAATGCTGTCTTCTCTTCCCTGAATGTGGAAAACTCTAGTAGCCATGGTTTCCAAATGGAAACAATGATGCCTTGCACAAATTCTTTTAAATTATAGGGCTTTTTCTCCTTTATTAAAGTAAAAAAATTAAATAGAGAGGAAAGTAGAGCCAAAACTAAAAAAAAAAACTAAGAACCATGAAAATTTAAGGTTTTGTTCTCCTTCATTGCAGTACAAATTTCTGTCAATCTCATGATTTTCGCTTCAAATTTTGCTTGGTTGAATAATTCTCTCTAGTAATTCCACTCAATCAGTGGTTCTTTGAAAGTCATTTTCACAACAGCAATAGTGGCAGAAGAACCTAGAATCAGAGATAGAGTAAAAGAAGACAGAGATAACCTAAGCCAAGGGAGAAGAGATAGCATAATTAGAATTTGAAATACTTTTATTCCCACTTTTGTAGCATTTGGTTGCTTTGAGAAAGGATTTTAGGGTTTGAATTGATCTAAGATCACTCCAAATTTCTTCTTTCCTTCCTAACACGAGATACGAGATGGAAAAAAGATTTTGAATTTCTCACTTTATGAATTAACTTAATAAAGTATTATATAATAGATTACAAGAGGGGAAAAACTCCTAAATTTAGAAAAATATCTAATCAACTCTTCTATTGAATGGATTAAACTTTCTAATCAAATCTCACTATTTAAGGAATTTTAAACTGATCTTCCTAACCTAATTATAACTCATCATCCTAATCAATTTCCATTCGAAACTAGAAAACAAGATCATGGAAACTCGAACTATTCAACCCCTTTATTAGAACATTAGCTATTTGATGTTTTGATGAAATATAGGGCATAGATACTAACCCTTCCTCCATTTTTTTCTTTAATAAATATCTATCAATTTCAATATGTTTTATCCCATCGCGTTGTATAGGATTGTGAGCAACATTGATAGCTGACCTGTTATCACAATAAAGCTTCATAGAACCTTTCTGTTTAACTCTCCAATCATCTAAGATAATCTTCAACTTAAGTAATTCACATAATCCTCGAGTAATAACCCTAAATTCTGATACTGCAAATGACTTTACCATCAAATTTTGATTTTTTATCCTTCATGTTACTAGATTACTTCTAAGAAAAGCACAGTATCCTATAATTCAGCATTGTTGTAAGCTTTTAGAGTAAGAGTATCATTTTTTTTTAGTAAAATCCCTTTTCCTAAATTGCCCTTCAAGTAATGCAACACCATGTAAGTTACTTGAATTTAAGGTGTTCCTAATATGCATGAATTAACTAATTATACTAACCGAGTATACGATATCTGATTAAAGTATATGAGTACACCTGTAGAACTTTGGTACATTCTTTTAGCAACAATTAGTTTTTTTTTTTTAACTTCTCCCAACTTATGATTTGGATCCATTGGGGTATAAATTAGCTTATATCTAATCTTTTCTATTTCTATTAATAAATTAGTTATATACACTACCAAAAAAAGGGACAAATACGATGGAGACAAAAACGACGGTAAAAAAACCGGCGTAATAGGTTACTTTATATGACGGTTCTGAAACCATCGCAATAGTTTGACCTAATACGACGGTCTAATGCCAACCGTCGTATTTGGTTACCAAATACGATGGCTTACACAAACCATCTAATAGATAGACCAAATACGACGGTTTATTGTAACCGCGCAATAGAGTAGGCCAAATACGACGGTTTATTGTAACCGTCACAATAGAATAGGCTAAATACGATGGTTTAGTTTAACCGTCGTAATAGATAGATCAAATACGACGGTTTATTATAACTGTCGCAATAGAGTAGGCCAAATACAACGGTTTAGTTTAACCATCGTAATAGAGTAGGGTAAATACGACGGTTTATTGTAATCGTCGCAATAGAGTAGGCCAAATACGACGATTTATTTTAACCGTCGCAATAGAGTAGGCCAAATATGACGCATTATTTTAATCGTCGCAATAGAGTAGACCAAATACGACGGTTTATTTTAACCGTCGTAATAGAGTAGGCCAAATACGACACATTATTTTAACTATGGCAATAGAGTAGACCAAATACGACGGTTTATTGTAACCGTCGTAATAGAATAGGCCAAATACAACGGTTTATTGTAACCGTTGCAATAGATAGACCAAATACGACGGTATATTATAATCGTCGTAATAGAGTAGACTAAATACGATGGTTTATTAGAACCGCCATTTTTAGTCTAATTATAACAAAGCACCTCAAAATTATTTTAATTTTTATCTGATTATTTTCAAATTTAGTCACAATACTATTGGTAATGAGTACAATAAATTTAACGTTTGGATTGTTAATTTGATATCTTTATATCTGTAAATACTAAGATATCGTTCTATTTTATAAATATTATTGCACAAATGTGAAAATAAAACGAATGACCTTCAAATTTGGTCACTAAACTTGTTTAAACTTTATTTATACATGTAATAGTTAGATCATTGAATTTTTAAATACATTTTTGTTTACATCTTAAGTTTTCATATATTGGTATTAAAGAGCTTGAACATCGTTTTAATTAATAGTTATTCTAAGACACACACACACACACACACACACACACACACACACACATATTGTTTATATACAGTATAATATATCCTTATTAGTTAGTGAGTATTAGATTAATATGTTATATAACATAAATAATTTTTTAATTACGAACATACATTTGTGTGTGTACATATATACCTAGGTAGAACCGAAGAATCGAAACTAGAACCGAATATATATATATATATATATATATAATCATATATATATTGTATATATGTATGTATATATATTATATAAATATAAAATAATTTGAAAAATTTTATTCGTTTTCATTTATACCATTTGCAAGATGAAATCATTCACTTAATTTTTTTATTTTTAATTTTTTATGTGCAAGATTTTTTATATTAAAATTTTAATTTTTAATCATTTTGACCTCAATATAATTATTTTAATCATTTTATTTTTTAATTTTTAATCATTGTAACCTCAATATAGTGCCGACCTTTGTAATTTAATTGGACTAAGTCCTAATAAATTTGCGAGGGAATAAAACATTTCATAATAGATGAATTCTTATAATGGAGATAGCCAGTTAGCCGCATAATCTTTAATTCCACATAATATTTTTATTGAAAAAAAAATCAAAATTGCACGTCCTTAACATTTGGTCACTCCCTTCGTCTTTCTCAAGCCTTGAAGTCTTAATTAATCTACAAAGAATGCCCGCTCACCCACTTCCTTTCCTCAAATACAGAAGATCTCCACTATTGGATAATGGTTTCATGTTCTTGGCTAAAGGGTGGGGTGACCAAGCATTTTTTTTTTTTTTTGATAATATTGATAAGGCCCTTCACCAAGCATTTTTTTTTTAAATTTACGTATTCTTTTCTTCTTAAAATATTTGTGGTCTTTAATTATTTTTATTTTAAATTATCTATTATCCTGAGAAATCAAATATATGTTCATTGTTTTTTAATTGACTTTTATCATTTATTAATTTATTAAATTATAACATTCTTAATTTTTAAAGTAATTTTATAATTTCTAATTAAAGTAATTTAATCTTTTTCTATAAAAATTTCATACAATAGCTTGTTGGTTTAACATTACTTATTTTCATATGTTTATAATTTTCTAATGATGATTGGAAAAATGTTATATAGAAAATAGTAGAACTTAATTGCTTTTTCTTTGACCGTATCCTACTTCATCTAATTTCAGCTTTGCATAGCATTTGGTTCATTTGTCTTCTTCAATTTGTCTTCATCCATTTGTCTTCTTCAATTTGTTTTCATCCATTTCAGCTTTGCATAGCATCTAAATTAAAAAATACTAAACTCTATCAAACTTCATTATAAAATTTAGCAAGTTATAATAAAATATAAAAAAACTAATTTAAATACTAATAGTATTAATATTGACTAATCTAAACAAACTCAAATTGTATAATAAATTTCATAAATCACATGCATTACACAATAAGTGAGTAATAATAATAATAATAATAATAATAATAATAATAATAATAATAATAATAATAATAATAATAATAATAATAATAATAATAATAATAATAATAATAATAATAATAATAATAATAATAATAGTTTTAGAATTACACAATAATCACATGCATTATGTCACTTGCATTACTTTTGTTTGTTAATGAAAATTGTAAAATTATTTTAAATTTTAAAAATTAATTAATGTTATAATTTAGTAGAGTAATAAATATTAAATTTATAATTAAAAAAGATAATAAATATATTACTAATTTTATAAAATGACAATTAATTATTTTATCGTTTAATTTTTTCTTCTATTTCACGTACAGTAAAAAAAAAGGAAAACAAATTAACATAAAATCAAAACAATTGTTTAAGAAAAAAGAGAAAATTCTCAATTTCCTCACTATTTAGCACTTAAATCTAAATATTTATCGATCACATGCAATTTTTTTACTCAAGGTAAGTGTCTAATATATGACCACCAATATCTATCAAATGAAAGAATTTCTTTGCCACCAAATATCCACTAATATCATCTTATTATGGACATTATTAAGAAAAACAAAAAATGTGGGGATAGAATTATGGACATTATTAAGTTGTTTCCCACTGATTGCTTTTCATTTTCCTTTGTTACTTTTGTTTGTTAGCATAGCCTTGGCCATCCAATTTCACTTTTGCCTTTTTCTACCCACTTTGATGATAAAGCAAAAGGCAAGAGCAAAGTAAAGAAAGCAAAAAAAAAAAAAAAAAACAACAACAATAGCAAAGATAGGAAGGAAAAGAAAATTGCTTTTGTAAAATCTCTCCCTTTTCTCTTTCTCTCCAACCACTGCCTTCTTCCTCTTCGTGGACTGATGAAAATTGCTTTTGTCTTTCATGAAGGCTCGTGAAGCTGTTTGTCTTTTTAATTGCTCGTGGACTGATCTGATTGTTGCTAGTTTTACTCTGCTAAAATTATTTATTTCCTCTAATCAGGGAAAAGAAAAAAATCAGAGAGGAGATAATAGCCCGCAGGCAAGTGTTTTACTCTGATACGCCACCAACAACAACTCCAGCTAACTCAAGTGTTAGCTCAGCTCCTACCTTCGACCCTTTGTATCACTTCCTTCACATCAAGGTGGTAAGTTTTGCACTCAAAGCTTGCTACTTTAAAACCTATGATCTCAGAGATATCTGATTCCCCTCATTGGTCGGACAATCCATTGCTTCATACTCTGTTACCAGATCTGTCATAAGGTTTCAAGTGCTCTCTGATGTCCTTGAAAAGTAGAAACTCATTCACACTGAGATTGGAAAAACAGCCTTGGCTTCTGCCGTCATCAATAAGATGGGTTCTTGGTTTTTTCTTGCACTAGGGTTAGCAATAACTGGCTCTAAAAACAACATCCAATGGGCAGTGCTCTCTACTTGTGCCTTTGTGATGTTCTGTGCTTACCAACTCCGTCCTGCTCTCAATTGGATCCTCCAGAAAATGCCAGAAGGACAAGGCTACAGTGAGTTCTACATCTACAGTAACTTCTACGCTAGAAAGACAATCTACAGTAACAAAATTTTCTCTCCCATTTCGTTTGCCTTGCTTTATGAAACTATTCTAAATTTTGCAAAAGACAATCCACAGTAACAAAAATGTCTTATGTAGAAGACAATCCATATAAGCCTTTTCTTTCTTCACTTAAATTTTGCAACCAAATTCTCTCCCATTTCTTTTGCCTTGCTTTACGAAACTATTCTAAATGTCCTTTTCCCTTTGGAAAAATGTGCTTTCTTTTCACATGTTTTTGTAGATTATTGTTAGCATATATTATGGTAAGAATTTCATGTTCTTCTTTACTGCATAAGACATTTTTTTTAATGAAAAAATGCAGTATGGAAGTAGATATTACATTTCATTATACATATGCATGTCAAATGTATGATGTTGATTGTCCTAGATTAGGCTTTGTGGATTATCTTCTGCTCTGGGCAATGGCTCTTGAGTGGTATTGAAGTTGATAGAGACACAAGTTTTAATTCATGCGGACCTTTAATTCATGCAAAGGGTGTAATGCAAAGGGTGGTTTCGGCCAAGCATGTGGGGTAGTGGGATGCTTTGTGGCTTGAAACTAATTTATTAAATGATGAGCATATTACTTGTTGATTTGTTGAATGAGTGGGAGAGTGTCCATTCACATGAGTATGTATGTGTAGGTGATGGGTGGTGTACTATAATCTATTATGATATAACCTTATAATATATTAGTAAAGTGAGGTTGGTGTAGTGGATATGCTACTTTTTGGGTATAATAGTAGTTTAATGCTTCTAACTGTAGTGGGAAGTGCATGGATATTGGGAGGAGGGATAGTATTTCGCAGGGAAGGCTGAATTTAATCTAAGGCAAATTCTTTTAGTATCAGCTTTTGATTATGGAACAACTAACAAAAGCTTTTGGTTATTAAAAACAACTAACAAAATAACATTTGTAAGGGGAGAAAGGGAATACATGAGGAAGTACTTTTTCAACCACTTTTATGATAAAGCAAAAGGTAAGAGAAAATGGTTCTGGAATAGCTGGGTTGAAGGGATGCCTAAAATACCTTCTTAAACATGATTTAGTTTTTTCTTCTTATAGTTGGCCTTGAAGCATGCTTGTTTTAGTCTTTTAGTTTGGTCTTCCAACTGCGTATCAGGAATTTCTTCCATCAATTTCTTCTCATATTCCAGTATCTCAATGGCTTCTCTCAAGTTCTTCTCAGCCATATGTCCTCCTTCTTCTTCATTTCTTATATCTTGTAAATCTAAAGGCATACTCTCAAATTATTAGTTTTTTGTTATCTTAGGAGCATATAATTAACTTATTTACAAGTGTGTGTGTGTGTGTGTGTGTGTGAAAGAACTTGAACTTTCTTGATCAGGGTCTTCAAGCTCATCAACTTCCTGTGAGGCCATCGACGAATTTCCAATTCTCTACATCTTCTCTTGAGAATGGTTAGGCTAACATTTAGTTCTTTACCTGCCCGAGTGAGTGGCATGTAAAAATACTTCGCAATAGTTGCTCTTGATAATGTCTTGGAGCTACTGCCTTTCTCCTTTCTCTGCCTCCTGATTATCTTCTTCTCCACTGGAACTCCGTCTGAAGTAATACTTTCAAGATGCATTTCATGAACCATATTCTGGCTTTGTTCAAAATCTATTATGGAGTAGAAAGGATCATGCACAAGCATGTCCTCCATTGGAGAAAAAGCATCAAAAGAAGTCTCTTGAATGGGCAGATCAAATTTGAAATCCAAATGAGCAGTCTCTTGAACGAGTAGATTAAGAGAAAATGGTTGGATTGGAAAGGAAAACACATTGAAATCTTTTTCTTTAGAAACTAATTCAAAATTTGACCACCTCTCAAACGAATTACGACTATCCATTTCTAAGAAAAGGATATATAAATATATCTGCGCGGGAAGAATGGAGGGATGACTGAGGAGAGAAAGAAACAAGAGGAAGAGGAAGGGGTAAATGACAGGTTCTGTACGGGAAGAGGGGAGGGATGACTGAGGAGAGAAAGAGACAAGGAGGAAGGGGAAAAGGTAGATGACGGGAAGGGAGGGATGACTTTAAAAATACTTCGGTTTTATTGCAGAAAAGGACAATGAGGAAGGGGAAAATACGATTGGTTTGCAAAATATTTTATTTCGAGAGGGATGACTAAGGAGAGAAAGGGACAAGGAGGATGGAGAGAAGGTAGATGTGCACAAAATATTTTAATTACACTGCCTTGACATTTTTCTGTTGTTTTGACTTCACATATAATTAGGTTTTATTGCAAAAAGGGACAAAGAGGAAGGGGAATAGACGATTGATTCGGTCATTTTATATAAAATATTTTAATTGCGCTGCCTTGTCTTTTATTGGAGCCACATTAGTGCGCAAAATATTTTAGTTGCACTGTCTTGACATTTTTCTGTTGTTGTGACTTTAAATATAATTGGATTTTGTTGCAGAAAGGGACAAGGAGAAAGGAAAAAAGATAATTGGTTTGCTCATTTTACATAAAATATTTTAAAATGGCTGTCTTATCTTTTATTGGAGCCACATTACTGCGCAAAATATTTTAATTGCACTACCTTGATATTTTTCTATTGTTGTGACTTTAAAAATACTTCAATTTTGTTGCAGAAAGGGACAAGGAGAAAGGAGAAAAGACGATTGGTTTGTTAAATATTTTAATTGGAGATGGATGACTAAGGAGAGAAAGGGACAAGGAGGAAGGGGAAAATGTAGATGTACGCAAAATATTTTAATTACATTGCCTTGGCATTTTTTTGTTGTTTTGACTTTAAATATAATTGGATTTTATTGTAGAAAGGGACAATGAGGAAGGGGAATAGATGATTAGTTTGATCATTTTACATAAAATATTTTCATTGCGCTGCCTTGTCTTTTATTGGAACCACATTAGTGCACAAAATATTTTAGTTGTACTGCCTTGACATTTTTCTGTTGTTGTGACTTTAAATATAATTAGGTTTTGTTGCAGAATATGCACATTAGTTTCATAGTTTAGAAAATTTATGTCAGTGTATGTCTACATTTTAATATTCTAAGTTTACACTTGTACTTTATTTTTTTAAAGATGATGCGAAGGTTTTCTATTTATTGGAATCATTTCATTGTCAAGACTGATCTCCGATTTGTGTATTGTGCAGGTAAGGGGATGTTCTAAAGCCTAACCCACTGACCTTGAGCTATGTTGGGTAAAAACTAATATTTTTTTGAGACTGAGGAGAGGAAGAGGCAAGGAAGAAGGAGAAAAGATGATACCGGGAAGAGACAAGAAGGAAGGAGAAAAGATGATACCGGGGAGGACTGACGTACTCAAATTTATTTCTTATTTTATATGTACTACTATTTCTAATAGATTCCTTAGCATTTCCTACTTGTTATATATGTAGTATTACTTCTCTTGTGGAGTTTAAAGATTATTTATGATTTCAATATTCAAGAAATTGATTTTGATTTGTTTGGCATTAAGCAAATTGTGTTTTATTGTGATTGGTGTTGAATGAGTTGAACGGATTGTATTTGGTTGAAATTGCAGGTGGATAGGCTTAAATACCAAGCAATTTATTTAAAAAAAAATTAATCATTTGCTTATCCAATGTGAAGGTTTGATTAAAAAAATAATTTTACGTGTGCAGGGTCAAATAAATTAAAAAAAATTAAAAAAACTAATACGACGGCCTCAGTCGTCATATTTGGTTAAGGCTTAACAGTATTTGTTGATTAAATACAATGGCCAGAGGCCGTCGTATTTACTCTGGCCGTAGCCGTCGTATTTGTTGATCAAAAGCCGTCGTATTTGCTTTGGCCGTAGCTATCGTATTTGCGCCGTAGCCATCATATTTGATGAGCAGAAGCCGTCGTATTTGCTCAACAAATACGACGATTTGATTAACCTAATATGACGGTATTTTGAACTGTGTCAATAAACCTTTCAGTTGATAAAAAATGATTCTTTTGTACAGCCGTCGTATTAGCCTAATATGACGATATGGTAGCCGTTGTCATCCAAAAGCGATTAAACCAAATACGACGGCCTTATAACCGTCGTTTATAGCCATCGTATTTAGCAAATACAATGGCTATATGAGCAAATACGACGGCTTTATAGCCGTCCTATTTGATGCTTATTTTAGTAGTGATATTTTTGTTAAGATATGAAGATTCCTCATATCGAATATCCTACCTTAATACTGAGGAAATACTTCAATTTTTCTAATTTATTTATTTCAAACTCTTTTACTAGTCTCTCCTTTAATTTATATTTGTCTCTCATCATTTCTGGTCATATGATATTGTCCACATAGACTATAAGAGTTGTCATTTTACCTACAGTCAAATGCTTGATGAAAAGAGTGCGATCACCTTAGATTTTTTTATACCAAAATCCATCATAACTTTTGCAAATCTCTCAAATCATGTTCTAAGAGATTGTTTTAACCTATAAAGGGCCTTTCTAACTTACACACCTTGTTACTTGTATCCATATCAAATTCTGTTCGCATCCTGCCGGGATGGTCATGATATTTCTTCATCTAAGTCATCGTAAGAAATGAATTCTTAATGTAATACTATAAGAGTTGCCAATTAATGTGAGTAGCCAACGATAATAGAATTCATACCATGCTTTACAACTTCTAAGAGATTCATAACCTTGCATTTCAATACGAAAATGCACTTGCAATTAACAATATTTTTTCCTTTCGATCTCCTATGTTCTATTTTTTTTTTTTAATATATTGATTCCTTTCTATCAATCATCTGCCGTAATAAATGAATTGCCTCAATAGTGGAATGCCCAGGCATAAAATCAAACTGATTATCTGAAATATGTATAATGCCCCGTAACCTCTGTTCAATCACTCTCTCCCAAAGATTCATAGTATGAATATAGGAGACCTGTTTTGTTATATGGTACAGAATATTGGGTAGCTAAAATTGTAACACCCCAATACCTAGGCCCGACAAGGCCGGGGATGTCGCCCCGTCCAAAGGACAAGAGGTCTTTATAACTAGGTCACACAAAAGAAAATAAAAGTAATACTTTAAAATTGAACTTATTACAACCCAAAAATACATGAACAAATCCAAAATAGATTGTTCACTACCATCTCTCAAAACAACACATAAGAAAAATAACATAAAGTCTTCAAAGCATAGGCAACAAATCTAGCTATTCATCTCCACAGCAGGATCGACCTGAAAACATGTCATAAAAGGTGATGAGATAAAAATCTCAGTAAGTCCGTGTGTGCTTTGGGTGTTCAGTGAAAACAGTTCGTGGATGCAAAGTGTGAAAACTTTATAGGAGAAATATTGGCAAGCAATAAACATTAGTCAAAAGTAAGAGTGGTATTTTTGGCTTTTCCAGCCATACATAATTTATAAGATCAACCACTCAAAAGAAAGGATTATGGGTTACCACACGTTGGGCCTCATAACCGGATGGTCAGTATGCCACACTTTGTGCATACTACCGGTGAATGCCGACACTTTGTGCAGACTGACGAAAGGTAGGTGTACGGCCTACCGGGTAAAATACTCCTCCTTCTCTACACCCAAATATACCGGTTGTCCACTCCGAAAAACATACAGTCTACATGACTGAAACTTGCTAGCTCGGACGGCCTGACTAAGTAGTACGGTCGTTTCTTCAAGTTGAGTTCATCTTCTGGAGGTGGCCTCCAGCCAGAAGACTCGCTCTTGCTCTTCAAAACTAGTACTACTAGCCTACCCTTATTGAGTACTCAACATAACGTATCCCACTTGGGGAAAAATGAACAAAACATAGTTCCACTTGAAAATGGCAATTAAGGATTTCCAAAATCTTTGTCAAAATCAGTTTTAGAAAGAGTAATGAGTTTTGAGTAAATCTGCTTATTGATTTCCAAATAATTTGTTTGACTAAAAATAAGAAATGAGTCAATCCTTATTTGCCTTTACAGAAATGAGTGTCCATGCACTCTATATTTGGCTTGCCATAAAAATCATTTTTGCATCAAACAGGTTTTATGCAGGAGCTTACCTGATTCTTTACTTGCTCAAATTCAAAAGTCTTCCAAGGCTGACCTAACCCTGCCTGTGTAAACACAAAACATAAGGTTACACTCAAGTTAAATTCACTTATACAAATAATCATAGTTCAACTTATTACAATCACGACCCTAATGTCCTAAGCTTTAAGGCTAGATGATAAGGAATTTTATAAAATAAGTCTAGTTTGATAAGTTAAAATAACTAGGGGTTCTAAAATAATTGCTAATAAATTATAAACTCAAATAATAATTCTTGAGTGTTATTATTAATAAATAAACTAAGGTTTGAATATTGAAAAATACCAAGCCCAAAATAATATTAATAAATGGTAATTTAAAAAAAATAGCTTTATTGTAAATAAATAATAAATTACAAATAATTTTAATTAATTTTTTAATAGATAATAAATAATTAGTAATAATTAAAATTAATAATAAATGAATTATATTAAATTTTTAATTGATAAATAACAAATAGATTTTAATATAAATAATATTTAGGAATATAGGTAAAAGTTTTAACTAGGGCCTACAAGGCCATTATTTAATTCTAATATTTTATTTATTATTATTATTATTTATATAAAAGATTTATTTATTATTATAGATATATTATTTTTAATAAAAGATTTTATTTCTTTGATAATTAAAAGATTAATATTTTAATTAATAATCCAATCCAAATCTTCCTAGAGTTTCGAATTTTATAGAGAAAAATATAGTAGTAATTCTAACTAAAATAATAAAATTTGTTAATAAAAATAACTTAGACTTAACAAGAAAATAATTTTTTACCATGATTTTCCTATTGCTAGAAAAGATTCATAACCACATTCTCCAACATCAAATAATAAACCAATCCATTCACGAACATATGCTTGAATTATCTCATATTATCACAAGGCTAATTTCCTGCTAGGCATAATCATCATTAATGGCTTCAATGGAAAATAGAAACATAAGAGCCTAATCACCCTTGGTGTCATAATATCTAACATGCTTCAAACTTCCATAAATTTTATTAAGCATGATGAGCATACATTGATTCCAAAGAAAATCCATATAACTTAGTCATATACATCAATCCTTATATCTTAACTCTATCCCTTTCCTTCACATACATATCCCCAATCTCCTATTCATATCCATTCTTCCTATCATCATCTAAGAGACATGAATTCAGAAATAAAAGAAGGATTTAAGAATAATTACTTGATTGTCGATTACTTTGATGAAGAATAAAGAAGGTCCACACGCGATGGAGAGTCTTGAGTGATCCAACGGAAAAACAGTCATGGTTGATGGTTGATCAACCATTTTGGTTGTGAGAGAGAGAGAGAGAGCATTAGAAAGGTTTATTGAGAATTGAATGGAAGAGGATGAACAAGAAGGTTGTTCTTGGTTTACCTTGTTGATGTTCTTGAGACCTTCAAGAAAAAACTGATTTTGATCCGATTGAAAATTCTTGTTTGCTTGTTTTTGTGTTATAAATGCCAGAAATGAAGCCTAAGGATTAAGTAGAAGTGATATGGAGTATTTGAGAGTGATTGGAGGTGTTTAGAGTAGGTTTAGGCTTGAAGAAGTATAGTGTGTATTCTTGGTGTTCGTAGTGTTCTTGGTGAAAATGGAGAGAATTTGAGAGAAAAGCTCACAATTTTCTGGAGTGTTGTTGGCCGAATGGATTAGGGTAGATAGGAGTGTCGGTTTTCAGCTAGTGGAAGAGAGAGTGATCAGATTTTTTTTAAATTCAAATGGAGGAAATTGTGGAGTTGTTTAAGGTAGGAGGTTAGCTAATGGTGCTTGATCAAGGAAGGTTTCTTTGCTCTTCAATGGTGCCGGCTGAACAAGCTGATTTTGTTGAAATGAATGAAGGTTGTTCAGGTATATAGCTGGCCGAAATTCAGTCTATGATGGCAGAGAAAATTCTGGTTTATTAGCTTGTTACAAGAGTGGTTTAATAGAGTAAAATTCTGGAATTTTTTTTGAAGTTCAAATGAGTTTTGGTTAGACTAATCTTAGGAGATTTTTGAGGTTTGATTATGGAGTCCAAGAACTCAAGGTAAGTGTGGAGGTTAATGGTGGTTAGTCCATGGCTGAACAAGGTTCAATTTTCCAGAGATTTGAAGGGTGTTCTTCGGCCTTGGCTTTGAGAGACAAAGTTGGAAAATTTTCTGGTTTCAATGCCCAAGAGTTTTGAATGATAAAGACTTTTGGTGCAGAATTTTTGCATTTACTTGGCTCGATTTACAGCTGGTTTTCTGGGATGTTTGAAGGTCTTACAAGGGTGGCTTTCCAGCCTTCTTTCTGGACAAAAATAGAGGGTGTTTCAGCTGAATTGCTAACAAAAAGACAGCTCCAATTCCAGCTTAGAATGCAGCGAATTGTGCAGGAATTTTTTTCTGGTTTTGTGCAGTTTGTGCAATCCGAAAATTGCAAAGAATTTTCAGCCTTCAAACCACATGAAATGACCATTTTTCTGGCAGAAAAAGAGTAGGTTTACTGGCTGAATTCTCCGAAAAGCTGGTCTGCAAAAATTCTGAAAAATTTCCAGATTTTCCTTCATTAAAACTATGAACAACATGAAGGTAAGATTGAAGGTTCTACCATGATGATTTATTTCTCTTGGGAATCCATCCTAACTACTCTCCTATTTTCGGCCAATCCACTATCCTTCAAGACTGATTTTTTCGAAATTCAAGGCTAAAGAATCAGCACAGAATTTTTGGAATTTAAAAGGAGAGATTTAATGGATTTTGGTTTATTTAAATTATGAAGGTGCTAGGACAAAGCTAGAGGTAATAAAAGGACAAGAATTCCTCTAGAATTCTTTTTAGGACACAATGATAAGATTAGGACATTCTCTTCATGTCTTCCCTAAGACAACATTCCTATTTTTATGGAATGCAAGAAAACAAAATTCAAACTTAATCAAGATAATCATGATAAAAACTTAAATGGTGGGATTTGAACTCATGATCTTAGCAATTAAACCACAAAGCTCTAACCACTAAACCACACTAACTCTTGTTCTTATTTTCTCACCCCCATATTCCTCTTATTTAATCCTCAAGCTATCTTCCTATTTTGACCTCAAGCAAAATTACCATTTTACCCTTCCTACTCAATAAGCATAACTAAGCCTTTTAACCTATAAACCATAATTCTAAAGCACATAAAATCATTCAAAAATATATATATTCATGCTAAATAATATGATATGCATCCCGACCCCCCCTTACTCTAGGGTTGGCTTTAGGTGGGGTTTCACAAAAACGTGTTATATTTAAAAAATGAAAATAGCTGAGATGCGTATATTACGGTGGATGTGTGAATATACTAGAAAGGATAGAGTTAGTAATGAGACTATTAGAGAAAAGGTGGGCGTGGCATCTATTGAGGAAAAGATGAGAGAAAGTCATCTGCGTTGATTTGGACATGTTTAGAGAAGACCGAGGAATACTCCTGTTAGAATGATGGAGAGAATGAGGCAGGATAGGTTAGACAGAGGCAGAGGTAGGCCTAAAATGACATAGATAAAGGTGATTAGGAGAGATATGTCTTTGTTAGATTTAGATGAGAGTATGACATTCGATAGAAGGAAGTGGCGAGAGAGGATTCATGTGGATGACCACACGTTACTTGACGTTGGTTCATATAGCCGACCCCAAGTTACTTGGGATTAAGGCTTAGTTTGTTGTTGTTGTTGTATTGATTTCCTTTCTCATAGAATCCCTCTACTTCTTTGTGGACAATGTCTCAAAAACATTGTTAGGAATAGCAATGATATTTAAACTTATAGTAAACCTTTTTAGATTATGATAGGCACTAAAAAAGACACAATGAGATAGTGAATGAAATGGTCATTTAGTGTACTCTCTCGTACCTTTTCTGACAGCAATGAAAGGTCTAGGTTATTAGTTGGACTAGTACAGTTTTAATTACTTATATGCGTAAAGGTAGGTTAAACTTCACCTGATCTCATTCCTAAAATCTAAGTTGGATTCTTGTATCTATGCATCAGTTTTGGAATAGCCTTTTTCCTAAATACACCTAAGAGAACCTTGAAATTTTTTGTTAAGACTAGTTGGGATAGGATATGACTCAAGTTCAAAGGCAAAATTAAGAGACTCATACATGAGTGGCTCAAAAAACTCGAGTTTAATAATATAGTCTGGAATATGAGGAAGATCAAGGGTTTCAACTAGTCCAAAAGACTACAAGTACTATGTTTCATCAGTGAAATCTTCTCCTGAAGAGAGGATTTAGAGGAAAAAAAAATGTGTATTTTCAAAAATGTGACTTTTGCAGTGTAATATCCAATATTTTCTTATTTTATTTATTGGATAATTTCGTATTAACTTCTACTATGGTCTTTTGTTCTATTGCTATTTTGTAAGTCTTATATGTTGTATGTGCTATTTGGATGCAAGGTTAGTGTGAAAATATTTATTTAAGTTATTAATAAATTGTTTTATTTATAAAAAGATTTCTTGAATTTTTGAGAGCTAATATCTATTTTTCAAAAATTCTTTTATTTATTCCAACTATTTTGAGAAATCAATTTCATAAAATTATTCGCAACGTCCATGGAAGTTTTGAACTTTATAAATCTTGCTTTTACTGATTTCAAGTTGGTACTATATTGCAAATATCATTTTTTTAAGGAACAATCACTGTTGAAAATTAATTTGTTGGAAAAATACATTTATTAATAAAAATTGTATTTGAGTTTTAAAAATATTTTTAAGAGTGATTTTAATGCATAAATTTTGGGTGTATAAAAATTAATAAATTTAAATCTATCCCTTAGTCAAGTTTTAATTAAAACATTAATCCAAAAATATACATATGAACAAGTATACTCATCGCAAGTATAACATAGGGAATTGAAGAGTATCAATCCTCAAAGGAACAAGTGTACACTAATCACTTTTCATTCATTGTTTAACCAACCAAACAAAATGATAAAATCATAAAAAGAAAAAATAAAAAAATATGTATAACTCAAGGATGTGAAAATATGCAATTTAGACAAAGGCTTTTGAAAACATGACAATGAATTACTTAGCACATATCACAATCAATTATCATCTTGCTCTCATGAAGGATTTAAAATAGACCTATTTCGTTTGCAATCCATAGAATCACTATTTTCTAGTTAAATTAGTGAACATATTTTGTCTCAACTAATTCACTCAAAAGATGTATTAAAATCAGTCCTCATATAAATCCCTATATTTTAAGTGATTTAAAATATGAAATTAGTCAATGAATCTATATTCTAGCAATTATCAACCAACCTTTGATTACCTAAGTTCTAGATAATTAACCCATTTTTCAAGCAAGTTAAGAAATAACAAATATGCAATTAATTCATTGAAATCATTACCAACCCCTTTTTCAAGCAAGTTAATAACAAGAACCAATCAACCAACTTAGTGAGAAAAAAACAAGTAATCAAATACCAAAAATAATAATCAATTGATCAAAAGACTAAATTAACTCAATAAATCATGAATCCTAAAAATAATGTCAAACAACAATGAAAACATTGAATACATCATTGTTTAAGAAAAACAAAACAAAGATAAAAGAAAGCACTCATAGACAAGCCTTCTTCTTTTTTTTCTTCTTTGAAGACTCTCTTGAACAACCCTCTTTGATTTGATGAATTCCTCCTTCAATGAGTGATTTTGTAATTTTCTCCTTGAATTTCTTATTTTCTCTTGTGTTTTTTCTTATTTAAATAGACTTCTTTGATGCTAAAATTCATTAGTTGAGGAGTCTTGACCGAGCAGGATTCGGAAAATACCAAATTCGTGCACAAGATTTCGCTCTCCAGAGCGGACCTGGTGCCAAGTCCAGTCGACCCACTTGGAACTAGGTGTGTTCTATTTTTCCTCCTAAATTTTGCTTTATTTTTACTGTTCGGCTAGAGTGAACCTGGTGCCTGGTGCCTTAGTTGGACTTGACGCAAGGTGCATTCTGAAATTTGTCCACTTTTTGCTCGAAATCAACTTAAATCCGTACAAATTGTCAAAAACACTTTCTACAAGCAAAATGTCTAATAGGAAGGAATATGCCTAGTTTTTACATAAAAAATATCTCAATTTGACCTCAAATAACTAGGAAAATAGTGATGATTTTAGCCCCTATCAATTTCTCCACACTTGAACTTTTGCTTATCTTCAAGCAAAAACACTTAAGCAAAAAAAAAATCATCAAGAAAACACAAACTCTTTCCTCATTCCAAAATTTTGAAACATAACAAGGATTATAACTTCCTTTCAAACTTTAGATAAAACTCTTGTAATTCATCAAACCCTTTGAAAACAATTTAAACTTTGAAACATTTGATAGAATATCACAAAACTCTTAAAGTCAAATTAACCAAATTTATACCTTAGTCTAAGAAAATTATTTTACTTTTCAAGTAAAAATATAGAAAACATGAATCACACAAGTCAAGCTATCTACCAACTCAAGCATTATAAATCCAAAAATTGCACAACTCAAGTCATGATGTAATAAAAACATTCCACTTCTTCTCTCAATTTTTTTTTTCCAATAACTTAGGGAATTGATAGCCTCAAGTGCATAGATTTCTCTTCACACACCATATTGGTCCTCTTGTAGTCATCACACATTATTTTTTCAACATTTTTCTCTCTTTTGCTTTTGGGAATTAATAGTATCAAGAAAGTGAATTTCTCTTCACTATCCGCATTGGCCCCCATAATCAAGCAAAAACAATACTTTCTCATATTCAAATAGGAAACAACAATCAATTTATTTTTCTCACTTTTTCGACTCACAAAATTTTTTCACAATTTCCCACAATCTTTCCTCTCAAAGATATTTTATCTCTTTACATTCCTTATCACAACTCAAAGCTAAGCAAAATTTAAACCCATAATTTAAGAGTTAGCCAATAAACTTTCCCCACATTCATTATATTCTCCATATTCAAACTAGATGAGTCAAATAATACTCAAACACCAATGCATAAACAAGAGTAATCCAAATTCTCAAGTCTTGAAAAATATCCTATCCAATAAACCAATTTCATAAAAATTCACCAAATGAATGACAAAAAAATCATATCCAAGTAAGAAAAAGAATTACAACATTGCTAATCAATAAAAATCACAAAAAAAATTTGAAAAATTCACACAAAAATGATATGGAAAAAATCTTCAATGCCTAAACTCTCCCCCACCCCCCTTCCCACACTTAAATTGGATATTTTCCTCAATGACTAAAAATACAACAATGAAAGCAAACCCAAGAAGACCAAAATAAATAAAGAGGAAGAATGAAGAGAAGAAAATACTTCCATTATACATTAGGTCCAACATGTGTGAATCCACCACAAGGAGTAGATATTAGAGAAGCCACAAGGGTACCTAACTCAAAAGAAATAAAAACAAAAAACATAAATCTAGAAAAAGATAAAGAAAAGTAAAATAAAAGAAAAGAGAACTAAAAGCTAGAAAAGGTTAGTAAAAGTTTAAAAAAAAAGAAATAAAAGAAAAATTATAGAAAATAAAATAAAATACAAGTGCAAAGAGTAAATCAAAAGTCCTCAGACTCATCATCATCATCATTGTAACCAACTGCTCTACTTGTGGAGGCCCAAGTCGATTGCTGGATCAGGGTCATCAACTTTTGCTCTTGGACATCTTGGCGTCGATGGAGGTCAGCAATAGAGTCTCATAGCTAGAGGAGGATAGTTATTTGACTCTCCACTAGTGCCTCAAAATCAATACGAGAATAAGAATCAGCGGCATGGGTGCGAGGTCGAGTAGGTTGCTCCTCTTCCTCCTCCTCATCAGGGAGAAGCTCTACCATCCCTGGGTGTTGGACTTCAAAAGACTTCTTCCATCGCCTCTCCCTCTCATCATAATGATAGCCACACTAAACAAAAGTATGCTTAGTCACTAGGTCTGGGTCAGTAGTGGGCTCACTAATCTCTCCATCTAATCTTACTCCAAAGTCTCATAGGATGCGCATAATAACCAAGGAAAATTTGAGAGCCTTAGCAGCTATGCCAGAGTAAACAACCTCTCGCATGGACTGAATAATAATAGGGGTAAGGGGAATAGGCTCACTCATCATCATCTTATTAAGAATGTAAAGATCAAGGACCCTAGACATATTGAAACCACTAGCCTTAGGGTAAATATTGAAAGTGAAAATGTAGACTATGGCACACAATTGAGCCTCAAAGTCATTATTGGAATAGTAATGATTTTGACCTATACGCCCCTACCTCTACATATGCAACCTTGTCCTCACAACACTCATATCCCAGGTAGTCTCAGAAATAATCTTTTGGTTATTATGGTCCACAACTATCCATGGCCCCTCATCAGATATTCCTAAAATCTTGGCTGATCTAGCCCTCTCAAACTCAATAGGTACCCCTTTAACCATAATAGATATAACTTGGAGGTTATTTTTTTTCTTGTCCCTCATATTGGCAAAAAACTCTCTTATTTGCACTGGAAAGTAAGCACCCCCAAGTTGAATGATAGGCTCCTACCACAATCACTTAAATATAGTAGAAAGCTCCAAAGAATTATCTAAGGTGGGCCTATACATTTTTTTCTACTATGAATTTACTGTGTTGGTGATTTTAATACCAGATTTGACAAGTAGGGTCACAGAATTGGGTAAGTTGGATAGATAGAGGCTCAAAAGAATATGTAGATGAAGATCTCTTAGCCGCAGGTGCCAACCCCCTGGGTCTCCTAGACATGATATAGATATGATTATGAACAAAGGTAGGAGAAAAGAAAATGGGACACCCTCGAAATCACTCTTTACACCACAAGCAAACACAACCCTCAACCATCTTGCTATTACAACATCATTCAACACAACCACCACCTCAACATAAAACACCACAAAATAGTCAACAAAACACAACACAACCTCCTCCAACAAACCTGCAAGAAATATAGCCATGGTCCAATCCCAAACACAATATCAATATTCTTAATCAAATCACAATGCTCAATAGCTACCAATTAATAATGTAAAGCTCATTAGCTCAATGTTCAATTAGCCATGCTATCCATATCATAATGTAAAGCTCATAATCACAATGCTAAGTTAAACATGAACAACTATCTCATATCTTGGTAACCTCAAAATTACACACAAGGAAGGCATGTTCAATAGCTTTCAAAAAGATGTGAAACATGAATTGCATTAATCAAATATCACTATTAATCATATACCCATGCTACTAAGCCTCAAAGAAAGAATTTTTTTTTAATCCATCCAACCTAAAATTTAGCATGAATTTCAGACCACAATTCATAGAAAAATACCCAATCATTAATATGAAAAATTGAATTGTAGAAAGTGTAGAAAAATTATACCACAATGATCTCCAATTTATAGGTAATGATCCTATGTAAAAAGATTGAAGAAATCATGCACAAAATAGAAGGATTGAAAAATGGGTTTTGGAAGAAAACATTTGATTTTTCCTAGTTTGAATCCAAAATTTCAAGAGCAAAGTGAGGATTTTGTGTTTGGAAGGTGTTTTGGAGGTTTAGAAAATGACCGACAGTGTTTTAGAGTTAGACCCGACGATGGGTTGAGAGAAAAAACTAGAGAGATGAGAATTGTTTGAAAAAAATAGCCAAGAATGGTTGTAACTTAGCTTGTAGCCGATCGGGCCTGGCGCTTGGCCCATTCTGCCTTCGGCACAATTTTAGGTCGTGTTGGCCCGGCACCGAGTCAGCTCTGGCGTACCAAAAAGCATTTTTTTTTTTTAATTAATTAAGGAAAGCAAACAATAATTAAAACATGAAATCATGAAAATAATTCATTCTAAAAATTAAAAAGACAAAAAAAATGAATGAAAACACACAAAAATTAAAGAGATGTCCAAAAAAACCAAAGCAATCAAAATCATCATTTTTCACGGTTTTGGTCACGTGGATTAGTCTCAATATTTCTTGGAAGGGATCCCGTTTGACGATCTCCAAGGAGTTTGGTTAGCTGTCCAATATGATTCTCAAGGTTACAGATGGACGCCTCCAAATTTCTCGTAATTACATCTATTCCTTGAAATCGTGTCTCCAGACCACTTACTAATTGGTTAACCAACTCCTCCAATGATGGCTTAGTCCGTGGGGCATTATAAGGCAAGGGAGGTTGAGTCCTTTAATTCCTGAAATTAGAAAAAGCCTGCCTAGATTGGTTTTAGTTGTTTAACAAAAAGTTAGGATGATTTCTCCAACCAGGGTTGTAGGTGGTGCTATAGGGATTATTACCTTGTCATCCATTGCCCACAAACGCAGCTTGTTCTAACGACTATTATGATGACCCCATGTTTTGGTACTCATGATTTGGATGTCCTTTCCCACAAAAGTCACAACTTACAGCCATTACCTGTCCTTGGGAAGGAGACATCACCATTTACTCCATCTTTTGTGTTAGTGCCTCCATTTTGGCCTCCAAAACCGCCATTGCATCCATCTTGTGTACACCATGAACACGAGCTCTTAACTATGAACTACCCCAAGCGTAATTGTTTGTTACAAGATTTTCAATCAAATAAAATATCTCCTCCGGGGTTTTAGAATTAATAGAGCCTCCTGCAGATGCATCAACCAATTGCCTAATAACAAAACTAAAACCACTATGAAAGATTTTCATTTGTATACCTAGCTCGAACCCCATGATAAGGACACTTTCTAAGCATCTCCTTAAATCTCTCCCAACACTTATAAAGATTTTCATATTCTAACTGTTGGAAGGCAAAAATATCAGTCTTAAGTGTGGATGTTCTAGTTGGGGGAAAATATTTTATCAAAAAATTTTCATCTAAAACATTTCAAGTGATAATGGATTCCGTTGGCAAAGATTTTAACCAAGATTTCACTCTATCTCTCAAATAAAAGGGGAAAAAGCCTTAGTTTGTTGGAGTCCTCAAAAACACCATTCATTTTAAAAATATCACAGATTTCTAAAAAGCTCACAAAGTGAGCATTAGGATCTTCCTCAGGTAGCCCATCAAATTGTACCATGTTTTGGATCATTTGGATTATGTTAGGCTTTATTTCAAAGTTGTTAGCTTCTATCCTAAATCTCATAATACTCGAACATGTACCAAGATTGCGGATTTCACAAAATCATCCATAATCCTTCTACTATTACCACCATTACCGTCATTGTTAGGTTGATTAACCTCTATATCTTTTCTTACCCTTTTGCTCACAACCTTTCAGACCTTTGTGAGGGTTCTCTCGATCTCAGAATCAAGATCTACTATATCGGCTTTAGATCGTCGGGTCATACACTAAGGGCAAAATCTACAAAAAACATCAGATAATGAGATTATAAAATTTACAAATTGGACAGTTAGTATATATTCACAAATTAAGTTAGAAAATTTACAACATTTAGGGACATTAAATTACAAATATACAAAATAATAAAATATGGCACATATTCATACAAGGAACATATCTTCAAGCTTTCATGATATTGTTCCCCGGCAATGGCGCAAAAAACTTGATGCGTAAATTTTGGGCTTATAAAAATCAATAAATTTAAATTCATCCCTTAGTCAAGTTTTAATTAAAACATTAATCCCAAAATACATATACAAATAAGTATACTCATTGCAAGCATAAAATAGGGAATTGAAGAGTATCGATCCTCAAAGGAACAAGTACACATTAATCATTTTTCATTCATTATTTAACCAACCAAATAAAGTGATAAAATCATAAAAAGAAAAAATAAAGGAATATATACAACTCAAGGATGTGAAAATATACAATTTACACAAATGCTTTTAAAAACATGATAATGAATCACTTAGCACATATCACAATCAATTATCATCTTGCTCTCATGAAGGATTTAAAATAGACCTACTTCGTTTGCAATCTATAGAATCACTATCTTCTAGTTAAATTAGTGAACATATTCTGTCTCAACCAATTTATCCAAAAGATGTATTAAAATCAATCCTCATATAAACCCCTATATTTTAGGTGATTTAAAACATGAAATTAGTCAATGAATCCATATTCTAGCAATCATCAACCAACCTTTGATTACCTAAGTTCTAGATAATTAACCCATTTTTCAAGTAAGTTAAGAAATAACAAATATAAAATTAATTAATTGAAGTCATTACCAACCCTTTTTATAAGCAAGTTAATAACAAGAATTAATCAACCAACTTCGTAAGAAAAACAAGTAATCAAATACCAAGAACAATAATCAATTAATCAAAAGACTAAATTAACTCAATAACTCATGAATCCCAAAAACAATGTCAAATTACAATGAAAACATTGAATACATCATTGTTTAAGAAAAAGAAAACAAATGTAAAAGAAAGCACTCATAGACAAGCCTCCTTCTTCTCTTATGAAGACTCTCTTGAACAACTTTCCTTGATTTAATAAATTCCTCTTTCAATAAGTGATTTTCTGATTTGCTCCTTGAATTTCTTACTTTCTTTTGTGTTTTTTCTTGTTTACATAGGCTTTTATGATGCTAAAATTCGTTGGTTGAGAAGTCTTGGCTGAGTAGGATTTGAAAAATATCAAAATTCTTCAGAAAATACCAAATTCATGCGGAGGATTTCGCCTCTCTAGAAAGGACCTGGCGCTGGGTCCAGTTGACCCACCTAGTGCCAGGTGTGTTCTATTTTTCTTTTGAATTTTACTCTATTTTTACTGTTCCGCCAGAGTAGACCTGGCGCCTGATGCCTTAGCTGGACCTGGTGCTAAGTGCATTCTGGAATTTGTCAACTTTTTGCTTGAAATCAACTTAAATCTGCACAAATTTGTCAAAAATACTTTCTACAAGCAAAATGTCAAATAGGAAAGAATGTGCATAGTTTTTACATCAAAGGTATCTCAATTTGACCTCAAATAACTAAGAAAATGGTGATGATTTTAGCCCCTATCAGATTTTAACCTTAAAAACTTCACTTTATGTTATTTAAGTAATCTTAAATTTATTTGTGAAAAGTAATATTTTTAGTCAAAATTACCATTTTATCCCTTTGTGATTTTGACCCCTTAATAGACTATTTTAAAGACTAACAAATTAGAAAACCAATATTTCATTTATCTAGTTTTTCCTCTCAAACTTTCAGAATTTTTTCTCTCTCTAACTCCCTCATTTCTTCTTCATATTTTTCTTAATTTTTAGCTCGATTTAAAGTTTGAAATCCCTATTTTTGGATTTCCCAAACCTTCCTAACACATTAACCTTTTTAATGAAATGATTTTATATTTGTGACTAGAATAATATGAGGAAGGAGTTTCTTGGATACATATCAATGATTTGACTATCACTGCATCAGATATTTCATTACCAACTATTTTTTTTACTAACTTGTTGATAGGTTATTGTAAAGTGAGTTGAAATAATTATAGATAAATATTCTTCACTATTTTTGAAGTTCTAAATATTTTGTAATTGTATTTAGAAATTTTAAAACCCTAGAAATGTTATTTTTTGAATAATTTTTTGTAAAAAATTATTTTAACAAAATAATATTATACTCCATATTTTGAACTTGTAATGATGTTGTATAATTATTCTTATAATTTTAAAATAATATGAAAATGTATGAAATATTGTTGGAAAATTTTATTTCCAAGAGTTCAATATTTTAAATGATTTATTTATATACACCAACTAAAAATTATTTTCTATTAGATTTACCTTCTAAAATTATCTATCATATTTTTAAAATAGCTTTGGATTTCATACAACTCTTAAATGGTGAATGCTTGCTGTTTTTATGATCACAATTATTTGTTTGCCATGGAATATCATGTTAGTTGATGTGTGTTTTTTAGTGTAGAAAATATTACTAACAAATAACACAATTAATTAAGCTTTAATTAAAATTCCAACCACTAAAACCACACATACGAGCAAGTATACCATCGTACGGTATAGGGAATTGCAAGTATCGAATCCACGAGAATTTAGGCTCCCACCGTATTTTACCCAAATATTTATTGTTTAGCCAATAAAATAAGAAAAGACTAAAAAGAAAAATAAATAAATATAAAAATAGATATAACTCAAGGATGCAATTTCATGTAACTAGACAATTATCTTAATATTGAATTACTTAGCATTCATCACAATCAATTGTCGTCTTGGCATCATGAAGGAATATAAAGATAAATTCCACTTCATTTGTCAATCCATGGAATCCTGTATTTTGATTCATATTAACAAATTTGTCAATAAAGGTAACATAACTAAAATATGCATTAAGTTCATCATTATATTTTGATTCAATTAGCAGATTTGTCAATCAAGACATCCTAACCAAAATATGCATGAATCTCAATTCCTTAAAAATATGAAATTAGCTAATGACCATTTGTTAAGGCGAAATTAACTTAATCTTTGATCACTTAGTCCTAAAATCCTAACTTCGTCATTCAAGTCCACTAAGATTTGATAATTATGAAATCAATGCAATAAAGCTACTAATATCATTTTGTCTAAGTCAATTAGAAGAACTCGCATCAAAAACCAATGATAACAAGTAATCAAATACCAAAGATAACAACAGATTGATCAAAAATTCTAATTAACTAATCTCCAAAATAATATCCAATTACAATCAAAACATTAAGCACATCATTGTTAAAGAAAAGCAAACAAAGGATGAAAGATAAAACTCATAAACAAGCCCTTTTTCTTCTCTTGTAAACCTCCTTCAAACAATGCTCCTTTGAGTGGTGATTGAGTAGCTAGCTTAGATCCTTCAAATCACACATTTCTCTTGTGTTTTTCTTGTATTTATAAGCCATCTTGATGCCAAATGCATTGCTTGAGAAGTCTAGTCCGAGTAGAATTTAAAAAATACCAAAATTCTTTGAAAAATATCAAATTTGTGCACAAATTTTCTCCTTCCAGAGTGTACTTGGCGCCAGGTATAGTCGGGCCATCCAGTGCCAGTCTGTTCTGTTCTTCTTGGTTTTTGCTGTTTAATTAGAGTGGACCTGACGCCTTGTCCATTGGCTAGGCTTGGCACCAAGTATGTTCTGGATTTTTCCAGATATTTACTTTGTTTCCACTGCTTGACCAAAATAGACACGATGCTTGGTCCCTTAGCTAGGTCTGGCCTCCAGTTCTGTTCTGGAATTATTCACTTTTCACTCGATTTCTACTCAAATCTGCACAAATTTGTCAAAAATACATTTTACAAGCAAATTATCAAATAGGAAGGAATATACCTAGTTATTACAGTAAAAGTATCTCAAAACAACCTCAAATAACTAGAAAAATAATTGTGATTTTAGCTCCTATCATTAGCGATTTATGTGTGCTTTAAAACATGTTCTTGAGCTATATGGTTGTCTTGGTTAGAATAATTTGGACCTAAAATTGTGATTGGAGTTGGCAAATTATGAAATAGCAACTTATAGTTGATATATGTGGTTTTATGATAGACGTGGGCCTAGTAAGGTGAGAAGGATAATTTTCTATTAACCTAGGGAGTTGGACATTTACTCTTTTGGATTAAGGTAGGTCATATTGCATTCTCAAAATGTGTTTTATACACATGACTCCATTTTATTATGCTAATTTTTTAAGAATGATTTGCGAGTCCCATAAATTTTATAAAAATGGTTTGTATATATTTTGTTTACTAGTTTTATGGAAATGGTTACCTACTTAAATTATGCAAAATTTATGGAATAAATTAGGAGTTGTCTCGTCATATTTAAAATTATGTTTTGAGAAACTAAATAGTGATTTGAGCATGGCATGCATATGATTTCGAAAATCATAGCATATTTTGAAAGTATTGACTCTATTTATTTATTAGGAATTATTATAAATGTTTGGAAATGGATTGGATTTGGAAATTATATATTGTTGATATATTAAGGGAGAAATTATGATTTTTTTGAAATGTTTTGGAAATATTGAGTTGTATATTTTCTAGAAAATATTATGTGGATATGGGAACAATTTGCCTATTTGAGTGGTCTTAGAAGTGGTGCCCCTTGTGGCTTAATAGGTTATTTATTGAATTGATGTGAAAGCATTGAGTACTTAATGAGGATTTACTATTTGTACTAACCTTTGTTGAATTTTTTATCTTCTCATGAGAGCGGTATCTCTAAAAATCATCCTTTATACAAATAAGATGACAGAACATATGAGAAGTTGATTCTCAACTAGCAGCAGAGTTCCAGGATGGAGCTCATGTTGTGGGACAACCGAGATGGATTTAGACCAGAGAAAGAGGAGTGTCTCGTCTAATAGGATGAACATTGATCATGATAAGGGAATTAAGTGCTACACTACAGATGGGAGTCATCCTGCTATCGCACTAAGAATCAATGTGAAGCTCAACTGGAAAAGAAATGATGTGGGAATGGAAATTTTTAGAAAAATTGTGATTATAGTATGTTCATAATATAAATATGGTAATTGTGTTGCTAAGATAAGACATATAAAGCTCATTTTATCATTATTTCAAGATTATATAGCTCGTTGCAAGCTTGACAAGGTGGATATATTTATAGAAAGTATTTATAATTGTTATTCGTTTTATCATGATTTCAAGATTACATGGCTTGTTGCAAGCTTAACAGGGTGGATATATTCTATTTGTGCTTTCGTGATTAGAATCATAATTTGTTGCATTGAGTATGAACTTTTATGTTGATGGTGATATATGGATGAATATTTAATTTATATTTCAGAGATTATAATTATGGTTTTGTTGGTCCATTTTTTTATTTACTTGCGATATGACCAGTAGATTGATATATAAGTTGGATATGGCAAAAATTTATGTAACACCCCACCTTTCCATAACGTAGCGAGTTTCGCTTTTGTGGGATGTCACCGCTTCCAATTACCCAGACAAAGGGTCTTTATAATGAATTTACTTAGTACACAGCGAAAATTTGCTCAAAATGCATTTATTTAAATACAAGAAGATACATGAAGTCTATCTTCTAATACCATATTCAAAGCAAAATAAATTCAAGATACATCATGAGCTTCTGGGAGTCCATTGCGCTTTCGCTGTGCCTCTGAATCCTAAAATTTTCAAAGAGAAAATAATATAAATGTGAGTGGAAATCACTTAATAAGTCTCGTGTGTACTAGTGATTTATAAAGCAGATAGACAACATATTATCAGTTGTCGTTTCATAAAACCATTATAGGAAAGCATTGTATTTTTCACTGAAAATAGATCTACAACTCACTATAGGAGTGTTTATTCAAAATTTCAGTCATATTTGGAAAACTCAGTTATTCAGTATCACTTCCCCAATTTTAAGAAAAAACAGGCACTTCTCTCAATAGAAGGTCGGCCCGCATGCAAAGCTCACAAGGCTTCATCTTCGACATCACAGTCTTATTGTACTAAGATCACAAGCCTATAACACTCAACTGTGCATTGTCGGAGAGGTAAATATGTATTAGTACAATACCAAAGCAAAAGAATATTTTACTTGCCATTGTAAGCTCAAGGGTCCCATTCCTGATGTCATCACCATTAAGGTGGCAAGGGGTTGAACACGCCAGGTGTCCTTGCCCAACTCTGTGAACTACCCAAATCAAAGTGCACACAAGGAACGGCAATTGCCAGGTGCTAAATGGCTAGCCAGGATGACCTATCTCAGTGTTCTATCACCCTATTTGGAGTAAGACAATCCCAAAATGGATCAGATTACTTGGGGTCGTCTATTTCTAACATGAGTTAGTACAAAGATCAAAGTTCTTGTTGAGTATTCAACGTTTCCACTGGTACAAAAGACCAGTAACAATTCCATATTTTCAAAAGAATTCTAAATAAACATTTTCTAAGGCCAAAATATTATTTTCCAAAAATTGATTCCACTAACTCATAAGACCAGTTATTAATTCCATTGGCTCACAAGGCCAATTAATTATCTTATTCCCAAAAGAATATCAATAAAATAATTTTAGGGATCAAAATACCATTTTTCAAAAGTTGATCACATACCAAGAGTTTGTTTTCCAAAATCATAGCGAAAGGATAAAAAGTCCTTTTCGTACAATGAGATAAGTTTCCAAGGGTATTTTCATTATTTGAAGAATACCCGATTTAAAAAAGAGTATTATTCAGAAATTTAAGAATTCTAATCTAAAAGGAAGAATTTAATTCAAGAAATTCCAATGATAATTCCATAAAATTCATAACTCATAATTTTCCAAAAATCCTTTATATAAAAAGGAACATTAATACTTTTCCCAAAATAAAACATTATTTCATCTCATAATTAATGAGAAGAAAGCCCTTCAAGTATACATGTATACTTAAGAATTATTCATAATTCAAAGGATCCAAAATTCCTTATAGAAAACATCATTTCCTAAAAACCTCAATAATTTCCCGTTTAGAGAAACCATATTTTTCCCAGGAAAACACAGAGGTCCATTAACCTTGTCACAATGAGGTCTTAGGAAAATTAGTCACTAATTATGAATACTTCCATCTATTAAAATTCATATTTTCCATTCAAATCCAATCATGGCATGATACCATTTCTTACTAAGAGAAACCATTTATTTGTTCAGAGAAACCAAAAGGATTCATAAAACATTTCTTCAATAAAACGTAATTTCACTAGCATAAACAGGGTTTGTAAAACAAGTGGGACTCACCTCGTGTCCTATTTCAAAATGGCCATAAACATAACGTTCCTAGCTTTTCCTCAAGTCTTGAATGTAGAAATCCTACATTAAATTCATTTCATTTTCATCTTAGTAATTAAAGTTAGAATAACGGATTATTAGAGTGAACTGAGAACCATTCATTTCTCATTTCCTTATTTCCAAACATAATGGAATAATCTTTCCAAAATGACCAAAATCCATTATCCCCCTCTTCATCCTTTTCCTACACATAATTTAGGGTCTTCATATGATATTTAATCCTTTCATTCTCCCATTAATGCAACAAATTCAATTCCTTGAATTTCATTTATTTACACAAAAGTTGAAAATTTTCAACTTTAACACCCGATTTTGTTTTCTGCATAACTTTTGATCCACAACTCCGATTGTTCTTTATCTTATATCAAAATTCTCATAAGATATTTAAATTCATTATTATGAACTTCAATCAAACAACCCTTGCACCATTTCAGACTTCTGAGCATAAAACAGCCTCAGCTTCCCATGTTTTCTTCATTTTCTTCATGAAATGACATTATTAATCCATCCTTTTTCAATCTACATGCTTATATAATACTTGATTCACCTTAAATTCCATCAAAGAAGCCTTCAAATCTCTGATTTTTAGAGATATTTTTTCCAGCAAAACCATATTTTCCAACATCAAATTCAACAATTACAAACAACAACAATAACAAGTCATTTTCTTTAATGATTAAGCTAGTTTTCCTTTTCATTTCTTATGCTTTCTTGTACAGCCATGAACCACCACTGAAGCCACCATCAAAACACCCTCATACACCATCTAAAACATAGCATATAGCTTGCCCAAGCAACCGGCACACATAGCACACACAATCACTCGAAGAACATAGCTAAATTCTAAGAAAAATCATGAAAATCATAAATTTTCTCAACATAATTTATACCAAAATGATCCTCATACTTCAAACGTCAACTTTAATTCATGATGTAAAAGCTTTGACCTTGTGTATAAGATTCTCCAAGCTTGAATTGCTCCAAGTTTCCCTTCTCTTCTTCCTTGAAAACCCTTTCTCTCTCCTTTTTCTTTTTCTCCCTATTTTTCTCTCTATTTTCCTTCTTTTTCTTTTCTTTTTCTTTCTCTTCTTCTCCCTTGTTTGGACGAATTTCTAGCTGTTTTACTACCCTTCCACCGCCATTCTTGTGTCCAAAGTCAAGCAACATTAATTACATTGTGGGCTATCCATTTAAAACTAAATTCTTATTAATGAATTTATTATAAATAGATAATTCTTAAGTTTATTCAATAAGTTTTTGCAATTTAATAATCCCATAAATATTTTACTCTGCCAATAGTATTTGGACACTTATTTTCATCCACCAATCATATTCGTACGCTTGTCTCAATTTCGACCACATTTCAGAATTTCTTCAAAAAATAACTATTATTCCAACCCGTATTGGGAAAATATCTTATTCTACCAATGGAATCTATAAATTTTACTGAATTCAATGGTAGGAATCAAAATCCTTATTTCTTTTTTTCAATTCTTTCCATTTTACGGTTAAAATCCCAATTGCAGTCAAAATTATAAAAATGCCCCTGATTCCCCTAATAACTTAATTTATACCAAAATCCTCGTCTCTTCGCACCGATCAATTTTTGTTCTAAATGTAACCCTAAACTCTTACTTGATTAAGAGTGGTCGTAGTCTAAAGATTTAGGGTATAGGTAGAACAAATTCAAAATTACATTCAGGTTTCTACATATTTTTATTGCACCAAAATATTCTTCGTATTACACTGATCATCTTTTATTCTAGCCAATGATACAAATTCCTACTCTGTCAAAAGTAGTAGCCATTCAAAATTAAAAATATGGGATATTACAATTTATCATTCATTTTTCTCTTATATTCATGTGCATAATTGTACGTTATAAAGATCTCTTGTTATTTAACAACATAACCTCTCCACCTTGTTGGAATATGTATATATAGGGAGTGTCATATGTAGAGTATAAAATTTTCTAGATTAAAGATTTGTAGCACTAATAGGGGTCAATTAGATACATATTTTAAAGTTATTGGTGATATATTTATGTTGATTTTTAGATCCATGGCTATTCATTTTCTTCACTTTGATATACTTTTGTGTAGGATTAATATTGGATGAATATGGATGAAAACTTGTGCAAAAGCTTATGAAGAGAAGCCAAAACAGAATGAAATAGGTAGCTATTGAAGTAAGGGAACCAGCCCAAGCTTTTGAGCCATTGAAGTAAAGCAAAAACAAAGCTAGAACTGGATGGGAACAAAGGGGAGCTGGCCCTGGCTTGGGTAGCTAAGTCGTGGCCAGCTTATGAAGAAAAATAAGAGAAATTAGGGCTTTACAGGAGAAAGTTAGCGCTAGGTTGCAAGGCTAAGTCATGGCCAACTCAGGCACACTAAGGAGTAGAATTTCGTGTAAAAAAAAAAGGTAGAGGCTTTACAGAGCTAACTAGTGGGGGCTTTAAAGGACAAGCCATGGCCAACTCTTACATACCTAAAGACAGTGATTTAGCCAGAAATTGGTAACTGAATTGGAAACGACTTCCATTATCTTTTGGAGTTTTTAGGAAGGTTGTATACCTATAAATAGAGGCAATTAACTCGAGAAAAGAGTGGTGCAAGACATTGAGAGTGTTTTACTTAAAAAATACTTCAATTTATTTTCCAATCATAAAAGAAGCCGAGACGTAAATTTTCTTAGAGATTATAGGAAGGAAAGGATCATTATTTAAGAGGGGAATCTATTGGAAGTTAGGAGATTTAGCTCTTCTATGAGTATTCTTCTAACTTTTTTGTACCTTTTCTTTTAGCAATGTTGTTTTAAAGGGTTTTGTTGTATTTTTGAGAGATTGAACTCAAGATTTTAATTTTGTGTTAATGTTATCTTTTGTGATCAGTGTTATGTTATCTTTTTAGTACTTGGTTACTTGAGTGTATTATTATATTGAATTGATTGGTTCTCTTCTAATTAACTTGAGAGAGAGGTTAGGAGAGTAGTACCAATTGACTAATTCCATATTTATTATATCTTAATTAACTCGAGAGATAGGTTAAGAATAAAAATTTGGTAATAAAAAAGAGATTAATTTCACCTAGAGATAGGGTTATTAATTTTTTTGTGATAAAAAATATGTTATGGTTGCCTAGAGATTGGGACTTTGACTTCTTTGTTGGCTATTGAGTTGATAATATTACCTAGAGATATGGATATTGTTTTCTTGATGGATTGTTGGGATAATGTGTTTAATGCATCTTTGTTTCATTAATAGGGGCTAAAATCATCACTATTTTTTTAGTTATTTTAGAGTAATTTGAGATATTTTTTATGTAATAACTAGGTACATTTCTTCCTATTTGATATTTTGCTTGTAAAAAGTATTTTTTGACAAATTTGTGCAGATTTAAGTGGATTTCGAGTAAAAATTAAAAGATTCTAGATTGTACTTGGCGCTAGGTCCAGTTAAGGCACCAGGCGCTGTAAGAACAAAAAACAAGAGACGCCATGCACACATGAAATAAGACCCAGAAAACAAAGACACGGCACAGCGGAAGGTGAAAATCAATCCCTCTATGTGTCTTTTTTTGGTTTGACTGAAAAGATGAGGCACCAACCATGAGAGCAACTACTTGTCAAGATGACGATTTCGGCGAGAAACCAACAATCCGTCGGCTTTTTCTTGGCATGTACGCGAAACTTTTCGCTTCTCAAAATATTCCTCCGCCTATCTATGTTGGTGAAACAATCTAGTCGAGGGCTGATCCTTCTTGATCCTTTGCTATTAATTAGTAAAGACAAGAAGATGAAAAAGGGAAAACAGAGCAAAACAAGAAAGAGAGAGAGAGAACAGAGGACCAACTCTGGTTTTTTTTTCTTCAGTGTTGTGAGTTCTGATTTTTTCTCTATTGCATGACTCCTATTCACATCCCAATAACCCAACCCCGATATTTTGATATTTCAAACATTTAGACATTATCAAAATAAGAGGTTTGGGTAATCCCTAACTCTTCTATACCGTGAATAATAAAAAACCCTTTAGTCCAGGCTATTAGGTCAAAATTATTTATTATTTTAGTCAAAATAGTTTATTATTTTTCCTTAAACCCAATGAGCCCAAAAATAATAACTATTAATTATTTATTTCGTAGGCCTATTAAAATAACTCAATAAATAATTAATGAGCCCAAATGAACTAAAATAATTATTAAGCCTTTTATTAACTAGTTTAAACCCAAGTTAATTTTTTTAATTATTCAATCTAGGCTTAGGTCCTGAATAATTAATTAACCAATCAAACTAAATAATAAATTTAATTTCTCTCATTCTTTTTATTTTATTCCAATCCAAAAATAAATTAGACTTTTTAAATAAAATAAAATCTTTTTTTCATTGTGACCATTTCCTCGACCTAAAATAATTAGGACTTACGGGTTATTCCACTAACCAAAAAGACATATCGGCTTGGTTACTAAAATGACCAAAATACCCTTGCTATATAAATAGTTGTATTTTGCATTTTAAATATTTTTTAATATCACCATAAGAAAATATTGACCCAAGGACAATGTTGCATTAGCTATATCTTCGACCCACAGGTGAAATGACTAAAATACTCTTCTACATATTGCCGTTCATTTAGAGAGGAAAGAGGTTACTAATACTTCTCTAAACGACATCTACCATCCTTAGGCTTCCAGTCCAATGATCTACGACTTCTTGGAATATTTTAACTTTCTAAGGGAGCTACCCTAAGGCCAATATGCAAGTTATGTTCCCTAGGGCTTTGGATAATTAGATGATTCAGACAACCACAAGGGACAATATAGTGTAGACACTATCTCGTACAAGTTTATCTTGACTAACTAGTCGCATATATCCAACATACAAGTATATTGGTCCATCTCAAGAATCTCAACTATATATAGTATATCAAAGCATACACTTCCAGTTTCGTCAAACCACCAAACTCAAGCTATAGAGTACAAGTCCACCCTATAGCAGTAGTAGTTTGGGTTTCTATCACATACTACTTTTAGAAACTACCATTATAGGTCCAATTCTACATATTCAAAAAATGCTTGTGTTATGAAATGAGTAGACTACTCATTGGCTAAAGGCAAGATATTCCCTATTTAGAATTCATAACACAATAACCTTGCCATGATGAGATTCTCATTCTCATCATCCAATTAAGAATAATAGTTTATGTGTTAAGTATCTCATAGTTCATACCTTACTGTGAAAGACCTACATTCACATAAACCATTTACTTAAACACAATGGGTCTTTTCCAATAAAATTGTACAAAAATATAAAGAAAATTTCACAAACAAATTCTGAGAAAAATACTTTTATTAATAAAAGTCAAAAATACATCAGAAACCTAGTCTAAGAGAGCATACATTCCAATAATCTTCCACTTGCACTCTAAGACTAAGTAAGTCCATAGGTGCCTACCCTTATGACGTCTAAGTGTCTTATAAAGACTCTTTCCACTAAAGGTTTGGTGAAAGGATCTGCTAGATTATTCTCCAAGGCAATCTGTTCCACCATAACTTTCCATCTCTAAATGAAATCCCGGATCATATGATACTTCTTCTCTATGTGCTTCCCCTTTATGTGGTTCCTTGATTCTTTGGATTGTGAGACTATACCAATGTTGTCACAATACATCACAATCGATTTGTCATTGTATGGCATGACTCCAAGTTCCAAAATGAACTTTTGGAGCCAAACTGCTTACTTGAATGCCTCTGAACTGTCACATACTCAACTTCCATGGTTGAGTCAGTAATACAAAATTGCTTAATACTCTTTCATGAAATAGCTTTTCCAGATAAGGTGAAGACATATCCACTAGTGGATTTTCTCTCATCCTTATCCGCTTGGAAGTCTAAGTCCATGTATCCTGCAGGAACCAAGTCATTAGCCCTGTAAACCAGCATATAATCTCTCGTACTTTTGAAATACTTAAGAATATACTTTATAGCCTGCCAATGAACCTCTCCGGGATTTGATTGATATCTGCTGACTAAGCTTACAGCAAAACAGATATCTGGCCTAGTACCTAGCATAGTATACATGAGACTTCCCACAGTCGAAACATATGGAATCCTATACATCCTAGCTTTTTCTTCTTGAAACTTTGGACAGCCATTTGAAGAAAAAGATAACCCATATTTGCAAGGGATCAATGCCCCCTTGTATGAGTGTTAGGTATCTCAGACTCGTATCCTATACGATGCAGTGGAAAATAAATGAGATACCATCCCAGAACCCGCCTATGTGTGGAAAATAAAACATAAAGATAATAAAGGTAGCAGCTTTTTACCTTTGTTTGATCGTCCGAAGAACAAAATTTCTTCTTCAAGTCGAGGCACGATCCAGCAATCCTCATGATCAACCTCCACGTGAGTTGAACGTCTAACCACCATAATCACAATGTGTGATTATCTCTAACAGTAATCCACACAGAGGAATACTCAAGCACCAAACTTTCCTGTGCTAGCAAAAATAAGATAGCGGCTAGGGTTATTTCTCAAGACAATCGAGAGAGATAGAGAGAAGAGAAGGTCGAGTGTTGATGGTTTTTCGTGTGTCACTTTTCAGCTAGGGTTTCGTGTGTCTTGTTAATATGTCACACGAAATTTTCCTTCCCAAAACTGAGAATTCTAATCCTATTAGAATTCCCTAATTGTAATTGGAAAGATCATGTTCTCACAATTACAACTTGGACCACAAATTATAACTAATTATAATTTGTTCACAATAACTTCTCTTTCTCTCAATTAACCCCACTATGTTATCAAATAACATCTTGAGTATATAATCCTCTATTGTGTGTGACCTATTAGGTTTCCCAGTCAAGTGGTAGTGAACATGAATTAATCCAAACGTCTTTGAGATTAATAGTCCATAATTAATTAGAATTAATCTTATTAATTCTAATTAGAATTGGTTTATTAATTTATCAATTAATAAACCTATATTCTCAGATCATGAGCGGTATTTAGCAACACATCATGACCACCCAAGAGTCCAAGAAGTCAAATAGCTTGACATGAACCCTTCAATAACAAATTTCAGTGCAATTAACTTATTTCACCATACAATATCTCATTCGGTTTGAAAAACGGAATTAGTGCCAACTCCCCCCAGAATTAATTCTGACCCGAATACAATAGTACTTGTACTAGGAACCCACTACTCTAGATGTAAATCAATTAGAACTGTTTCCAATACACAATCACCTTGGCCAAGGACTTTCCGAGTAGTAATTCCTACAAGTGGTCGTGAGATATTCGCCCCTACTATTAGGAATGGTGAATCATTTATTGACCCTTTCAACTACTTTCGTTTATCTCACAATGTACCCAATATCCATCTCATAGGTGGCCCTCGATCGAGCTCTGGAGATTGGAATCAAAGTACAAAGTTCAGCAAACAAAGTACCTTAGAGATCTCAAGTCTAAGTATACTTGCACATTTGCTATATTGAGATTATATCACTGGCACTAAATAGTTATCCATGTGATTATCTCAAAGCTAGGTCATCCAATGAACTTGTTCCATTAACAAGCATCCATGTGTTAACTTTGAGTATCTCAATACTCACGGTTATGAGAACCACCGCCTGATCAAATCAGGAAGTCTAACACATGCTAGTCTTAACGCATTAATGATGTCCTGTCTCATTAATACTATGACTAGGGACTATTTAAGTACTAACATCATCCAGTATAGTAAGAATCTCATATCATGATCTCTATCATGATTTCCTTAACACAATGTTGTACTGTGGACTTTATCAAACAGTTATATCACTTAAAGTAAACAAAAGAAACTGTAAGATAAATAATACCTTTTATTAAAATAAAATGTGTCATATACAATGTACAAGTGATTGCCTCTAGGATACAACACTAACAATGAGTTCATGTTGTACTTGGCCAACATCTTGTCAATGTATGTAGTTTGAGATAAACCTAACATTCTCTGCTTCCTATTTCTAAGAAGCTTTATTCTGAGAATGTAACTGGCTTTACCCAAGTCCTTCATACTAAATTGACTAGACAGCCAAACCTTAGTAGATGACAGTGTCCCTACATTCATTTCGTAGGACTTTACAGTCTCATCGAAATGAATGTTCCATGTTCTGAATACTTGCTTAAGTCCATAAATAGATTTCTTAAACTTACAAACTATATATTCTTGGCCTTTAGCAATAAAGCCTTCTAGTTAAGACATATAGATGTCTTCACTAAGATGGTCATTTAAAAATGTCGTCTTGACATCCATTTGCCATATCTTATAATCATAATGACATACAATGGCAAGGAGGATATGGATGGACTTAAGCATAGCTACCAAGGAAAAGGTTTCTTCATAGTCGATCCCTTTTTTCTGAGTATACCCTTTCGCCACAAGCCTAACTTTGAAGGTTTCCACCTTCCTATCCACTCCCCTCTTCCTCTTGTAAACCCACTTACATCCAATGGGTTTTATCCTTTCAGGTGAAGCTATAAGATCCCAAACTTGATTGAAGTACATAGACTCAATCTCGGCTTTCATTGCTTCATGCCATAGGTCTGCATCAGCATCAGTAATAGCCTCCTCATATCTAGTAGGATCTTGTTCCCGATGGTCGGAGACTAGGTCAAAAGCCTCTCCAATCCATCTTTCTGGAACTCTAGATATCTTCCCACTACGACAAGGCTCCATTTGTATAGGTTCTTGAGGTTATGCCTCTTCTTGTTCTATAATCGGGTTAGGTGAAGTAGATTTAGAAGATAACTTCTCATCAAATTCCAACCTTGTTGAACCTTTAGTAGATGTACTTTGTTCATCCTCTAAGCATCTAGCATTAGTACTCACGAGTACTTTCTGCTCCTTGTGATGATAAAAGTAACTATCCTTTGTACTTTTTGGATACCCTATAAAATAGCATAATTCTGATCTTGATTCTAATTTATCTCCCTTGATCAGTACATAAGTTGGATAACCCTATATCTTGAGATGATTTAGACTTGGCTTACGCCCAGTCTACATCTCATAGGGAGTTCTAGGTACTGACTTGAAAGGCATCAAGTTCAGAATATATGTCATTGTTTCTAGGGCATATCTCTAAAAAGATACTGGAAGAGTAGCATGAGATATCATGCTTCGGACCATTTCCATAAATGTCATGTTCCTTCTCTCAGCTACTCCATTCTGCTGGGGGTTCTTGGCGTAGAGAGTTGGGATACTATCCCATGATGTACCATATAGTCCTTGAATTCACCAAGGAGGTATTCTCCACCACAATTTGATCGTAAGGTCTTGATTAGCTTACTTGTTTGACGCTCCACTTCAGCCTTAAACTTTTTGAATTTGTCAAAAGAGTCAGACTTGCATCTCATCAGATAAATGTAAGCATACCTTGTACAATCATCTATGAAAGTGATGAAGTACTCAAGCCCTCCTCTTACTGGCGTAGACAAAGGACCACACACATCAGTGTGAATAAGACTCAATGCTTCTTCGGCTCTATCCGCCTTTTGGTCATTTTTCCCATACGACAGGATTCACGCTTAGGCCAACTTTCTAATCTCAATGAGCCTAAAGGCCCATCATGAATTAATTTCTGAATCCTGGTTGAGTTAATATGACCCAACCTTAGATGCCAAAGATGTGAGTCATTGACATTGGTCTTTCTCTTCCTAGTTAAAGGTTTTGATTGATAATTATTTAATTAATTGTTAATAGAATTAATGAAGAATAGATTTTCATACATGTGCCCAGTACATATAACTTCTCCATTTCTACTGATAGTAATACCAAAATGGAAAGAAATAGAATATCCTTGATTTATTGGTTTTGCAACTGAAACCAAATTCTGTCTAAAATCAGGAACAAATAAAATATCCTTCAAAATAACTATTCTATTACAATCAAAAGTAAATTCCAATTCTCCCACAACAAGGGCCCAGACTTGTGCTTCATTTTCCACGTGTAGCCCACGTTCGCCCTTCTGGAGTCTTCTAACTTTCCTAAACCCCTGCAAAGAGTTACAGATATGATCAGTGGCTCCTGAATCAACAATACAAGTAGAAATTGATCCAACCATTGATATAGACTCTAGGTAGAAAATATTACCTATGGGGTTTTTCTTGACTTGAAGATCTGGACACTCCTTTTTCCAGTATCCCTTCTTCCCACATTTAAAGTATTTGCCATTGGGTTTATTTTTAGGCTAGGACTTGGGCTGACGCGCTGCATTACCCTTCTTCTTCTTGAACTTTCTGGGCTTAGGCCCAATTCTCAAAGAAAAAGCCATCATCTCAGCCACCTGGAGCTCCTTCATCAACTCAGTTAAATTCATATTTAACTTGTTCATGTTGTAATTTAACTTGAACTGAGTGAATAAGCCCGACAAAGATTCGAGAACCATATCCACTTAGCTCTCGGGGTTAACAACAACCCTCAAGACTTCTGCTTCCTCGAAAGCAGTAATCATCTTGAGCATATGCTCTCTGACCAATGCTCCCTCAATCATCTTGGTATTTATGATTATTCTAAGAGCCTCCTGTCTTGCGGGCCGACTCTTATCCGCGAACATTGTGGCTAGAGATATGCTAATGTTATATCCAGTAGCCATGTACTCATGTTTAGATTGAAACATATTTGACATGGAGGCTAACATATAGTATCGGGCCATTTCGTCAGCCTTTTTATATGCCTTTTCAGCATCACGCTCATCAGCGGTGGAACCTTCCCCGATTACTGGGCAGGTCTCGTATAGGACATACTTATACTCTTTGGCTATGAATATTATGTCTAGGTTCCTTTTTCAGTTTACATAGTTTGGACCTGTTAACTTATTCTCACGGAGAATAACATCTAAGGGACTGAAAGAACCTCCACCAACCATTTCTGAAATTTTAAAAAATAAAAGAAATTCTCAATATTTGTAAAACAAAAATAATTTTGTGCACTTTATCTTCATATTAAACTTGATAATAGCTAACCATATTACTATTATCTTTAACATAATTAATTTGGCTCTTAGAAAAACTGACATAGCTTCTTGGAAAGATTAACAATTTTCTAAGTTAAGTATGTTAACCACCACGACTTAATTTTCCTTCTAGAGAATGATTTAGAAGATAACTTCAATGAGGGGATAGCCGTTTCTTCTCATTTCTATGGCCATACCTCGCACTACAACCTCCAACATGGGCTGGCCGATCATAGTACGTGTCCCGGGTTATTAATTACACCATTCCATTAGTTCTATATCCTTATGGTATCTCCATCCTATATGGGTTCACTCCCAGGGTGACACAAAAAGACCCACGATCTCTAATGAGGATCATGATGGAAGTCGTGGGGCCATTGGAGCCCCTCTCCTACTTAATTTTTTAAATAAAGGTTTTTTTAGAAAAATATTATTTGAAAAAATCCAATTAAGTTCTCCGTTAACTTAAAATAAAATGTCTAAATCCATAAAAAAAATTTCTATGTCAAGGTTTATACCCTTTGAAAAATCTTTCCTCATGGATTAATTTTATTTAAATAAAAAACTTAATAATTTCTAAACTTTTCCATTTAAGAATTTCTAGAGATTTTGATCTCAAGGCTTTATTTGACAAAAATAATTTTTTTCTTTGCTAAAATGAATTAAAATGGCTTTCCATTTTAACTTACAAAAATTTCTAAATCCATAATATTTTCTATGTCAATGATAAAAAAATCTTTAAGAAAATAACCAATAATTAATTTTTGTTTAAGTTAAAATAACCATTTAATTAAAGAAAAATATTTTTTCTTATCAAATAAAATTTACCAAAGACTTTGGTCTTTGAGAAAAGTGCACAAAGAACTTAAAATAATTGGCATGCTAGAAAACTGTAAACATTTTCATACTTTTCTATTTTTAATCCTAAGTGCCCAAATAAAAGAATTAAACACATTAAGTAAATTAATTAATGATCTTATTTAATTCTAATATCATTTACTATTATTTTTCATACAAAATATTCAATGAATATTAACTATTGCAATAAAAATAACTTTGTTTGGTATGGGACCAAATATATATATATATATATATATATATATATATATATTCTGGTCCAATATACCCGCCATTCTAGATCATGGCCTATGAGAAGACCCATGAACCATAGCCCGCGGGCACTTGACCTAGGCACCCAATGCAACAGCTTCCGCGAGGAAGCTACTACAATTTTTCCTCTCTTTTAGTCATCATTTTTTTTCAGCATTTTTCCTCTCTTTTCTCTTTCTTGCCTTTTTTCCTTCCTTACCTTCTTGCCTTCAAGTTAGCCTCAAGAGAGTGTGATGCTTTTTTGTTTCTTCTCTTCCACTCACCGTATTAGCCCCCTTTTCAACGAAAGGTCTTTCTATTTTTTTTTTTTTTTTCTCAACAGATGAAAATAATTTTTTTCAACTCACATTCTTTCCAACTCACTCAACTGTTTTTTTTTTTTCTTTTTATTTTATTTCCTCACATTCCTTATTCATAACTCAAAGTCAAGCAAACTTTAAATCTATAATACAAGAATTAGTCAACAACTCTTCCCATATTTCATCATATCATCCATATTCAAACTAAAAGAATAAAATAAAACTCAAATACCCATTATAACTAAGGTTAACTTAAATTCTCAAGACTTAATAAAATTCAACTTAATATACAAATTTACCTTTAAATAAAAATCCAACCATAATAAATGACAAATCCATATCTAAAATTAATAAGAAAATCATCACTCCATTATAGACAAATAAGCTCAATTTAGCTTCAAAATTTTAAAATTTTCAATTTTTTCATTTTTTCAACAAAATTATTTGATACCAAGAAAACACCAAGATCATAGATAAAAATTTAGACAAAGAATATTACTAAATCACTCTCTCATACTTAAACTGGACAATGTCCTCATTGGCCAAAAGTTAACATAATAAAGCATCTCCAAAGGGACCAAAAATAATAAAAGAGGGATAGAAAGTGAAGCAATACTTCCTAAATACAATAAAGCTCCAATAGATATAAAAACATGAAATAGATAGAAGAGCTTGTCTAAGAGGACTTTATTCTGAACTACAAAAGAAAACACAAATAAAATAATAATAAAAGAAAGACACACCTAAATAAAAGAAAACAAACTAAAAATCCTAAGAAAGTAAATAAAGACACGACTCACTCCCCCACACTTAAGATGGAAAATATTTTCCTTATTCAGGGAGAGAAAAGACACTTAACCACTCCAAACACAAAATAAAGAGACAAACTCTTTCCACTCATCATGCTTCCTCATCAAACCTTTGTTAAAGAAGTTTAAGCTCAAAGTATAAAATAAGCAAGATGAATGTAGAAAGAAGGGAGGGTTTTGAAAAATAGAGGGTTCGTGGAGAATATTAGTTGCAATGAATATACATACAGGACCCCCTTCCATAACACTCTTTTAGACATGCAAATCAAGTTTTCAACACAAAGATGTAAATTATGTCTAAAAAGTCTGTAAATATGAGAATCACCACTTAACCCTTCAAAAGATTTGTCACAATTGAAATTTCCCTTAAAACTTAGTATTTGAGTTTTCAAAAATGGGATCAAGAAATTCTTACTTTTCAATGCTTCTACAAATACCAAGTTACCTCTCTGAAATTAGAGTGAAGGATTTTCTCAACATCCTCCAAGGGTTTCGTATGATGTATCAGTGAAAGATCCAACTCCTTGAGACATGTTAAATTCCACACATCATCACTTGGGCCATTGTCCTCCAAGAATGAAGAGGAACCTAAGAAATTATGTGACAAAAAGAGATTAGAATTATTAGTACATAAAGGAGAATCAAATACCTCTCTTTTCATATTAGGCAATTGTTCCTCATATCCTCTCTTCTTTCCTTAGGCATCTCTTGTTCAAAAACTGTATAAGCCTTTACGGTATCCTCAACCAACTTGGCTAGTTGTGTTCTGTGGTTACTCATTCGTTGGGATGCTTCTTCATGCCATCTAATAGACATGTTTGTGTTGGCAACAAAGGATTTGATTGAAGTTTTAAGTGACGTCTCACTAAAAGCGTTAATCTGAGCTTGCAACATTGCTAACGTATCATCACTATAACTACTTTGACATTGTGCCCATGAATAATTATTCATGACGATGTTTTGAATCTCACACTCAAAGAAAAATAAAAATCAAATCAAAAATAAAAAAATAAAAACAAGCAAAAATCACGAAAAAATAGAGAAAAGAAAAATACACATATTAGAAATATTCACAAACTATTTAAACACAAAAGTTAGTAGTATATACAAATACAACAACAGTTAAACCAATAAGACTCGAGTGTTTTCGATAGTGCCCATCCTCGGCAACGGCGCCAAAAACTTGATGCGTGTTTTTTAGTGTAGAAAATATTACCAACTGTTGACGTCATCTTTAGCCGATCCATTGCAACAGTAACTTTGAGCTGAAGCCAACACAAATTCTGCCAAGCAGATGATGACGTCAAGAAAATCTTCAACTAATGTACTCGATCAACATCAGAACTAGGAGCCAATGAGTCGTCACCCCCTATATCGCGGCACGATCAGAAAAATACTACCGTTCCTAACCGCCAAGGATGGGCCACAAAACGGGATTTTCTCCATATTCGAATAGTCGGCAACCATGTCGTAGCAAGCATAAAATGAGCAAGGAGCCCCAGAATGAAGAACCCAACAACAATTGTTACAACCAAATTACCATATTTTCTTCTAGTTTTCAATTCTGTTTTCTGCATTTTCTTTACAGCTTTCCTTACGGCTTCGTTTACAGCTTTGTTTACATTTCTTTACAGCTTTTCCTTACTCCTTTGATTACCAACTTTTCGTTTTTATGTTGCTTTGATTTCAAATTCCAATATTTTTGTATTTGTTCATCGTCTCGATCAAAATATACTGTTTTTAGTCCTAATTTTCTTTTGCATGCAATATTTGTGCTTTCTTGGACCCTTTCTATAGTAAATTCAAGAAATTCACATCTTTTAAAAGATCTGGCTCACCCATTCATCTTTCCATCAGACTATTTATGTTCATCGAAAAAGTAGCTGATCGACAGTTCCATCGACCCCCATTTTCATAAAGCAACATATATTGGCACGCCTGGTGGAACCAAAGGTAGTTGTTGCATGCAATTGCATTCAAGAAGCATTATGACTAATTCTCAGCAGCAATCCTTAGGGCCTTTATCGGATTCTTCCGATCGGCCTACAGTTTGGGTCTTGCGAGGAGCGTTTGATCCTACAGTGACAACGTCCAATAACGCCCAAGTCACCATCCCTGAACAACAGGGGGCACAGTCTTCATCTCCTCCCCAGGTATCCCAGTTAACACCCATGTCTTTAACTGTCATACGACAGGCCATGGAGTAGTGTACAGGTGAACTCATTCAAAGTCTTATTCTTCAATTTGCCACAATGTTCCGACCTCTGCTTCAGAACGAGCTCCATAATTTTGAACAAAGGCAAAATACTCACAGGACACCTCAGGTAGGTGTGTACCCTCCCCCTTCATCCATTATTGCACCATCTTATGGGTCAGTACAATTGTTGCACTGGGAGTAGCCTTTGTAACACCCCACTACTACTTACCCATAAAGGGCAGGGATGTCGCTCCATCCCAAGGACAAGAGGTCTTTAAAATGAGGTACATAATATAAAGTCAAACCAAAGATGTCAAAGCTTAGATAAATAAAGGGGAGCTCTTATTACATCAGAATCAAACTTGAGTAAGACTAAACATATACAAATATCGGTTCTAAAAACATAAATGAACATCTGTCTCTCAAACATAAATAAAGTAGCATAAGCTCCAATTACTAGACATCCCGCTTGCTCAGCAGTTTCAGTCCCCTGAAAGCATGCTATAAAAATAGTGTGAAATTAACATCTCAGTAAGTCTTATGTGTGCACATGATACTTTGAACAGTTCGTGTACGCATAGCTGAAAACATTTACAGAAATATTTGGCAAGTCATAAATAATTTCTCTTTGCAATGAGTGGAGTTTTCTCATTGTCACCCTTGGTATAAAATAAACCATCCACTCGAATAAACAGTCATAGCGCCACACTTTGGGCCCCATGATAAGAGAATGGTCAAGGCACCACACTTTGTGCACCTTGACAGGATCAGATTACCACACTTTAGGTATTCTGATCAAGGGTGGGTGTACGGCCCCCTGAGTGAGATACTCCTCCATCTCTACACCCAACAAGACCATCTGGGTGTCCATGCCGGGAAATAATGCAGTACCAGGTATAAATGCTAGCTCGGACCGGCCTGACCAATCAATACTATCACTTTTTCAAGTAGAGCTTATCTTCTGGAGGTGGTTTCCTGCCAAAAGACTCACTCAAGCCCTCCAAGACTAGTATTATTAGCCTACCCTTATTGAGTACTCAACGAACATATCTGTCAATTCCTAATTCACAGTGTTTCCATAGCTTGGCTTGGTAAAACTTGGTTTTCTTTAAAAAGAGTTTTCTAAAACGTTTAAAAGAAAGACAGATCTTGAAAAAGGCATTAGTTGACAAAATCATTTAGAGAATAAACATCCATGTTTACAACCCAAGTAATCATAGTTCAACAATAGCTTTACAACATTTGACTTGCCACCACAAGCATTTAACAAAAGGAGTTTATGTAAGGACTTACATGGTACGCCTCAGATAAACAAGATAAAAATCAACTATTTGCTTCCTTCAAATAACCTCCTGATCTAGAATCATATAATATCATGATCAGGATCTCAATCATGTATAAACTCACTTATTCCCATAAACAGATCATGACCCATCATCTAACTTCAAATAAATCACCCATTCTTTGAAATAAATATACCATGAACATATACCCATCAAAGACATGTGCCATACCAAAAAGGTCTCGACTTAACCATCAAGATTCACATCCATTATTATCACAACAAAACATAGCATCGCTATCCATTGAACATGCTTAACACATTACTCATCTCAAAATATACATCTATCCCTACTAAACACATTCATCATGCCATTACACTCTCATAGACATCATCAATCACATTAAACCTTATTTACGTCACCAAGGATAAGAATTCGTTTACCTTTCAACAATCGGATTCACAAGATCAAGATGCCCCTATAATGATCGTCACGAGTTCACTTGAGAATAAGGGAAAGCTGTCTTCTTTAATTCCTCTTAGGGAGCATTTTGATTTTTGCCTCGATTGCTCTTGAATTTTTTCAAAAATTACAGAGGAGAGTTTGCTGGAAATTTTGTGCAGCAAGGATGGAATAGACGGTTGCTTTGGCTTAAGGTTAGGAGAGTTTGATTTAGGGTTTAGAAGTTGATTCTATAAAGGACTCCAAATGGTTATAAACCTCTTTGGGTAACAATGGCGGAAAATAGGCTATTTGTTGTACCCTTATGCTGGCCGAAGTTGAGAGAGTTTGAGGGGAGAAAAGCAATCTGAAATTGTACCCCCAAGCTGGCCGAAAATAGTGCACAAAGAGAAGTGCGTGTTCAGTTTTTTTACCAAGATAAGAAGGAGTTTGTGCGGGCTTTGACAACCAAAATTCTGTGCAAGGTGGTGCGTTTATGCTGTGCAAAAACTATAAGCAAAAGAGAGAAATTTTGGACTGGTTTTGGTTGCTGTTTTGACGCAAATCAGAGAGGGGAAAGTGAGAGCTTTAGGAGTTGTAATTTGGCTAAATCAGTAAAGAGTTTTGATATGCTTTGGAGTGTAGATTTTCATGCAGAATTTGTGTGTGCAAGGCTGGCCGAAATTCTGAAAAAAAGAGGGAACAAAAATCTGGTTTGTTTAGCTAAAATAAATTTGAATTGGTGAGAGGTGTTTTAGATGATTTGAGCTAGGTTTAGAAGAGTTTGGATACACTTAGGAGTGCAGCATTTCGTGTGGCATATGCATGCCCAAGACTGACCGAAAATCTGCAAGAAAAGAGGAACAAAACCTGATTTGTTTGGAAATAGAATAAAATCTGATTTGCTAGAGGATTTAGGATAAGCTTCCCTAACTTGGAAGAATTTGAGTTGAGCTAGGATTGCTCCCAAAGGTGGCGGCAACAAGGCTGGAAAATTTCCAAATTTTTAGCTAGGGTTTTATTCTCAAAATCAACAAAATATTTTGCTAGGGAAAAGGAAAGAAAGAGAAAAATGGATTTAATTCAAACTAACTAAATTCCCATCAAGACTTTAAACATAAAATCTGATTGATTAAATAAAAGCTGGAATTTATTTGCTCTTAGCTAAGACTTTCAAAAATTAAAGGAATAAAAGTTAGAATAAAATTAGTCTCTATCTTTATCAAAAATCTTTGAGTTTGGAAGATAAAAATGGAGAGCGGCTGAAATTCAAAAGAGTAGCTAGGGTTTTAGCTAAAATATTTCTCTAAGAATAATTAAATAAATAAAAGGGTTAAACCAGAAATTTTCCTTGAGAATTAAAATAAGATATTTACCCAATATATTATCCATCTCTAATATTTATCAAGGAGAGTCTTATACCACTTAAAACTCACCAAAGTGGTGGCTAGCTAGGGTTTTCGGCCAAAAGCATGAAGAAACCCTAGAAGAAGAATTTAAAAAGAAAGCTAAGATTCGCATGAGATAAGATTCGAACTCAAGTCACCAAGGGATAATCACCAAACCTAACCATTAATCCAAATCAACTCCGGTGTTAATATAACTCTAAGAAATTCCTTTCACTCTAATCATCATCCCTCTATTTCCTCTACTAAATTTCACTTAAAACGACTCTCAAGTAATGCAAGCAACACAACTATTTCTCATTAAATAAATTAATGCAAGAACAACCTTGCAAATCACATGCACCCATGCAAAAATAATAATAATAATAATAATTTTAAAATAACACATGAAAAGCAAAATGCTATGCAAATCATGAATTTTCCCCCCTATAGGTCAAAGGTGGTTTTGGGTGGGGTATTACAGCCTATGCTAATGCCCGATGGGCACTAAGGGAATTCGGGGTTAAATGCACCCGGCATGATTCTTGCAGAACCTTTCCTAGGGAGAACTCCACTATATCCGGTTACAGGGACCCAGGTACCGATGGGGCCATAGGTATTCTACGACCAGAATACAGCTCCTAATAGGAATGTTTGTTCCTCTTACGAATGACCCCAGAGCTACGTTGTAGCTATCCCTGTCGCGTATCCTGTCACGGCAATAGCTTATCCAATGCAAGAAGTAGGGTACCCTGAGATGGCTTCATTCCCAGGACAAGGTTCTCGACCGACTGTAATAGGTTCCCCCATGTAGAATCAATAGCCAGTACTGTCAGCCGATGTCAACTCAATGATGGAGGCGGCTCGTCGACAAGCCAGGGATCGACCAGTATATCAGAAACCTTATCCAGAATGGGTGGATTCTATGGCAGTGCTACTGCGAGAATTTATGTTGCCTGAGTTTTTCACATTCTCGGGAGAGGACAACAAGTCAACTATATAGCATATAAGGAGGTTTACAGTACAATGTGGAGAGTTCGGGAATTGTGACTAGCATAAACTACAATTATTTTCTTTGTCCTTGATAGGGGCGGCATTTTACTTGGTATGCAAATTTGACAGGCAGATATGGAGCGAATTTTTCATGAGCGTTTCTTTAAACCAGCACCTGAGGTCTCCATAGCGGATCTCTTCGCAGTCAAGAAAAAGTCATCCGAAGGTGTAGCAGAGTTCATTGAGCATTTTCGGCAAATTAAAGTCAAATGCACCACTCAATTGCCGAAAATAGAGTGTGCCAGAATAGCCATCAGAATAATGCATATACAGCTCAAAGAGCATCTTATTCTCCAGGACTTTTCTGACCTATCCCGTTTGCTGTCTCAGGCAGTCAGAATAGAGAAAATGATTAAGGAGAAAGAGAAGAGGCTATCAGTTAAGTTTTCTCAAGGGTAAACCATAATATCAGTGGTGGAAGACGTTATAGATAACGAGAAGGAATATTTACTGAAAATGATGGCGACAGAACTAATGAAAGGTACATCTTACACTTACCCTTTTTTGAAACCTGATAAAGAGAATGAGGAAGTTTCTCCTACAGGGCTATCAACCTACATATTCGACGTATCAAAGGCTAAGCAAATCTTTGATCAGATGGTAAAAAATAAATAGATTCGTCTACCTTTCAGCCACAAGGTTCCGGGGCCAAAGGAGTTGAAGAGCAAGAACTACTGTAAGGGGCATAACTCATTTTCGCATCACACCAATAGCAGTGTTGTTTTCAGGAACATAATACAAAAGGCTTTGCAAGAAAGAAGGGTGAGATTTGTTGACAAGTGCAAGAAAATCCTAGTCGATACAAACCCGTTCCCAACGGCTGATGCAAGTATGGTACAGACATGCAAAGAAGATATGGAGCATAAGCCGAAAAATTCTTTCGTCAAGGAGTAGTCCAAGACCTTGGAGGCGAAAAGACCAGCGTTCCAAATGCTGGACGATCGGCCGTTAGTTTTCACTCGGCTTACAGTTTCGACCTTCCCGGCTCATTTCCAAGGGAAAGATGTAAAGTTTACAGTATATGTACCTCGTAAAGAGCCGTTCCTCCTGGGCCGTTGTTCCCAACTTAAAAAACTCAGAAATGACGGGAACAAAAGAGACGAGCTCAGCAGAAACAAGCGCTAGAGGAATGGTCAAATAGACAAGTATGTACTTCTACAAGTCAAAACATGCTCAACATTCTCCCATCACAATTCTGAGTGAGGGCCGAGCAAGAAACGATGGAAGAGGATTGCTATGCAATAGAAGAAGTAGCCATTGAGCTCATCGAGTTTAAAATGCCATCGGAAGGGATGTTTTTTTTTATCCCAATGGCAAAGCATACTAATCACCTCAAGCCATTGTACATCAAGGCACATATTAACGAAAGACCTTTCTCTCGGGTTTTCATCAATGGAAGGGATGTGCTAAACGTAATGTTGTTGGCAACCTTAAAGTGTTTAGGTAAGGATAAACACGACTTATCTCCTACAGATATCTAAGTGTTTAATTTCACTGGGGATGCAGCCAAAGTAGAAGGGGTCATCATTTTTGAAGTGGCTGTTAAATTTAAGGTTAATAAGATTGTTTTCTTTGTAATCACTGCAAAGCCTATCTATTCTATCTTACTAGGTAAGGAATTAGATTCATGCCAACCATTGTGTTTCGTCAATGCTTCACCAAATGATGTTGATTTGGGATGGAGAACTAGTGGAAAAGATACCAGCCGACCCCAATCCATTCTCAGCAGAAGTGCATATGAATGAAGCTATGTTCTACCGCTCTACCTTCAACCCGAGCCATTACTCCAAGCTCACCATAGCTCATAATCAGATCACAACAAAAGGACTAGAAGATCAATGTCCAAAAACAGAGGACCCTGACATTCGGCATGCACTTGGTTTCTTCGCTTAGGACCCGTTAACGGAAGTGAATATCGGGGAACCTAGGGAAAGCAGAACTACAAAGGTAAGCTTGTGCTTAACTTTTGATTAGTGGAATGCTCTAACGGTCCTGATTCGCATAGGATTATCATGAAATGCCAAGGCTGGACAAAGGTATTGTGGAGCATTGCTTACCGATTAAGGAAGGTCTCAAGCCTCATAAACAGCCTGCTCGGCATTTTAATCCAGCTCCTCTACCCATGATCAAAGAAGAAATTGAGAAGTTACTTCGGTATAGCTTCATTCATACCTTCCGATATGCAGAGTGGGTATCCAATATTGTGCCCATCATTAAGAAAAACGGCCAGTTGTGGGTTTGCGTTGACTTCAGAAATCTAAATTTGGCTACCCTAAAGGATGAATACACCATGCTAATGACCGACATGTTGGTGGACTTAGCTGCGAGAAACTAATTCCTAAATTTCATGGACGGATACTCTAGGTACAACTAAATATTCATAACCGAAGAGGATACCAAGAAGATCGATGTCCAGGGTCTATCAGCTTATTCAAATTGTTAGTTATGCCTTTCGGGTTGAAGAACGCTGGAGCTACTTTCCAGAGAGCCATGAACCTCATTTTTCATGATCTCATCGGCAAAACCATAGAAGTTTACATTGATGATTTAGTGATTAAGTCACCTACTTTTTCACAACACCTATATTGGTAGAACAGGCCTTCCTTCGAATGCGCCAGCAACGGTTAAAAATCAACCTTGCTAAATGCACCTTCAGAGTTTCAGCCAGAAATTTCCTCAGGTTTCGGGTGCATCAAAGAGGGATTGAAGTAGACCAAAATAAAGCAAGGGATATTCTACAAGCAAGGCCACCGCAATCCAAAAAAGAACTCCTAAAGTTTCTTAGGAAAGATCAATTTCTTGCGACATTTTCTGGCAAACGCTGCAGGTAAGCAGAAGGTGTTCTCTTCTTTGCTCCTATTAAAGTCCTCTCTAGAATTCAGCTGGCAACCGGAGCACCAAGTGGCCTTTGATTATATCAAGGCAGCTCTGTTACGACCACCAATCTTGGTACCGTCACAAGATAAGGTACCCTTAAAATTGTACATTTCGGCAACTCTGGAGTCTATTGGCTGCCTGCGAGCTCAGGACGATGCACAGAGGGTTGAAAGGGCAATGTATTACCTCAGCCAGAACCCGATGGACACCAAGACCAGGTATTCCTCTGTTGAGAAACTATGCTTGTCTTTATTTTATGAATGTGTGAAACTAGAGCATTATCTGTTCCCTAGGGAAATGTAAGTCCTGTGCAAAATTGATATCGTCAAATATCTGCTAAACCACCCACTATTGCAAGGACGTTTAATAAAATGGGCTATTAAGTTACATGCTTTCTCTCTAACTCACTTACCTTTGAAAGCAATAAAAAGTCAAGCCATAGCCGATTTCTTAGCCAAACATCCATGCCTAGAAGTGTCGAATCCTAAAACAGAAGAGGTATATGGATACATTTCACAAAAACTATGGAAGTTGGAATTTGATGGCTCTAGCACTCAGTATAAGGCAGGTGCTGGTTTGGTTATTGAAGCTCTTTGCGGACGATAAGGAAAAATTATGTTTGAATTAAGTAAAGGGACCTCAAATAATTAGGCGGAATATGATGCTCTCATCTTGGGACTTCGAATCCTGAAGGCTTTAGATGCACGAATGGTCAATATAATAGGAGATTCTCAAGTTGTCATCCGATAGATTTCAGGTGAGTACAAATGCACTAACCTCGTGTTGTCTAACAAGCTGCAGGAAGTGAAAGCATTATTACAATACTTCTCGAAAGTTATCTTGAGTCATGTTCCTCAAGTTGAGAACCAGGGGGCAAACGACTTAGCTCAAATAGCTTCAGGTTTTAAAAAAAAAAGTCAGGTGGTAATATGTCAGCAGATATCGGGAGAGGAACATAAAGAATACTGGCGTTCCGATATCGTTTCATACTTACAAAAGCCTACGGGTCAAGTTTCATGGGAGTTAAAACGTAAAGCATTGAACTTTGTGCTGATCGTGAATGATCTATTTAGAAGAAGCCATTCAGGAGTTTTGTTGAAATGCTTGTTAAAGCAAGAGCCAGCACAGGCGTTAGCTAAGGTGCATAAAGGCCTATGTGGCACTTATCAGGCGGGTTCTAAGTTAAAATGGACATTGCAATGACATGGATTTTACTAGCCCTCTATAACCATAGACTGTGTAGCTTATACAACCGAATGTGAGACATGTCAGAAGCATGGCCCTTTGATTCATATACCCACCACTGACCTACATCCTATCATCAAGCCATGGCCGTTCAAGGGTTGGGCACTAGATGTCATCAGTAAGATTCACTCGCCATTGACCAAATGGTACACCTTCATTTTAGTGGCAACTGATTATTTTACCAAATAGGTAGAGGCACAGGCTTTGACCAGAGTAACACAGTCTGCCGTTATCACTTTGCTTCAACAGAACATTCTTTTCCGATTGGGCATACCTGAAACAATAATAGCTGACCAAGAAACTATGTTCACGGGAGATCAGGGACGCGACTTTTTAACTCAATTTAAATTTAAATTATTACATTTATCTCCATATTATGCACAGACTAATGGTCAATCTGAAGTAACAAACAAGACTTTGATCAGTATGATCCGTAAGTCATTGAAAAATAAACACAGAAGGTGGCACAAAACACTTCAAGAGGTATTATAGGCATATCAGAATGCTTACAAGACCGCTACAGGGTTCACTCCATTTCAGCAAACATATAGACAGGATGCGATACTACCTGCTGAGTTATCACTGCAGTCAGCCCGAGTAGTTTACCAACACTGCTTATCGATTGAAGATTACAAATTAGCCCTGACCATGAATTTGGACCAAGCCGAAAAGGACCATTGGACAGCATTAGAAAATATTAGAAGAAATAAAAAGAAGATAGCAAGAACCTATAATCGAAAAATGCGAGGAAGGAGTTTTCAAGTAGGAGACATAGTTTGGAAAACCATACTACCTATTGCACTAAAAGACCCATGCTACAGTAAGTGGTCTGCTTCTTAGGAAAGGCCTTTTCTTATTACACAGGTTTTCGATGGAGGTGCCTATCGGCTAATGACACCCAACGGAAAGGAAGTAAATAATTTCATAAACAATAAGTATTTGAAGAAGTTTTATCCTACATTCTGGGAAGGAACCATGGTAGGAGAAGAGTAAAAAAGAGGGGAAAATGAGAGAAAAAGAGGGGGGAAAAGTAGAGAAAAATAATAGAAGGAAAAAAGAAACATGTTTGCATTCATATGAAACGGTTGATCACAAACAAGAGCCGATCAGATGGCTGTTACATTTAAAAAAAAAAATGAAGTCAATCCTCCTCAAAAGGGGTGTGAGGCATCTCGATCGATTGGGCGAAAGAAATTATGGTAAGTTGATCCGGATCTTTCTCAGGCAGAGCAGCCACTGTTAGGGTTTTCTCTTCTTCTTCCACCTGGGCGGTTGGTTTTTCCGAGGCCAATTCTGGTTCAGCGGCCGTTTCTTCCATTGGAGGCGGACGAGTTTCGGCATCCTCAGTTTGAGTGCCTGAAAGACCAGCCTCATCGGGACGACAGAAGATGGTAGCCAGATCGAATTGGAAACTATCCCACAAAGATTGTATGTCAATAAGTAGCTTGTCCGAGTGTTGTAGCTCCATTTGGAGTAATTCTTCCTCTACTTCCAGCATGAGCCGATCATCTCGGAATTTGGTCGCTAACTCTTCTGCTAAGGAGGCAGTTTGCTGATAGAGGCCCTCAGCCTCAAGTTTCTCATCCAAAGCCCATCCAGCTCTGCCTGGAGTGCCTACAACTACTTCTCAAGCCCTTCAATTCTTTCAACTCTTTTGGAATCTCAGCTCAAATGACACTGAGGCAGGCAGAGGCTTCCTCGCGATGCAACTACAAAAAAGCCTCCTATTCTCGGAGCACTCCCAAAGCTTCGAGTTGACGTGAAGCTTCATTCCTTCTATTTTGGTATCAGAAAAGAAGCATTGGGTAAACTTCATGTGCCCCATCTAATCAGCCGACAGGCACATCAGAGTCGACTGATTTTGCAAGCAGCAGGAGGGCTCGGCTGATGGCATCCTGGAAGGATCAGTTGGCCGGCAAGTTAGTTCCCATTAGACCACGCAAAAGTTCCAGCACAGCGGTCTCAGTCGTTATTCGCTAGGAGGGAGTAGGTTCCTTTGGAGGCTCAAGGGACACTCCTGCAGGAGGCGTGACCGGCTTGACGACCTTCATTTGCTCTAAGGTTAGTACTTTGGACGCAGAGGCAACAACCAGTGCAGTCAAAACAGCCAAAGTCCCTTCCTCTGCTGTTGTTATTTTTGCAAGTGATAAGGGGGATATGGCTACCGATGACTCAAATGAGGAGTCAGAGATAACTAGTTGGTTGGTTTTCTATTTCTACAACATGAGGAAATGTGAGGTTAGCTTTGAGTCAAAAGTGGAAGAGCATTGAAAAAAAAATGCGTTTAACCCAAATCCAAACCTTAGCGAATGTTGGAGTATGGGTGGCTTACTATTTTTTTGACTGCCTAAGCAGGGGGAGGACAGTTTCTTTTTCTTCTTCTTCCTCATCGACAGGTAGAAGATTGGGGGCTCTTTTCACTGGCAGTGTCTGGAATGGTGGCGCAATGTTCGGACTGACAAATGCTTTGCTCTGCTTACTTTTCTTCGGCGCAAACATTTCCACCACCGCCGATGCCGATCCAGCCGATGTCGATCCAGCCAATTTGAGCAACCATGTCTACACGGGGATGGAAAAGAGCATCTTGCTTAACAGTCGCCACCATAGGTTGAAGTTAGGTGTGGCCTCTCTGACGACTAGAAAATGGTGATACTCAAATGAACGAAAAACGGTCAAGGACCTATCGGCTAAAGTATGCACATCCTCAGCCGATAGAATAGGTATGATAGTATAAGAAGAAATATGACAAGAATTTGTAGGGATATCCTAAATCAACTCAAATTTTCACGAAAAGCAAAAAGGGTTGTACCGTTCACAGGAGGACTTGGCACTCCGAGCGCCTAATTTTGCCCCTAGAAGGAGTTTTCGGGAGCATATCATTTTAGCCCAAATAAGCTCTTGGGAGGCTTTTGGTGCATCAGCAAGCTTCGTCAACCAGAGGGGGTTGGTCTCCCGGCAAAGTAGGAAAAAAAGTGGGACGCATTCTGGAGACAATTCTAATAAAAGTAGGACATAATGGTCCCAGCGGAAGACCTATTTACATGAGTCCTTAATAGCCAATAACCTGTGGCCCGTTTAGCAGAATCTGCAAAATCCCTAAGGAGATTATTGATGCCAAATTGGAAAATGTACTGGTAAAGTCATAGCTGCATGACCCAGAAAGGGCTGCCAAGATTGGTCGGGTCACCCCCAATCGATAAGACCAAGATCATCTGGTTCATTAGTCGATAGACCAAGGCCAGCACCAGAGAAGCCAAGTCGTAGTGCCTCTTCTTCCTTAACAAAGCCAATACGTAGTATCAGTACTCGTTGCTAATCCCCTCTGAGTGAAAGCAGAGGATGTATTTGCAGAGTCACAGCCATAGAAAAGCAGACTGTTCTTGCTCTAAAGGAACGTTGCCTACGCCTTTTTGGGTGGCCATAAAGTTTCCATAGGAGGCAGTAGACTTATCCAGATGGGCTTCAATGGCAGGCAGGTTCTCGTCGTCATGAAGGGTAGGGATTTCATTTCCATCACAATGGAAGCCCAGAATAGTGCAAATGTCCAATATGGTCGAAGAGAACATACCATAAAGGAAAATGAAGGCATTGATCGCCGAAGACTAAAACGGCAAAATAGCGGCGAAAAGATTACAGCCAAAGGCCATTTCAAAATAAGACATCATAATAGCATCTCAGATGCCCTATTAATCCTAAAGGGCGCCGTGAGTAACTTGGCAATGATCACACCATTCTCTGTAATTTTTCAGGGGACACGGCCAATGGCGGAAAGAAAATGGCAAGCCGGCCGTATAGAAATTGTCCCGATTCAACGGAATGATGAAACCCTCCGGATAGGTGAACTATAAGTGATCAGTAGTAACTTCCGTTGGCAGTAGCCGAGGACCCAAAGTGTACAGATTGACCTCAGCTTGGATCAGAGCCATGAGGGAATGATCAATCAGAGCGGCCATGGAAATTCAGAGTTTGTCAATCAAAGAATAAGTGTAGGAAATGCTGTTGGATTTCACAAGAAAGGTAGAAGTCTGATCAAGATAGAGTTGTTGCAGAAAAAGGATTTCGTATTGGTGAAGGAGGAGTAATGAGGACCACGGCTATTTAAAGAAGTGATTCAAAAGACTAGCTGTTTGTGGGCTTCGAAGTCAAGGAGTCGACACCCTTCTATAACGAACGGGACGTTCCAACTTTGTTAGGAAAAGAATGGCTACAAATTAAAGAGGTACGATTCCCGTCACTTCACCTGTTCGCGCCTTCAAAGCAATGGGACTCGATGGGGCATATGTTGACGTCATCTTTAACTGATCCGTTGCAATAATAACTTTGAGTCGAAGCCGACACGAATTTTGCCAAGCGGATGATGACATCAAAAAAATCTTCAACCGATTTACTCGGTCAACACCGGAACTAGGAGCCAATGAGTCGTCACCCCCATATCGCGGCACGATCGGTAAAACACTACCATTCCTAACCGCTAAGGACAGGTCACGAAGTGGGATTTTCTCCACATTCGGATAGTCGGCAACCATGCCGCAGCAAGCATAAAATAAGTAAGAAGCCCCAGAATGAAGAACCCAACAATAATTGTCACAACCAAATTACCAAATTTTCTTCCAGTTTTTAATTCCATTTTTTGCATTTTCTTTACAGCTTTTTTTCCGACTTTGTTTACAACTTTATTTACATTTTCTTTACAGTTTTTCCTTACTCCTTTGATTACCAGCTTTCTATTTTTATGTTACTTTGATTTCAAACTCTGATACTTTTGTATTTGTTCATTGTCTCAATCGAAATACACTATTTTTAGTCCTAATTTTCTTTCGCATGCAATATTTCTATTTTCTTGGATCATTTCTATAGTAAGTTCAAGGAACCCACGTCTTTTAAAAGGTTTGGTTCACCCATTCATCTTTCGATTAGATTGTTTATATTCATCAGAAAAGTAGCCAATTGACAGTTCTATCGGCTCCCCTTTTCGTAAGGCAACACCAACAAATAACACAATTACTCAAGTTTTAATTAAAATGTCAACCACTAAAACTACACATACGGGCAAGTATACCTATCGTATAGTATGGGGAATAGCAAGTATCGAATCTATGAGAACTTAGGCTCCCACCTTACTTTACCCAAATCTTTATTGTTTAGCCAATAAAATAAAAAAAGAATAAAAAAATAAATATAATAACTCAAGGATACAATTTCATGTAACTAAACAATTATCTTGAAAACAAAAGATTGAATCAATTAGCATTCATCATTATCAATTGTCATCTTGGCATCATGAAGGATTTAATATAGACCTACTTCGCTTGCAATCCATAAAATCACTATCTTCAAGTTAAATTAGTGAATATATTCTGTCTCGACTAACTTATCCAAAAGATGTATTAAAATCAATCATCATATAAACCTCTATATTCTAGGTGATTTAAAACATGAAATTAGCCAATGAATCCATATTCTAGCAATCATCAACTAACATTTAATTACCAATGTTCTAAATAATTAACCTCTTTTCAAGCAAGTTAAGAGATAACGAATATGAAATTAATTAATTGAAGTCATTATCAACCTCTTTTTCAAGCAAGTTAATAACAAAAATCAATCAACCAAATCCGTAAGAAAAACAAGTAATCAAATACCAAGAACAACAATCAATTGAACAAAAGTTCCAATTAACTAAAAATCATAATCTCCAAAATAATATCCAATTACAATCAAAACATTAAGCACATCATTGTTCTAGAAAAGTAAACAAAGGCTAAAAGATAAAACTCATGGACAAGTCATTCTTCTTCTCTTGAAAACCTCATTTGAACAATGCTCCTTTGAGTGGTGATTGAGTAACTAGCTTGGATCCTTCAAATCACACATTTCTCTTGTGTTTTTCTTGCATATCTAAGCATTTTTAATACTAAAATTCATTACTTGAGAAGTCTAGTCCGAATAGAATTTAAAAAATACCAAAACCTTTGGAAAATACCAAATTTGGGCACAACTGCCTCTAGGCAAAGTGGACCTGGCGCCTGGTCCGTTCGGTCCACCTAGCGCCGGGTCCAATCTATTGTTGTCCTTAATTTTCTCTTTTCCAGAATAGATTTGGCGCCTGGTGCATTATCTAGACCTAGCGACCCAATCTAGAATCTTTCATTTTTTGCTCGAAATCTACTCAAATCTATACAAATTCGTCAAAAACACTTTTTACAAGCAAAATGTCAAATATAAAGGAATATTCCTAGTTGTTACAACAAAAGTATCTCAAAACAACTTCAAATAACTAGAAAAATAATGATGAATTTAGCTCCTATCAAATATCCATTCCCGAAGGAATACCAATAAAACATTTTCTGAGGCCAAATATCGTTTTTCAAAAGATAATCTCATACCAAGAGATTTATTCCCAAAACCATAGCAAAAAAGGATAAAAAGTCCTTCTCGTACGATAAAATAAGTTTTCAAGGGTATTTTCATCATTTGAAGAATACCCGATTTCAAAAGAAGTCTTATCTAGAAAATCTTAAATTCTAATTCTAAAAGAAGAATTAAATTCAAGGTATCCTAATTATGATTCACAAAATCCATAATTCACATTTTTCCAAAAATCTTATCCGTAAAAAAGAAAATTTACGCTTTCTCAAAATAAAACATTGTTTCGACTCATAATTGATAAGAAGAAAGCCTTTCAGGTATACATTTATTTCTAAGAAATATTCATAACTCAAGTGAACCAAATTCCTTATAGAAAACACCATTTCCTAAAGTCTCCAATAATTTTTCCATTCAGAGAAACCATATTTTCTCATAAAAGCATAAGGTCCATTAAACTTGTTATAAAAGGACTTTAGGCAAATTATTCACTGATTATGAATAGTTCCATTTTATGAAAAGTTCACATTTTCCATTCAAGTCTTGCATGGCATAATACTAGTTCTTCCTCAGAAAAACCATAAGATTGTTCAAAGAAACCAAAAAGATTCATAGAACATTTCTTCAATAAAACATAATTTTACCAGTATAAAATGTAGTTTATAAAACAAGTGGGACTCACCTCGTGTCCTTGACTAGATATCGTATCTAGCTGGTCACCAAACGCTTAACGTAGAGTTATATTCGAACACGAATGAACCAAGTATTGAATTTTCGAGCTCGAGTTCGAACTTACTCGAACACTGTTCGAGTTTGTTCATTTATTAATCGAGCTCAAGTTCGTGTTCGAGTTCATTCGTTTATTCTTTAGTAATGTTCGTGTTCGTTCGAGTTCAAGTTCGAATAACTCGATTAGTGTTCATGTTCGAATTGTTCGTTCGTTTATTTTGTATTTTTCAGTCTAAAATTAAAAAAATAATAATTCCAAAATTCATTAAAAAATCAAATTTAAATATTTACAATACATCAGTAATTACATTTTTAAAATACAACAAAATAAAACAAAGATATTATTATAAAATATATATAAAAATATATTATAATTATTTTTAAAAAAATATATGTTCACGTATTCGTTCGATTAATAACAAACGTAATATTTTGTTCGAGTTCATTCGTTTATTAAACAAACGAACCTTATTCGAACACGAATGAAATCAAACAAGCTTTTGTTCGCAAACGTTCAGTTCGAATTCAGCTCTAGCTTAATGTGAACAATCTACATTAGACATCGTTTCATGCTTATTTTGGTATACCAAAGCTCAAACCAACACTTAGTCAACACAAATTTAAGGAAATCACTTATTTCCCATTTCTTTATTTTTCTTCTTTGTACAAAACGTGTACATATACATATAATGTATATCCGGTTTCTTCATTTCTCATTTCCATATTTCCTCTTTTTCTCATTTCTTCATGTTCTTCATCATTTATATTCCCAAAGTCATGCAAATAACTCCTTTGAGTTTTTTTCCTTTAAAACCAAAATTCTGCATTTTTCCCATTTAACATACTATTTTGTTTTGTACATAACTTTTGATTTACAACTTCGATCGGACTCCATTTTATATAAAAAAACTCGTTAGACTTTCAATTATACTGCTACAGGTTTCATTTCCCCATCCTCAACTTTGTCCAAAATTTACTGGGGCAAAACGATCCCAGTACTTTCATTTCTTTAATTCATTTTCACAAAATAATATTACCATCTTGTTCTCCTTTATTTATAGCATCTATACAACCTTTAATCCACCTTATTCCCCATCAAAACATCTTTAATTCTTCATGTTTTCAGAGCAAGCAAACCACCAATTCCATGCTTGCACAATATGAAATCACCAACATAAACAAAACAACTATAGTTTTTTTTTTTTTCACTATATCTACCTTTTCTTTCCAATTCTACCATCTTTCTTCACAACTATGAACAACTCCTTCAATTACCATTCAAAGACTTCTATTCACCACATAAAACATAGCACATGGATCCTTCAACCAACCAATACACACACTTGCACACACACAACTTCACATAGTATAAGAATAATCATAATCATAATCATGATTTTCACGTTAAAATTCATACCAAAATGATCACCACGTTAAAATCCATAACTTTAATTCATGGAATATGATCTTTTACAATATTTGTGAGGTTCTTCAAACTTGATTTGGTCCAAGAACACCGAGAATAATTTTTCTCTCTCCTTTTTCTATTTGGTCCAACTTTTCTTCCTTTTTCTTTCCTTTTCCTTCCTTTCTCTCCTTGTTATTGTTGCTGGCCAGTTTTCCCCCTTCTAACCGTCATTCCTTGTGACAAGGTCAACCTACAATAAATGCTATGGTGGGCTATCCGAGACGTGTCGTATTTTCCAATTTCCACCTATTTTTCCTTTTATTTTGTAAAGCTTACTTAATAAGATTTTCTTGCATGAATGTTTCATGTATCCTCTCATTGTGTGACACTTGTCCATGCCCACCAATCACAAAATGCCATGTGTACGAATTTTGACTACGTTTCTAATTTTCTCAAAAAATAACTATAATTTCAGTCTGTATTAAAAAAATATTTTATTCCGTCAATGGAATCTATAAATTTTACTGAATTCAATGATAGGAATCAAAACTCTTAATTCCTTCTCAATTCTTTCTCATTTGCGGTCAAAATTCCGATCGCGATCAAAATTACGAAAATGCCCCTATATTGCCAGTAGCTTAATTTATACTAGAATACTCGTCTCTTCACATTGATAAATTTTTGTTCTTAATGTACCCCCAAACTCTCACTTTAGTAAAAGTAGTCACAATCTGAAAATTTAGGATATGAGTAGAACAAATCTAAAAATTTCATCTAGGTCCCTATAAATCCTAAAATTCCAATAATACCCCTAGATATTTTTATTACACCAAGATGTTCATCTCATTATACTGATCATTACTTGTTCCAGCCACTGGTACAAATTCTTATTCTATATAGAGTAGTAACTAGTTAAAGTATAAAAATGAAAGGATATTACAAATGACCTAGGTGCGGGTGACATAGGCAAATGGCATTTTTATTCAAGAAACTGGAAAAAGACAAAGACAAATTGCTCCTACCCTTCTAAGATGATTCAAGATGGTAAAGCCTTTGTTTTCACCCAAACAAGTCCAATCATCCTTAGCGAGCCTCAATATCAAAAAAAATCAATAAGAAAAGAAAAAATAGCATAACATTTCAGATCATGGGTAAGCTTTTGATGGAAAAAAAGGCTAGCCGACAGCTTTGGAGTACGAAGAACTTTTTTAAGGACAAAGGTAGGTATAATATGAATACTACAACAGTAGTTAAAGAGACAATAGCCACTACAATTTTCCTATTACTTGAGCATCAGGTATAGATGTGGAAGAGTTGGGATGTGAGGGTCATATAGTGTGACACCAGAGTCTATTTGTAAAAGCTGGCATAAAATTTTTTTGAGAGCTTTATGAAAAAAGGAAATGAAAGTTTACCTGAAAGCCCTAAAACCAAAATCCAAAAAGCTTCTCAAAAGACACTAACAAGCCTTTTAGTTAGAGTTATAATCGAACATAAACGAATCGAGTATCATATTTTTTAACTTGAGCTTGATCGTAATCGAACATTATTATAGTTTATTCAATTAACAATTGAGTTTAAATTCATATTCGAGTTCGTTCAAATATTATTTGACAATATTCAATTTCTTTTAAGCTCAATTTCGAAAAAATTTGGTTAGTGTTCGAGTTCAAATTCAAATTGTTCAAATTTAAGTTCGTTTATTTCATATTTTCATCCTGAAATTTTTTAAAAATAAAAATAATTAAAAATAAACACTACTAATATCACATAGTAATTTAAAAATAATAATTAGTCTCTATATATAATATTAAATAAAAAAGATAAATAAAAATATATAAGATTATTAATATTTTTATTTAATAAGCAAATGAACTCGAACATTTGCGAATGAGTTCATGTTTGATCAATTAATAATCGAGTCAAATTCTATGGTAGAATTCAAATTAATTACTAATCAAACTCTTACGAGCACTAATCGGACTTGAAAAGGTTTTTTGTTTGCAAATGTTCAATTCGTTTACAACTTTACATTTAACTTCTCAATTTTTCACTATTGAACTCTCTTATTGTAGATCTTTTTCAATTTTGGATAGCTCTGCCATGTGTGCTTGAGGACTCAGTTACCTCTAATGATTACCCCACTCTTGATTTAATTGCATACCATCTAATTCCTATTGAGTCTATAGGAGACCCAAATATTTTGTAATTTTCTAGTTTTATGAATAGAATTAAATTCTTTACAAGGGTTAGAATAACGAGTGGTGGTTTTGAAAGTTAGCATTATAAAAAAAAGAAATTTGCAGTAATTAAAGTTGCCTAAATGGGAATTAGAGAAATAAAATAAAAAGGAAGAACAACAATATGAAGGTTGGTACACATAACAATGAAAGCTGTTCAAAAGAGAAGAAGGAAAAATCTCAAAAAGGCCTAGTATTTTGATACTATGACACAAAATATGAAATAAGAAAGAATTCTCAATTTCTTATTTTATGAATTAGTTTTATACATTATTATATAGTAGATTGCAAAAGGGGAAAATGGGAAACTAAATCACTATTAAATTTGGAAAGAAATTTAATTGAATCTCTAAATTTGAGGGATTAAGCTATTTAATCAAATCCATCCATCTTAAGAGAATTCAAACTTGTAAAACACCACTTTAACCATACCTAAAAATAGGAAGGGATATGCATATACATTATATGTTATATGGAAATATGTCTAAATTGTGAATATATGTGTGTGGTTATTATTTGTGCTTAAAAATTTCATGTGTGGAGAATGCTTAAATTTTACATGTTGGATGTGTGAGAATATGATCTTAGGGTTTAGTAGATAGCTTATGAATTTCGTTTGTAATTGTGGGCCTAATAGTGAAATTAGGGAAGTTACGAATTATTATGAGAGTAAGTTAAAATAAATCTTGGACATATATCTTTAAATTCTACCTTCCCCAAGATGGAGGAATTTTCCTGGTTTGTTATTAGCTGTCACTTAGTAATTCTTTATTGTCCAAATTTTTATCTTTTCTCGTAATTAATTCTATCCTCTTAAAATTCCAAGATTTTTTTTTTAAAAAAAAAAATTCTTAGTGAACCTTACCTCTTCTGCCATCATTTTTTTTTCCCCTTCTTATGAGTTTAAATTTAACTTATTCTCTTAATTTTCTTCCATCATGGCCAGTCATCTTAGCATTCCAATATCACAAACTTAACTCATCTTTTGAGATTAAAATTTGAAATTTTTATAATCCTAGGATCTCTCTTGCTCACCTCATCAAGCTGTCATATTCAAAATCCCAACTCCAATGATTATGTTGGTTGTATATCTAGGAAGATTTTGCAGCAAATCATGCATTGATCTTCCAAGTTAGCTGCCATTTTCAAACTCCATTATTTCTATAAACTTGTTCCTAGTTTATTAAGTAAGGTTTGAAATCAAACTCCCCCTAGTTTTCTACGTCTTAGCTGCCAATTTTAGAGATTTTTCAGCTACCAAATGTCTTTTGAAATTCAAGCTATTCCTTTTCCTATTCTCAACATTTTCCTTAAATTCTTATGTTTTGGTCGGACCATCTAGATTTCCCATCAAGATACACAAAATCCTTCTTTTTCTCTAGCAAATATTCAGCCATTTTAATCTTAATTTCCTGCGTAAACACCATGTTGTTCACCACTTTTCAAGTCTTCCAACTTCATGAAAATTCATTTTGAGTTTTGAAAACATCATCTAAATCTTTTTAACCTTAGTTCCTATGATCTCTCCTAGAATCAATATCTAGCCTTCACTCTCTCATCAGCCAATATTCATATCTAATTTTTCATTTCACCAAGTTCATTCTGCACCTCATACTCTTTTCTATCTCTCGGCTTCACTCCCTTCTTCTCTCAATCAAGACACCAATCTCCCTTTCTCTAACTCAGTATACACATATATCTCCTTTCTAGATCACAGCAATTTCTCAAATTCTTCAAAGACTTAAGCTTCCATTGTGCAAGAGAAAGCCATCTCCAAACATCTAAGGCTGTTTAGGACAATCCGTTGCGAGAGAGGTAATAAGAATCTCACTCTTTCTTCCTTTCCATTCATGTTGAGACCATGTTGAGATTGGTAGAGGTTTCATTTCAAAATCTACTCTTATTTGTAGTTTCTTTATTTCTGATATGTGTGTTTTACTTACTAATTTTATGATGCAAGAAAACACCTCTATGACAAGAGGAAGTTAAGAATGAAATGTAAAACTCTTGCCATGCTATTTGTATTTCTTTATATCCTGGAGACCTTGGATATTTTTTTATATAAGGAATCTAGCAATCATGATCAAATATCCTTGCTACACAGATTTAATATTCGTTAGAATTATTTTTGGTCCATCTAAAGTTCTCTTGGGCAAATGTTTAGTTCAAAACTTATGTGTGATATATATATAATAGTTGTTCATGTGGTGTTAGGGCTGAACAAGGAAGGCTTAGGCCAACTCTTCTAAGTCTAAAAATGCCATTTATTTTAGAAAATAGGGATTTTGAGTTGAGTCCTTCAGCTGTACAATTCCTCATGCAAGCTGAAATTTGCTTAAATGCAAGGTATAGTGATCTCTAGGACTTAAATTCGTAAGTATTGCATTGAATCTTGTTGGGATAGTTTGTAGCATGATAATATATGGTTAGTTGATGATGTTTATATGGTATATGGGGTTAGATGTCATAGACACTAATTTCTAGAAATTCTGCTGTACATTGCATCAAAACGTTGATTTTTCGCTATTTCATAATTTAGATTCAACTTTCTATTTGGGCAGAATTTACTCATCATTTTAGGAGAAATTCAGAGTGTAAATATAGTAGGAAGCATTCCAGTAGGTGTTCCATATGTTTAGGGAAAACTGATTTCAAAATAAAGGGCATAAATGATGAGATGATGTTTTATTTGAGCTGCAATGCATCCGAATTTTTTGAGATGCATAAGAATGATTTTTGCTAGGATCTTTTTTGGGAATTAGCCCTAAATATGTTCAGCTATTGTGTCCTTAAAATTTGGAGTTATATGGGTATGTTCATATGTGTGTTTTGCCTTAGGAAACTTAAGACTATGTTGTTAGAAATTATTAGAGAGTATATCTCCTTAAGTATGAAATTACTAAATTTTATTTCTTTATATGATTTGTGGCATGAACGAGTTATATGCTTATATGGGGACATTAGGAGGCCTTTGGAACTGAATGTTGAGTACACAGTTGCTTTTAGGTATTGTTTGACCAATTGTTTAAAGAGTCTTCGTTAAGGTATCATATGCAACACTATTGAGAGATAAACTAGGATAGTATTTAGTTTTGATTTATATAATTTTTTCTTGATAGATGTGGGAGGTTCTCAAGGTCAAGGAGAAACTTATTACACTTGAATTAAGCAACTTAATCTTGAAAGGTAAGCCATTACATTTTATTAAAATTTCCTTTGTGAAACAATTCTAAGACTGTGGAATCTTTACATGTGTAAAATATTTTATACACAAACTACTTTTAGAAATCTTTCAAACATGACATAAATGGAATATCGAAGTCATGCATTGAGCTTTATAATTTTCTTATGACATTTAATTTATGAATTTTATTGTCGTGCATGAACTAAGTTGTGCCCCTTAATATGATCTACCATGAAAGATTTTGGGTACAGAAATGTATTTGAGCTAACAATGCAAGATTGCCTTTTTTACATTTGTCTATAAATAGGGTTATATTATGTTAAGTTCTCAATAAAGATAAACTTCTTGTATTAGCCTTTAATGGTTTGAGCACATCTCTCAATAAATGGCCACATTGGGAAGATGGACACTTTCTTGATAGGGTATCATTACTAACAAGTTGAGTCAGTCCTTAACTAGCGACGCAGTTCCAAGTAGGATAGATGGCCAAATGTGGGACGATGATACGTTTAAGTGAGAGAAGGAGAAGTATCTCATTTGGTGGGTTGATCACCTACCAATACCATGACACAGGGTTTCATAGTATTTTATCATTATGCATAGGGATGGCAATTGGGTCGGGCTAGGGATTAGAAATCCTGGCCCCGCTCCGGCCCCTGCATATCCCCCCATTTCCTCAATACACACACACACACATTTACACACATATTTATATATATATAAATGTGTGTGTAAATGTGTGTGTGTGTAGCGGGTCAGGCAGGGATCATGCAATCCACATCCCCAGTTGGCGGGCAGAGAAATGAAGCCCACCCCCCACCTGTCCCCACTTAAATCAGGGAATCCCTGGCCCAATAGGGCTGGGTTCCCGATTTAAATGGGAAAACTGACATCCCTAATTATTAGGGGTGGTAATATTGAACACGATACGCCAGTCCGACACAAAAATGATACAGTTATAACGGGTTAAGATTGGGATTTCGCGGGTTCGGGTCAAAACGGGTCGACCCGCTTAACATTAAATGTGTTCGGGTCATAAACGGGTCCAACCCATTTCAACCCGCGAACCCGTTTATTCTTTATATTTTTTGCACAAACCCCTCTTTATTTTTTTTTTTTTGCACAATCCTTTCTCCCAAAACCCTAGTTGGCTACCACCTCTCTTTCTCTCTCTCAAATCTTTTCTCCCTTCCTTGCTGCCAAGCTGCCGACAGCTTGGTTTCCATATTCCACCTGAAAATCACTTGCACAGACTCACTCCATGAGTTCTTAGTTACTAAAATTCAAATGAAATTCAACAGCTTGGTGTGCGTCCTTTCGGCGTTGCTTGCTGAAGTTATCTATAGGTAGACTTGAGAATCCCTTACTGCTTTATCAAAGATAAGATTTGGGGATATTATTACTATGCCTTGCCAATGAGGTACTTGGGAACTTTCCTGAGGGGAGGCAGGCTGTTGGAATGGGTTGTGCAATTGAATCAATAGAAAGACATAGTAAACCGGAGATCTACGAAGGAACGCTAAGCTGTCGGTAGGGGTGAGTTACCAGTGTTCATAGATCTACTAAGGAACGCCAAGCTCGACGATGAAAAATAGTAAATCGGAGATCTATGAAGGAACGCCAAGCTCCCGTAAACAATGAGTGTTTGCCCGAAACATCCCTATAATCTTCCCAGAAACCAGTAGCCTCTACACTCACAAAGCTAGTTGGACTTCTAATTTACATTCTGTCCCCTCAATTCTTCATCATCGAGCATCCATCTACCGTATCCATTATTCGAATCACTCTATACAATCGCATTTCCCACGATATTTAAACTTTTTTTCAGTTAAAACATAATTGGCTCTTTTCTCTTTACACCATTCAGCCTATTCAACCTTACTGCTCACCTATTATCTTTTACTTCTTATCTTGATTCATTACACTAGGAACCGTGGGAAACTAAACTTTTATAAGCTTTCAAGGTTGTTGATTGAAGAAACTTAGAACTCTAGAAAACTCCAATCACACTTTGAGCTATGTTTGTGCTGCTTTTGTGCTTCTTTGGATGAATTCTAAACCTTTGGATTTATGTGATTTTTGTGCAATTTTGATTTGTTAGTGTTTGAAGCTACTGAGTATCTTTGAGCTATTGAAATTCATTAGAAGTCGGTTGCTTAATTCATTATACCATTGAGATTGAACTGATTTTTTGATAAGCTTCATTTCATTTTATTTGGGGAATTGTATAGTGGTGATAAAATTTGTTGAATTAGTTTGGCTACATTGGTGAATTAGTGATGTTTGAGGATTCAAATAATTGTACGCTATTGAGCTACTTGTGAGCTTTAGTTGTCATCTGATAGTTGAAGATTGAGTAGTCATTACTTTGGTATTATGTTGGATCTGAAATTGTGATTTACATTGAAGTTTGAGTATCAAAGACATTTTTTCCTGTCTATCAGCATTATCCTATTTGTGATTTACATTGTTATGAATGAGACATTCTTGCATTATCATTTGTATATGCAAAGGGGGCTTTAAGCATATTTGATCAACATTGAGTCTCCTATCTGCGTAAGTAACCTTTGTCCATCAAAAAATTTAGTAAAAATAGAAGAAAACCATATTGCATTTTGTATTAACCTCAAACTGATTAAGGCCAATGCAATAAAAGGTACAATTTTGGACATGAAATCCCTACTTTTACTTGGTAATTGTTGCTTTAACTAGTAATACTTTCCCTGTTGAGAATAACTTGAACACTACATAGTTATAATTAGCATATAATTAATCAGTTGATAGCATATAATTAGTATATATTGACAATGGGTGCCCCTGCTTGTCAAACATTTTAGATGCAATGTTGCTTCTGTTTTTTTCTTTTTAAATAGTGACATCTTTATTGTCAATAAACCATTGTTCCATTTCTTAATGGTCGTGTTGATCTTCCCCTTCCCATTGTTCCATTTGTGGGAAATGTCATTTTTCTTTCACTATAGAATTGGTTGCTAAAAGTTCCCTTTTTCCGCCTTTTATTCACAATCAAGATTACTAATTCTTAAATTTTAAGCATGCATTAAATTGTATTTTTCATAGAATATGCAACTAAATGTGGATGAAGTTGTGCATTTGATTTGTTCTAAAGATTGGATTTATGGAGGTAAAAAAAAATTTAGAATATATTTTTATTTCAATTTATATTTTTAGATAAAATTTATAATACTTGTTTGTTTAAAGTTATTGCAGAAGCACTTGCTGAAAAGTTCAATGTGAATGAAGTTGTTCAAAATGTCATGGATTTGAACATCAATAAGGAGACACCTACTGAAAAGAACATTGTCAATGTTATTTGAAATTTGTTAAATTTTCAATGTATTAAGTAAATTGAATGTTTAAATTTTTAAGATCAAGTCTTATGAATTTATTCACATCTCTAGATATTTAATTAGATGATTTATTATTTTATTGGCTATTTAAGACTTTATGGACTGTTTTATTGGTTATTTTAATTTTATATGATTTGATTTATTTTTTTTAAAATTTTTAGTTCAATGGGTGGACAAGTTTAGTAGGTATTCGGATTGGCGGGTTTAGTAGGTATTCGGATTAGTGGGTTTAGTAATTATCTATTTATTTTTCGTATCTAATCGTGTCAGGTCGTGTCAATCCGTTTATTTTCGTGTCATATTCGTGTTACAAAAATAGACACGTTTATTAATCGTGTCGTATTCAGATTGACGTATTGTGTGTAATTACCCCAAATTGACACGACCCGTCAATTCGGACACGACACGATTGCCACCCCTACTAATTATGCAGAGTTTCATGATGCTATCTTTATGATCACTAAAAAAAATGGCTTTTAGCTGTACTTTTATTTGCAACATAGTAAAATATGTGGCAAAAACTTGGTTTTTATTATAGTTTTGAATTTTGTGGTATATAAACATTTTTTGTAACACTTTATTTTGCCACAACTGCATTTCTGTAGGCAAAAATTCTTTTTTAACACAGATTTAAAAATTATGTAGGTAAAAATAATTTTTTGGCACAGAGATATAAAATTGTTGGTAAAAAAATTTAATTACCTACAGTTTTACTAAATTGTGAAAAAATAATAATTTTTCTTCTTTTATCAAATATTAAAAAATGTCAACATAAAATGAAAACTATCATTAGGTACTATGGTTGAGGCAATCATTTATATTCAAGTGGTTGTGTATTCAAATCTTTATATTTACAATTTTATTCACTTATATACAAATATTTGGACTAACTATCTATGCACACTATTTGCCTTATATTATTTAGTTAGAATAAAATATATTTTCTACAATCAAACAAAGAGAAATAAAAATAGAAAGTAGAACTATATAAATTTTAGTATACTCCATTTTGTAATTGTGGTCTTGCGACCATGGTATAAGGAGGGATATTCTTGTTATATTTTAATATGCAATTTCTTTTTCTTTTTCTTTTTCTTCTTTTTTTTTTTTTTTTTTTTGAGGGGGAGGTGGGATGGTGGCGGTGGGTTTAGATACATGAAAAATATTATTTTATATTTATAAATTTTATATTTTTTAAAAAAATTAATCAAGACAGGAGAAATAAACATGACTTATATATGTGTGTGTTTTGTGTATATACACAACAAAATCCTCCAATAATAATTCAAATTATATTTGATTATTTTAAAATTTGATCATAATACTTTTTTTAAACAATTTTAATAGATCTAATGATTGGATCGTTAATTTAAGGCACTTTTCTTTGTAAATGTGTTAAATTATGGACTTTTATATAGAGATTATACTAGATTATATGAAAAAATATATCTAATTATCTTTAAATTTGATCATAATACCTTTTTTTTAATATAATTTTAAGAAATTCAACAATTGAATCGTTAATTTGATATGCTTATGTTTAAAAATGTGTTAAGTTTTTGGCTTTAATATGAAGATCATACTAGATTATGTGGTAAAATATATCCGATTATCTTCAAATTTGATTATAATATTTTTTTTAGTAATTTTAACTAATCTAATGGTTGGATCGTTAATTTAATGAGCTTATCTTTATAAATGTGTTAGGTTATATACTTTTATATAAAGATTATGCAAGATTATGTGGACAAATATATCAAATTACCTTTAAATTTGATCATAATACTTTTTTTAATAATTTTAACAAATATAACAGTTGAATCGTTAATATAATTTGCTAATGAGATCTTATGTAAATATTACATAAGACCTCATTAGAGTTTTCTTCTTGCGACGGCTAATTAATATTTGAGTCTAAAAAATATTTTGACGTAAAAAGTCAATTAGATGTAACAAAAATCATTTGATGCAAAAATGATAGCCGCAAATGGCTAAATTTCAGTTATCATTTGGAACGCGACTATTCCATTACATCAAAAGTTGTTGCAAATAGTCATATTCTTCATATAATTTGTTAAGAATTCCATCGTATATTTGTTACTTTTTTTTAAGAGTTACACTACAAGAAAAGGTGATTTTTCAGACATATTTTTAATTATATTTTTTATAAAGTGTAATAATAAAATAGCTATAATAATGCTAAATTTATAAAAGCATCATAATAGCAAAAACAAATTGTCGTAGTTTATTCGAAATAACTAAATATTATTTTTCCTACAAGTTTTTCAAAATTTGTGAATAAGAATTTTTTGAGAAATGGACAAAATCATAGAATTTTAATCAAACCAGAAAAAAAAAATTGAAGCAAAAGTTAATCAAATTAAGGAATCTGTAAATGTAAATATCAATACTTGTGTACCATTGCCTTTAAAAAAAGGGTACTATAAAGAAAAAGAAAACGAAAGAGGATTTTCAGTAAACCCACGACAGTTTGGCTGCGTTTGGGAGACTGACATATTTTAAAAGGTTGGCCTTCGAAGGGGAAAATTAGCATCAAAAGCTTCAAACATTGTGACGCCCACCGTTTACCGCCGCCTCTCAGCCACGCCATACCACGCCACGATCACCAGCGGAATCCCGCTGGGCAACTTTGCACCTAAAACCCCAGCATCACTGCTCCTTCTTTTCTTCATACTTCTCAATATGTATCCTTTTTGCTTTCTTTTCCCTTTTCCTTTTCCCGTTCACTTTCCCATTACTATATTCTGCTTTCCCTCTCCCACTCTCTGACCACATACGTCGCCAACCTCCGCGCTTCGCGCAACGACACAACTTGGGCCGGAGCTATAGCTCAAATGCTCGAGCCTTTTCAAGAACTGGGCTTCTGGAAGCTCACTTGGACAATGGGTTGGAATGGGTCTCGAATTTGAGGTGTTTCTTAGGTTTCTGACTACACGGACTTCTTTTCTCAAGGCGGCCTTTGCTAGGTAAAATTCTTTTGTTTTAATGTTTTGAATTGTCAATATCAGTACTTTCTTTAAGTTTTAATTGAACTATGGAGAATTCTAGTTTTTGTACTAGTCAATTTTTGGGATATGATAAATATTTGTCTCGATTGGAGAATTGAAGAATTGGTATAAGGGAATGGAGTTTGGGGATAATTGTACTTTGTTCAACTAGATGCGTTCTTTTTTGTTCCCAAGTTAATTAATATTCTTGAATTTTGGTCGTGCAATGACACTGTGATGGTGATAGACTGTAACTATGTAACTGCAAATGGAATGTTCATTTTGCAGTTTGCTTTTTCACAGAAAAGTTAATATGGCAGATAACATTTATGCTTTGGTATTTGGGTTTTCCTGCATGGCTAGCTGTGTTTCTTTCTTGATTTTAAGATGGAGCAAATTATTTTGTAGTCTACAAACTATATATTCTATTGGAAAAGTATTTGATTATGAATTTCATTATTCTCATGGGATTATGGTTTATTTTTATAGACTGATGGAGTTTCTTTCTGCAGTGTTTAGGTGGGTGAAACCTATTTCACTAATGTTGATTGCGACACACTATGGAAGATGAATAATCAGGGCTATGCAAAATTTCATTAAGCGCAGGTGGTTGATGATAGTGATGTGATAGTATTTTCCCATTTTTTTTTTCGGTTTGTGGTTGTTTGTGTCGTTGAATTTACATGTTTCGTTATACTTTGTGGTTTGTTGCTCTATTTTGAAATAACATTTTAGCGTGTAATTTGCCTGCATTTTTTTTTCATTTTTTTTCCGTTGGTCAATGCTATGATGCAAGTGTTTCAAATTTAAAATTGATTAGTGGAGAGAAAATAAACGAAGACAGAAACACATAAATTCCTCCTATGAAGCACAGAGTATTGTGATTGACTGGAAAGAATAAATTTTTAGTAGATAATTGGGCAACTAGCAGTGGTGCTGGTTGGATTCTAATATTTAACTTGCTGTTCTTTTTATGGAACTCAAATGAGCTCCAAGGACCTGGCAATTACATTGGTAAGCATGCTTGCTATGTTAATTTTGAGATGACTGCTATGCTAAATGCACTCTTTACTGCAGCAATGCTATGATCATAAGCTTGATATTTCAATGATATGCTGGATAGAAGTTGATTTTGGAGGGTTCTGCAGTTAAATTTCACTTGATCCTCATTTTGTATCCCTAGCTAAGTCTTTAACAACTCTAAGGTGTGGAAGTTTTGCTATGCAGCTATAGCTTGACATTCCTTCTCTAAACTTCCTTAAAAAGTCCATATAAGTACAGCTCAAGGCAGGTTATTTATTTCTCAATTTCTTTAATAAAGTTGTATTAAAACTTATATTTCATCAAAGAGAATATGTTCTATCTTTGGGTATGTGTTTATGAAAATTCTGTTCTTTATTTACATTTCTTGTAGGCTGGAAATTAGAAGAGAGATGTGAAGATTATACTTTCTTCCTGAATTAAGCATTTCTAATATTTGCATTTCTAGAGAAAATTTAGAATTTTCCTACATGAGTGCTACTATGTGGTGAAAATAGTGGTTTTACTATTTCCAGATATTTTGCTACTTTAAGCTATCTAGTGATTGCCTTGGCTTTCCTTAATTGAAAAATTATTTAGTGTGTAGTGCAATATCTGCCCTCTTCCCTTTTCTTTCTTCATATGAGTAATATTCAACATTTCACGAGAACTAAGAGAATAGGAAATCAAGCTCGCAGATGAGCTTGCCAGTCTAGTGAAGGGGGAAAAAATAACATTAATTAGGTTTTTAGGAGGGAGTATGACTGCGGGGATCTTTGACTATTATTAAAAGTTATGTGATGCAAGAGAGTCACTTTGAAGTGTGTCGAATCTTCATGCCTGCTTCTTTCTAGGGCTAAATTTTTCTTGTTTTGACTGATGATGAACTTGGATCACATGAGTCTACAGTGTGTGAAATATCTTAACTATGCATTTCCTTTGTGATGATCTGATTCTTGGCCTGAGAATTTTGATTTTATTGTTTATTGACAACTGTGGGAATAGATTTGCATGAATCGTCAGCTTTTTGATGGAGTTTTTATCTACTGCTTAGATATTTTGTGTGTATATACTGCATTTTGATGAACATGGAAAATACAAAATTCAAAATTTTCTTACTGGGCTAACTGACAAGGCTAATAATGCAAGATAAAAATTCATGGTGAAGTGTGTTTGAACTTCGAAAATTGAATTGGTTGCTTAATGTTTGTAGTTTGATGAAAATCTAGACTTATTTGGCCCTTTTTTCTTTAATTTTAATGTTTATAATTCTGGTACTTCAAGATAGGTAGATCTTCAGATTTTGGTTATGAAGTCTGAGATTAGTGCAACCTAATTTGGAGCACTTAAAGATATGCGAGAGAAGCAACCTTGATCTTCTATATTTCTCTTTAATTGATGGTACTAAAAGATCTAAGGCATATAACCTTATCTGGATATTGTTTTGTGTGAGGAAGTGCCTAACATTGTCAATGGTTTTTGCCTAAATACTATAATTAGACCAATGATTGCTTTCTAATTTGCAAAATGGATATCAAATGACTCGTATGTATAAATAAGCTTTTTAGTAATTGAACATAACAGCAAGCAAAATAGCCTAGTTATGAGTTTGTGTTTGCTTATTCATGAGATCTTTTTATGCTTATGGTTTCTTGATTCTTGTACAATGTATTTTCCAAAGATTGTATTCAGCTCATGAGTAGACTTTCTAGACAATGGTCCTAGATGCATGTGGGCTGCTACAAATCTAAACTCACATAATGTTCTATCATTGCATGCTACTAACGCAAGTTTTGATAATCTTCTTTCTGGTTATGCATGGCAGATCTGGAAAGATCACACCATCGGCGTGTTTCTAAGTTGCAACTTTTTCGCTCCATGTATGTCATTACTTTCAGTCTATAAAATTGTGTTTCTTTGTCATTTTGTGGTACTTAAGACTATTATTGCCTAATCAAAATTGTAATAATATCCCAACATTGTAAGGTAATCCTTCTATTATTCAGGTCAAACGGATGTGTAGCTGGATATGGCATTTTCTTTTTGGCTTTTTGGCCTTAGAGAGGCGCATCTATTTGTTTGACTTGTTCTCTCATCTATATACTCATTTTGGTCTTTTTATCTCTATGTGGCTGTGACAACCTACTTGTGTGTATATTTGGCATCTCCAATGTAGATATCTTTAAATGGAACAACATGAAAGCTCTGCTAATTTTTTTTTTCACGTAGTTATCTGTAAATGGAACTACAAAGTATGAGATTAAATACCTGAAGTCCAGGTTCTGTACCTTAACTTGCAATATTACACTCCTCTGACTCCTAGTTTCTGAGATGTTATGCTTTGTATTTCTGATCACTCGTGTCATTGATATTATGGTGCAAACTAAATGACAAGTACTCTAGCAGAACATGAACTTGTCTGTTATTTGAGAAATTGATTCTGCTAACTGTTTTGTAATGCTAATTTGTGCTGTCAAACTGTCTCTAGTTGATTATTGGCATCTTGTCTCTTATGTGATTTTTAACAGTCAATTAGCTGCACTATCAAATTTGTTTTCTACCTTTTGAATAGACCTGCATGTTATTCTTACTCAAAATAATTTATCTTTGGTCCTACTTTGCAGTTCATAAATCATTTAATCAATCAACTTTCAAGACATCAGTTTCTGAAATTAGCATGTCAGCTAGAAGACCATGCTTGCGGCATACTCTTTACTGAAAGTTATAGAGTCAAAGCTGCAAGGATACTTGTTTGTAGCAAAAAGTCATGTGGTATGGAGGCATTTGTATTGCTAGGTTTTTTGGCTTCCATGGATTCACCAAAATACATGAATATGGATGATTAAAGATGTCCCTCAAAGATACATGTTTTGATGTGATGTTCTTCGCTTCCGTGCCCAAATCTTCAGTCTAATAGCTGCAAAATTTGATATCACTTTATGGGTCATAAGTTACATGTAAGTTCTTGAATCAAAAGTAGTCATTTTGCTTGTGTACTGAAAAAAGTTGTTTACTTTTCTAGGTTTGGGAAAAGATTGCTGCTTTTTTTTTTTTTTAATTAATGCTGTTGGAATTTATTATTTTGGTTTTCGGTGTAAATGGGTTTCTTTTGCTTAGTTTGTTTTACCAATCTACTTTTTTATACAGTATTATTTATGTGTTGTCTGTGTAAGCTGTCACTATTTGTTTAGTGAAGTTTCGTTGCTAAATTAATGATTTAGGAATTATGTATATTCCTAGGAGGCTTGCTATATGCTTTATATGAAGATAAAGTGTGGGTTTGGTTTTTTTCTAGTTGTACAGCCCAATGATAGATTTCTTTAGAAGTAATGTTGGATGAGAATTGTAAGTGTCTTTGAAGAACTTTCACAGAGTGATAATCTGCCTTTTGAATTTTTTGAGGAGCATGTTCTAAAGATTTGATCTCAAAATTTCTTGTAATTTAGTGAAACCATGGAAGGCAATTTATCATCAGGGATTTATCATCAGCAATATAAAATAGATAGACAATTAAAGGTGTACCTTGGTCGTTACTTTACTGAACTTCAGTGCTAAACTGGAAAATGGAGGAAGTTATTCGGGTGCCAAACCTAAATATTATGAGATACAAGCTTAGTTGAGTTATAGTTGTTAGTTCAAAGGTTAGACCATAAAGGGCAAATGAACAACACATTAAACAGAGATTTATCATGTCCATCTATATTTTACCATCAACCGTTGAATTTTGAGAAAGGACTCCAAATTTCTACAAAAATTTGTGTGTTACATTCTCCTTCCTACAAGTTTCGACAAGTAGACCTATTGCCTTTAACAATGTACCTTGCCAATTTGAAGGTGGCAGTGATGATAGGGCTCCTAATTTCTACAGATTAAAAAGGATTAATGAATTTGTTGAAATGGTTCAATAAATGATTAAAATTTAATTCAATACCTTGATGTTTTTGGGTAATGACATTTTTTAATCATGCAGGTATGAACCACTAGGGCATTTGCTTGGGAAGGAATACTTTTATCATGCTTATGGTCTACTTTGTGCTATATTGAGAAACAACAGGCAAGCTTGCTTTATGTTCTAGTTGAGTTGATGTATTCTCTTTAATGCGTGGATTATATTTTTTGTATTCTTTGAATGTTCTTCTTTTATTGAGAATATTCTAATCAATATTAAAAGGCTTCAGTAAAAAATTATTCCTAGTTTTGTTGTCTGCTTTGTCTGAAGAAGTGGTACACTTCTTTTCACTACTAGTTTATTGTACTATTTCATGAGGCCTTCCAACTATAAGGATGATTTGATACTCTTTAGTAATTAATATGCACGAACACGGGTTTTCCTTAGTGATTGATCTGCAAAACATGTCTTATTATTTATTAAAAATGATTACTCATTTATAATAAATTTGAAGTATTTTATTACTGTTTGAATTTCAGTTATCTAAATATTGTTTAGTTAGTTCAGAATTTACTTATTATTTCTATGGTATTTTTTCTTAATTACTGGAGGAATGAAGATCAAAGTGGCTGAAAGTTCATTTAACTATATCATTACTTTTTGTCCTCAATAATTTTTAATGACTTCTAATGGATATCATTGTTAGAATTGTAGTTTTGTTTTAGAGTATTTTGAATTAATATCAAGGATTAAAACAATGTTACAATTAACTGTCTTTTTTTTTTTGGGTATATTAAATTATTATTACTAAAAGATGGCATTTTGAGTGTTGACATAATGATCTATGGATGGTAATTAATTGTTAATATTGGAGCTTTTCATGGTTTTATGTGTGCAGTAGATGACGATATTGTTAAAGTAAGGGGAAAGATAATTTAATATTTTTACTATAATTTTTCATTTGTGATGGATAATTTCAAATAAGTTATTAGAATAAATGCACTGTCACTATGAATTTGCATCTGTGGTGAAAATATTAACACATAACAATGTAAAAAAATTTGTGGTAAAACTATAACAAATGATTTTTTCTACCATTGAGAACTTCATGGGCAAAAGTTTAAATTACAATAGTAAGCAAATTATAGTAAATGGCCATTATTCACGGTTAAGTCAATTTGGAAAAGAATCATGGCAAAAAGTTTTAATTCCAACAGAAATTTAGTTGTAACCAATAATATTCGTTATAGTTGTGAAAATGTTGAAAAATTTGTGACAAAAAATTAAAATCTTTGCCTACAGCTACTATCTTTTAGAAAAAACTGTAGCAAAAAGTTCATACGCAAATATCACATTTTATTTCCAATTGTTCTAAAATTATAGTAAATTTGTGGCAACAAGTATTCTCTACAGTTCCACAACGGTGATTAACTTTTTACAATAGTCGTAATGCCTATGCCATGAAAATCGTGGCCTCTTTATGGCGAAAACGTATTTGTCAAAGTATTGGACCAATTCGTCACACTTTTTATGGTGTTGTTAGAAAGTCATTTTTTTTTAGTGGATCATGATACAGGATTTCATGATCCAAATTTTTTGTAACAATAATATAACTGGCACAAGGTTTTCAAGTAAATAATTTGCTTGCATTTGCAATTATTTTGAAAAGTGGTGACTTGGTTCACTTGTTTGAGTGAGAATTGCATGATTTTTCAAAGAAACTACTCAAGCAAAAATTAATAGCGAAATTTTATAGATTTGGAATTTATTCAAACACTAAGGTTTGCATGCATCATGAATATATTTTTTAAGTTTCATGTGCACCCATCAGACTTATGAGATTCTTTCTCACACTATTTACATTATGGTTTTCAACAAGGTTAGAAGTTCTTGTGCTTGAGAGCTCTATTCTGTGTCGATATACATAAATTTCATTGGACGATTATGTTTTATTTTATTGAAGAGAATGTATAAGTTTTGGATTATTGTAATACGTTTATAGTAGTTTTATTTTAATTTAGATATTTAGTTGTAATTTTATTATAAAAACACCTAATCCACGGACTAGGCGATATCTCTAACTCATTTTGGGTTATGTAAGTAGATGGGGTATTACAAAACTAATCTTCCAAATCTAATAATAACCCATCCTGTTAATCAATTTATAACTCATTTACATCATGATATGTGTTTATTTACATCTTGATACTTTCCTCCAAAATCTACATCGGAGTTTGCTTTTCTTCTTCCTAAATCCTTTCTTTTTCTTTATAAATCTTCCCATCCAAACAAGTTTAAATGTTATCATTTATAACTAATAACAAAACACAATGTATTACAACTTCGAACAAAAATTATTTGTATAAACTTGATCTTCATAAAGTATATACATGAAAGTTTTGTACCTTTTTCAAAGATACAATATAAATGTATATGATTTTTTAATGGGTGATCTATGAAGACTAGGTATATGCAATTATCTTTCAATGATAATAAGTATTCGCGATGCATAGTAGCATAGTACCTCCCCACAAAATATTGTTTCACTCCTTTCTAACTTTGAGGATATGATGCACTTTCTCCACCAGTTATTTTCATTTAAAGTGGCAAAACACTAGCTTGTTTAATCTTTCAATTTACCCTTATTTGTACATCAAAATCAATTATGACAAAAAGTTCCTAGAATAACTTTTTAAGGAACATAAAATATTAGAACATTTGCATTTTATTGGGAAGCTTATCAACCTTCCTTCCACATTGTCTTGTTTGCAATGTAATCACTATTTTGCTAGACTTTATTTTGAAAGTTTGCCAAGTCCATTTCTCAACCCTCAACAGTCTTGAATTTATTCACAACACAATAGCATCTCATCTGATGTTCTATTGGTTCAAGTAATATTTATCTTAAACGTATGAGATGAGCTACTACCTAACACTTTTTCTTTTAATTATTTGTTACTTTTGGTGGATGTACATGATTAAGGAAGTATTAAAATTTATAACATTTTAAGAGAAAAAATGAATTATCTTCCTCTTAATTTGATGAAAATAAAAATAATTAATTTTTTTTTTATAAAACTAATTCATTCTTCTTGATTACCTTATAAAAGATATGTCGATGTCTAAAATGTTGTTCTAATGTTTTAGAGAAAATGAGGACATCATATATGTAGACTATGCAAAATAAAGAATAAAGGTTTACTATAGAATTTGAAACATTGTGAAGTTCTTATGAAGTATTTTTAAGTCCAAAAAGCATGACATTCAATTTATAATGCTCAAATGGAAATGTGAAAGGGTTTAAATTTGCCAAAATTCTGATTTTATGTCAAATTTTGGATAAACTTTTGCTTCAAATGTTATTTTAATAAATCTCTTTTGTTAGGAATGGAATATTTAATCCACTGTAAAACCTTATTTAAGGGCTTATAATTAATAACTAGCCTATGGACTTCTCTTTCTTTTTCTTTTTTTTTTTTTTTTGGTTGCATTATTTCCATCGAATAGCTTGTTTAATCTTGCAATTTACCTTATTTGTTCATCGAAATCAATCGTGACAAAAAGTTCCTAGAGTAACTAGTTGAGGAAGATAAAGCATTGTAACATTTGCATTTTTTTTTTTAAGCCTATCAACCTTCCTCCCGCATTGCCTTGTATGTGATATAATAATTGTTTTGCAAAGACCTTATTTTGAAAGTTTGCTTGGTCAATTTCTCAACGCTCAACAATCTTGAATTTATTCATGACACAACAGCTTCTCATCTGAAACTTTTTTGGTTCAAGTAATATTTATCTTAAACGTATTTGATGAGCTATTTCCTGACACTTTTTTTTTTTTTTTATTTGTCACTCTTGGTAGATGTACATGACCAAGGAAGTATTAAATTTTATAAAATTTTGAGGGAAAAAATTTGAATTAATTTTCTCTTAATTTGATGAAAATTAAAGTAATTAATTATTTCTATTTTTTCTTTTACCCTTTCAATTATTTATTTGAAAGATTTTTGAAAACTAAATAGTTATGTTGATATTGGTATATTTTATATTGAAGATAGTGAAATTAGTATAAAAAATTAAAAAATAATTATGAAATAGTTTAGTGCGTAAATAAAAATGGTGAGTTTGTGATAAAAGTAATAGATTATTTATCATTTTGCAAATTGACAGATAATTATAGAAAAATATCTAAAAATAACAAATAAGAAAAATAAATAGATTACTTTTTTTTTTTTTTTTTTGCTGCATAATGAAGAGGGCATCTTGGCTAATATATATCATGACCTAAGCTATATTGACCATGGTATTTTATGTCCCTTCATTGCAACTTTGTCAATTGAATTGGGGCGCTTGCTAGAGTTGTTTGAAGGGAGGATACAATCTACATGTAAAAAACTATTCAAATACATTAAAGAGATTGGTTGTATAACAAAACTAATTACAATTTTTTGACTATTTAAGAGGAATGTATAATATATGAAGATTAATTATAACCTACTTGCAGAAGTAACAATATTAGATAAAAAAATTTCAGCAAAATTGTGATATAAAAGATATATTTTTTTAATGACAATAGTAAGAATATTTGTTAATAAATCTATCATAGTAACAATTAAAGAGAAATAAAATATCACATATATCAAGTAAAAGCTTTTACCTTTCTGAAAGTACTTTTACTTTTGTATACCATGTGTGTAGTTTTATCTTTCGGTGGAATTTCGAAAGCCCGAGTAAACCCTTCTTTCTATTAAGATAAGGTGAGGTATTGTGGCTTATTACCTGATAAAAGAAAGACAATTGAGGTTAGTATATAAAGAATTTGACCTGTTATTTTATTTTATTTTTTTGGTGAATATGCTACTAAGAAATCTTAAGGCTAGTTTGGATGGAAAGATCTGAGTAAAAAAGAAGAGTTTTGGAGAGAAACAACTTATTTCCTCTGGTTTGCCAGTTTTTTAGGAAAGAACTAGGAAGAAGTAAAGTTTATCTGTAGCTACAGTGCAAAAATCTTTCCTCCCAAAGTTGGGAAAAAAGAGACGAATGGAGCATAAGGGATGCATGGTATTTTTAGAATGCCCAATTTGTCCATAGAAAGCTGATGCTCCATGGTTCCTTCTACTTGACAATATTTTTCAATTCATTGAAATTTTAGAGTTTGGGCGAGACTTCTGAAAGTCGTTAAAGAGATATTGAGATAAGAGATGATGACAAAGACTGGTGGTGTAATTTGGCATGCTGGAGGTGGAAGGCGATGTTCTAAGGTTTTCATTTTTTAAGTACTACTTTATTGAGTTCATTGATATAAACAATTCCAAATTTAATATTTTTTAAATGAATTTGAAGGGTTATTTATGTAAAATCACTATGTATAATGGTCATTTTTTCCCTTTCTTTCCGAACTCACAAATAAAAAAAAAATTGTTCTTTTCTTTTCTTTTTTAAACTCTCTAGATATAAATTACCATACTTTCTTTTCTCTTCTTTTTCTCATAACTTAATATTTCTTTTCTTTTTTCTTAAATAGAGAGAAAAAGATAATGTGGGCATGTAAATATGAATATAAATACTTGATTTATTTTGCTTGGTTAGAAAATAAATCTAGAGAAAAGTAAACGTCTTCTCCCTATATCAGATTTCTAACTCATCTACAAGATATAGGAGGTAAATTTATTAAGACAAAATACAGATTTACTTCTTTTTTATCCCAACCAAACAAGATTTATTTCCTATAATGGAAGTAAAAGTGTCCTTCCATTTTGCCTTACCGTGTCCCTTTTCCTTCCCCTCATATTTTTGCAAACCAAAAATAGCATTAGTATTTCACTTGAGACGAACTATTTAGTTTAATCATGATTGTTAATTATATACTGTTGGAATATATCCCTAAAATAGACAGTTTTTTTAATTTTAAAATTAATAAAATATTTCATTCATTAATATTTGTGTTGTTTATATATATGTGCAAATTAAGGTCCAAGTGTGTTAGTAAATAGTTTATGTGATTGAGTAATACTTTCATAGTAAAGTGTAGATTATGGATTACTAACACATATGTAGAAAAATTGTTCTTGATCGATTGATAAAGTTAGACATTTTATCAAGGTTTAGGTCATTACATTATGATTTCTAAATGTGGAATAGTTTACCTTTAACTAGTGAGTAGTCCACTCACGCTAATAGTGTAAGCGTATTTGAAATTTATAGAATTAGATCACGTAATAATAATTTTTATAAAAGTACTAAAATAAATAAAGATTAGTTTATCGTTGCTACCGTGTAGATTAGTACCCTAAAACTTGAGTATAAGTTGGTAGCCTAGTGAAGATGGACTTGTGCACTTTGATATATGATAGGTGAGATCTTATCGCAAAATCAATAACCTTATACGTTGGGTGCATAACTCTAGTTAATTAAGACAGATTTATACAATAGAGTTTCTATATTTCATTATGTGAAGAAACTACCCCCTTGTGATTATTCAGGATAATCTAAATAATCTAGGACCCTAGGAAAATGCGACTTAGTATGTATGCTTTTGAATAACTCTCGAAAATAAGTTGATATATACTAGAAGTTATGAATTATCGGATTAGTTATGAAAGGGTGCTAGATGTCATTGAGGAAATTGTTAGTGCATTTTTCCTATCTCAATGACGGGTATAACGTAGAGGGATATTTTCGTCATTACACCTATACGTCAAAGATATCGTGCTTACAATATTATTGTTGGGTCGATATTTTCATATGGTGATAAATTAAATATTTAAAATGATAAAATACGGCTATTTGTTAGTAAGGATATTTTGATCATTTTAATAGTTAAAAATAATATGTCTTTTATCACCAGAGTAGCTCAAGTAACCTTAATAATTTATTTACTATATGGGTTTATTTGGTGAAAATAATATTGGAAGAATTATTATAAGATCCAGTAATTATTTATTTGTGCTAGAATAATTTATTGGTATAATTTAATTAAATTAATTTATTGATTAATTATCTTGAATAATTTTATATTGAGTCCAAATAAATTTATTAATTAATAAGAGGATTATTTAATTAGCCTTGGGTTAATTTAATTAAATTAATTTATTAATTAATTATCTTGAATAATTTTATATTGGGTCTAAGTGAATTAATTAATTAATAAGAGAGTTATTCAATTAGTTTTGGGCTAATTAGAAAAACTTTAGCCCACTGGGGTTGTGAGTGATGACTTTTGTTATTTTAGAAATAAAGAATAGCCGTCACAAGTAAAAGAAAAAGAAAAAAGAAAAGAAAGCAACCAAAACTCGTTGCTTTTGGTTTCCTAATTGCATGATTTTGCATGCTACTGTGCGTGGGCTTTTGGAAAACAAAAGCTATATATGGGTTTGTTTTGGTGCCTGATGGTGATTGAATTGCAATTTCAATTCGTGGCTTTGGACACCGATGAAAACTGGGCCAATTCGGCCCGGCATGTCGGGCTGGGTCAAGCCTGGCTCGAGAGTCGAATCGACCATTGTGGGGACAACTGGTTTAGGCCAGGGATAAAAACCCCTTTGACTTTTTTTTTTACAATTTGGTCCTTCTAATGTCTTTCTTTTTTTTTTTTTTTGCTTTTAGACCCCTAACGGCTATATTCTCCCCCTTAACCTCCAAAACTTTATAAATACCTTCTAATTCACTTCAAAACTCACAAAACACTCTCTAACTCTCACCAATTCTCTCAAACTCTCTTATTTTTGTTCATCATTCTCTCATAATTCTCAAATCTTTTCATTTTCTCTACAAAAAGTGTTAATATATAATTTATTTTTAATATATTTTTTCAATATCAAGAAAGTTTTCATATTTTGGAAGATTGTTAAGTGGCGGAATAGTGGATACAAGAAGTAAAGTTTCACAAAGTATTGTTGTTCTTGGCCATCAATTAGTTAGTATTTCTTAATCTTACATTCTTATTTTTTAGCTTTATTAATTGTTTATTTGTTTTACTTATTTGTTTAATTTTTAAGTTAATTTGTTATTTATATTTTTCAATTTTCTTATTTCATTATTTGTTAATTTATTTCATTTTTTAAACGTTATTTGAATTTTGATTGATTATTTTTTTTATAGAAATAATGGATCCAAATCAATAGCATTATTTTTCTTTATCATAATCATCTGCACATTTTGATTTCAATATAGATCTAGCATTGAATTTAATAAATAATGAAATAGGTAATAAAAATAAAGACCCTAGTAGGCCTAGCGTTAGTATTTCACAATCACAACCAATTCCAGCTATTAATCCTAATGAATCTAATGTAGATATAGGTTAAGATGATGGTGAAATTATAGAAGTTATAACTAAAACAAAAATATTTATGGTTTGGAATCTTTTGGAAAAGGAAAATTATAATGATAGGACAACATGTAAAATTTGTAGGGTGATACATGCACATAAGAAGGGAGGATGGACAGAAACGTTAGTTAGACATATGAAAATGTCACATAATGATTGGTTAGAAAACTTACTTAAATAATAATAAATCCATACTATAGGAAGTCAAATTATTGGTAATTTTTAATATGATCATAAAAAAAAAAATAGAAGTAGATTTGCTAAAATGACTGTTCAAATTATATTACTTCTCAATTTTGCAGAAAATTCACATTATGAACAGTACATGCAAAACAATTGTCAACCTACATAGAAAATGATTCCTAAAACAATATTAAAAAATGATATAATAAAAATATATAAAGAAATGAAAAAGTATCTAATTGCTATGTTTGATTCTTTTAATTGAAAATTTGCTCTTGTGATGGTTGGACTGCAATTACTAATGAGTCTTATTTGTGTATTACATGTCATTAGATAGATTATGATTGGTTAGTACAAAAAAGAACTATTTATTTTAAATTATTTGAATATCCCCATGTAGGTATTAGTATTATTAGAATGATTACTCAAACATATCGTAAATATAGGATTTTAAATAAAATTATTTCTATTTCTTTAGATAACGCTTCAAATAATGATTCTGTTATAGTAATTTTTAAAAATACTATGATTCTTATGTTAGATGGTATTTTATTTCATATTAGGTGTGCTTGTCGTATACTTAATTTGTGTGTTAAGGAATGATATAAATATGTTGATGATACTATTAATATAATTAGAAATGTTATTTTATTTATTAAAACTTCTCTAATTAGGCAACAAAATTTGAAGGTTTTATGCCGAATATAAACTGTATCTTTTAAAAATTTTAGAATTATATGACATTGTGTATGGATCCTCGAGTAAAAATAGTTGGATTTCATAGTATTATTGAATATCTATATGAAATATTAGATTTTGATGAATTTCAAACACTTAGGCATTGTATGATAAAATATATAAAAGATAAAGCGGCTAAAGCTCTATCTGACATGTATAATTTGTATGAATTTGAATCTTCTTATTCTGGTTCTTCTACTTTAAGTATGCAAGTTTCATTATCATTTAGTAGTTAATTTCAACCACCACAAAAATCTACGTCTTTGATTTCAATAGTATTTAATTTATGGGGTATCATGAAGCGTAAAAAAAGATCATCTACCACCTGCAACGAGATAACAATTTATGATATGCAATTTTTGGTAGAAAATGAGGATCAATTTTTTGACATTTGTGGTTAGTGGAAGGCTCATGTAAGTCAATACCCCATTTTATCTAAAATGGCATGTGATCTTTTGACATCACCAATCTCCACAGTGCCATCGGAAAGTGTCTTTAGTGAAAGCGCTTGAATAATCGATGAAATAATATCTCGATTGACTCCTCATACTTTCGAAATATTAATGTGTTGCAGTAGTTAGTTCGCAGCCAAAGATAGGACGGCTAATTCGTGGATTGTTGATGATGAATCAGATGATTAATGGGGTAAGCCAAATAATTAGTTTAGTATTCAAATAATTAATAACTTAGGATAAATAATATTATGTATTTAATTTTATTTTTAGAATATTTATTCTATATTTAAAATTTGATCATTGTAATATTTTTAAGAGGTTTAGGCATCAAGTCCCCCTCTTATATAATTTTTATTTTATTAATTAATAAAACAGGTAGGGGTCCAAGCCAAATCCCCCACCATTTCAATGTGGCTTTTTATAAATTTAAAAATTTGTGTTGTTTAAGTAACAATAAAAAATTATAAAACAATTGAATGTCAAAATTTGTAATCGAATTAAGTGGGAAAAAAAAAGAAGGAGAGAGGAAGGCCCAGGCCTGGCCTGCGGCCCTCACGAGCTAAGGGCCTAGGCCATGCCAGGCCCGGACCGGCTCGCTTAGTCGTGGGACCGGCTTGCATGACCCGCGGGCCAGTCCTCGGGCCCGGCCTGAAACCGTGCGAGCCAGTCCACATGTCAACGCCCAGGACATGGAACAAAAAAAAAAAAAGCTATATGTTATGAATATTTTAAAATTATTGAAAACTTCATTAATTAGTGGAGGCTCCACTAATTATGGATTTATATGAATAATTAGAGAAGATTTTTATGGATGTCCACCATTTAGTGGAGACACCACTAATTAATATTAGTGGAAGATGATATATGACATGATGTAATCCATTAATTAGAGCTCTATAAATAGAGCTATTCTTTAAACTTGTAAGACACCATTATTTTGTGAAAGAAATATTAGTGAAAGAAATATTAAAGAAAATTGTGAGAGAAAAGAAAGAGAGAAATTCTTGTGCAAAGAATAGTTAGAGTTTTATTAGTGTGTAGTGTGTAGATTTTATTCTAACACTACCCAAATTTTATAACACGTTATCAGTACGAGACTCTACCGAAGTACTGAAGGTTATAATCACAGTGATACTATTGAAGTGTTCTTGAACAAAAGAGGAAGGTAAGTACTTTTTCTATTTGATTTTGTATCCACATGGCAAATCTTACCAAACTCGAGTTCGCAGCTCTTGATATTACTGGGAAAAACTATTTATCTTGGATACTAGATGCTGAAATGTATTTAGCTGCAATGGGTCTGGAAGATACCATTGTAGAAGAAAATCCATCATCATTACAAAATAATGCTAAAGTTATGATTTTTTTTCCGTCGTCATCTTCATGATGATTTAAAAGTTGAATACCTTACCGTGAAAAATTCACTTATTTTGTGGATTAATTTGAAAGAAATGTTCGATTACCAGAAGATAGTCGTCCTTCCAAAGGCACGGTATGACTGGATGCATTTGCGATTACAAGATTTTAAATCTGTTAGTGAGTATAATTCTGCTATTTTTAAAATTAGCTCGCAGCTAAAACTGTGTGGAGAAAATATTACTGATGAGGATATGTTAGAAATTTTTTTTCTACTTTTCATGCCTCGAATGTGCTCCTGCAGCAGCAATATCGAGAAAAGGGATTCAAGAAATATGCAGAATTGATATCTTCTCTTCTCGTAGCTGAGCAAAATAATGAGTTATTAATGAAAAATCATGAAACTCGACCAACAGGTTCTACTCCATTCCCGAAAGTGAATGATGTTAGAACTCGCAATTTTGGCCCTAGAAGAGGTCGTGGTCGTGGATATGGCCGTGGCCGTGGACATATATATAGTCATGATAAAAATATTCATTATGATCGCAACAGTCAAAATAAAGTTACGAGAAATAATGACAACCACCAGAAGTGGCCAAAAACTAACGTGAAAGGAAAAAGAAATGATGTTCCTAAAAATTATGAAGATAAATGTTATCGCTGTGGCATAAAAGGTCATTGGTCTCGTACATGTCATACTGCAAAACACCTTGTTGATCTGTATCAGGCGTCTATTGAGAAGAAATGCAAAAATGCTGAAACAAATTTTACTCTACAACATTCTCTTCATGATGATGATGATATCAACCTTGACGATGTTGATGTAACTCATTTAGACGTGGCTGATTTCTTTGAGCATCTTGAAGGAAGAATTGAGCATTTGATTAGTGATGGAAGTGTTCAAAAAAATTAAAAGTTTACTTTTAATATGTTTCTTTTATATTTTATATTTTTGGCATTGTGATAGTACTTAGCGTTTAAGGTTTTTATTGTTTGAGTATTTACATTTATAAATGTTTTGTTATGCCCAGAAGGCTATTATTCCGCTTATTGGATACACAAATGGCATTGAAGATATATGCCTAATTGATAGTGGTACAACACACACCATATTGAAAGATAAAAAATATTTCTCTTACCTGCAGATGGGAGAAACAAATGTTAATACTATAGGTGGTAGTGTAAAGTTGATTGAAGGCTCTGGAAGAGCTAATATTGTATTACCCGAAGGAACAAATGTTGTTATTCCTAAAGCATTATTTTCTTCAAAATCTCGAAGAAATTTATTAAGCTTTAAAGATATTCGCTGAAATGGATATCACATTGAAACAATGGAAGAAAATAGTTTTGAGTATCTCTGTATTACTCAAATAATGTCGGGTAAGAAATCTTTATTAGAAAAGCTACCATTCCTCTTCCTCTCTTGTCTTTTCTTCTCCTCCGACCCTCTACCTACCATCTACTTCTTCTTTTTCCTCATACATATATATATATATATATATATATATATATATATATATATATATATCGATATATATTTCAGTCATCAGTCATTAGTAAACATAAAAAAAATGAGATATTTTTCTTGGCATTTCCTGATTGTCATCATTTTCTTATATTTCTTTTCTTATTCTCTTGTGTAATCATTATTCTCTTGTTATCATTTTCTTATATTTCTTTTTCTTTTCTCTTATTCTCTTGTGAAATCATTATTTCCTAAATTAGGGAAAGAACAGAAACAGTACAAGAAAGATCGTGATTGGACAACAACATTAAATTATCTTCATCCGCATACAAGCGCGTGTGAACTTAAAGTTCAAAAGATAATTCATTTGTAAAGCATTGCAAATCAAATACCAGACGCTTTTGTTGACTCTAGAAGAGTAACAAAATCGCATATGCCAGCTATAAATGCTCATATTCTAATTGAAGTTCTAGCAGAACAAAAGATTTTACATATAGTTGCTGAGCCAAAAGCATGGTCGACCTCTTGAGTCCAAAGATAAAAATCCTCGAAAGAAAAGATGATTAAATGATCCAGAAGATCATATTGAAGAAAAGAATGATAAAGACCAAGAGAGAACTGATGACAAAGAACCAGAAGTTGATGAAAGTAACACTGAAATTTCTATCAATTATACCACTTCCGGTAGAAGTTGGAATCGGATAGAAACTGTTATTGATAATATATTTGCATACAATATATCTCTTGATGTTATATAGGATAGTGATGATCCTGAACCAATATCAGTTGATGAATGTCGGCATAGAGAAGATCGGCTGCAATGGAAAGATGCGATTCAATCAGAGTTAAATGCACTGACAAAACGTGAAGTCTTCGAACCTGCAGTCCGAACACCAGAAGGTGTAAAACCTGTTGGCTACAAATGGATATTTGTGCGAAAGCGCAATGAAAAGAGTGAAAACGTTCGATATAAAGCGCGATTAGTAGCCCAAGGTTTTTCACAAAGACCAGGTATTGATTATAATGAAACTTATTCTCATGTTGTTGATGCTATTACACTCCGATATCTTATCAGTTTGGCAGTACATAAAAAGATAGACATGCGCCTATTAGATATTGTCACTGCTTACTTGTATGGAAATTTAGAAAATTATGTTTACATGAAAATTCCCGAATGATTTCATATGCCTGAAGCATATAAACATTATCCTCGTAAAAATTACTCCATCAAGTTGCAGAAATCATTATATGGCCTGAAGCAATCTGGGCGCATGTGGTTCACACGTCTTAGTGAATATTTATTGAAAGCGGGATTTAAAAATGACCAAGTATGTCCATGTGTTTTTATTAAAAAATCTGGTTCTAAATTTGTGATATTAGCTATATATGTTGATGATATTAATCTTATTGGAACTCCTGAAGAGTTCCAAAAAATAATTGATTATTTAAAAAGAGAATTCGAAATCAAGGATTTTGGTAAAACCAAATTTTGCCTTAGTTTACAAATTGAACATCTGGAAAGTGGAACATTTATTCATCAATCAACATATACAGCACAAGTGTTAAAAAGATTTTACATGGACAAAGCACATCCATTGAGTATTCTAATGATCGTTCGATCATTAAATGTGAATAAAGATCCTTTCCGACCTCAAGAAAATGATGAAGAACTCCTTGGTCCTGAAGTACAATATCTCAGTGCAATTGGTGCATTGATGTATCTTGTTAATAATACACGATTTGATATTGCTTTTGCTGTCAATTTATTAGCAAGATTTAGTTCTTCACCAACACGACGACATTGGAATGGAATTAAACAAGTCATTCGATATCTCCAAGGTACAATTGATCTCGGATTATTTTATTCAAATAAAACCAGCCCAATATTGATTGGTTATGCAGATGCTGGTTATTTATCTGATCCACATAAAGCACGTTCTCAAATGGACTATCTATTTACATGTGGAAATACTGCTATATCATGGCGTTCTACGAAACAATCTATAACAGCTACTTATTCAAATCATGCTGAAATTATAACCATTCATGAAGCAAATCGAGAATGTGTACGGCTAAGATCCATGATTCAATATATTTGAGAAAGTTGTGGATTATCATCGATCAAAGATATTCCAACTCCTCTTTATGAAGACAATGCAGCTTGCATAGCTCAATTACGAGGAGGATATATTAAAGGAGATCGGACAAAATATATTTCACCAAAATTCTTCTTTACTCATGAACTCCAGAAGAAAGGTGAAATTGATGTGTTACAAATTCGGTCATGTGACAACCTCGCAGATATTTTCATGAAGACTTTACCGACTGCAACATTTGAGAAGTTGAGATATAAAATCGGTATACGTCGATTTAAAGATTTAAAGGAATCATCTTATCAGGGGGAGTAATAAACAGACATATAGAATAGTGTATTCTTTTTCCTTCACTAGATTTTTTTTTCCACTGGATTTTTATCTAGTAAGGTTTTAACGAGGCATATTATTTATGTAATGGATGGACATCTAAGGGGGAGTGTTATGAATATCTTAAAATTATTGGAAGCTCCATTAATTAGTGGAGGCTCCACTAATTATGGATTTATGTGAATTATTAGAGAATATTTTTATGGATGTCCACCATTTAGTGGAGACATCACTAATTAAGATTAGTGGAAGATGATGTATACCATGATGTAATCCACTAATTAGAGCTCTATAAATAGACCTATCCATCTTTGTACGTTGGTTTGGTGCAATTGGAATATATATAGTACACCCAAAAATTCTTAAATGAGTTATATTTGGCTCGAAACCAAAAGCCAATTGTAAGGGAGAAAATTTGTGATAACTTGTTGGCCTTAGGCGTACAATTGCTGCAGCATGCAAAATAGCATGTCCCCAAGCAGTTGTCGAGAGATTTGTTCTCATTAATAACAGTCTAGCAATTAATTGTAACCGTTTAATGAATGATTCAATTAGACCATTCTGAGTATAAACATGAGCTACTGGATGTTTAATAGTAATGCCAATTGACAGGTAATAAGCATCAAAAGCTTGGGAGAAATATTCTCCAGCATTATCTAGACGGATCCTTTTGATCGGATAATCTAGAAATTGCGCTCTTAAGCGAATTATTTGGGCAAGCAATATCGCGAACACCAGGTTGCGAGTTGATAATAAACTAACATGCGACCATCGGGTCGATGCATCAATTAAAATCATAAAGTATCTGAATTGCCTACATGGTGGATTAATTGGTCCACATATATCACCATGAATTCTTTCTAAAAATACTGGAGACTCAAACTCCACTTTTGTTGGAGATGGTTTAATAATCAATTTCCCTTGAGAACATGCAGCACATGAAAATTTATCAGATGTCAAAATCCTTTGACTTTTCAAAGGATGACCATGCGTATTTTCAATTATTCTTCGCATCATAATAGCTCCTGGATGACCCAAACGGTCATGCCAAATGATAAATGTAGCAGGATCAGTAAACTTCTGATTTACTGAATGATACATTTCAATTGCATGAATTTTTGTGTTATATAGGCCAGAAGAAAGAGATTGTAGCTTTTCTAATAAAGATTTTTTACCCGACATTATTTGAGCAATATAGAGATACTCAAAATTATTTTCTTCCATTGTTTCAATGTGATATCCATTTCGGCGAATATCTTTAAAACTTAATAAATTTCTTCGAGATTTTGAAGAAAATAATGCTTTAGGAATAACAACATTTGTTCCTCCGGATAATACAATATTAGCTCTTCCAGAGCCTTCAATCAACTTTACACTACCACCTATAGTATTAACATTTGTTTCTCCCATCTGCAGGTAAGAGAAATATTTTTTATCTTTCAATATGGTGTGTGTTGTACCACTATCAATTAGGCATATATCTTCAATGCCATTTGTGTATTCAGTAAGCGGAATAATAGCCATCTGGGTATAACAAAACATTTATAAATGTAAATACTCAAACAATAAAAACCTTAAACGCTAAGTACTATCACAATGCCAAAAATATAAAATATAAAAGAAACATATTAAAAGTAAACTTTTAATTCTTTTGAACACTTCCATCACCAATCAAATGCTCAATTCTTCCTTCAGGATACACAAAGAAATCAGCCACGTCTAAATGAGTTACATCAACATCGTCAAGGTTGATATCATCATCATCATGAAGAGAATGTTGTGGAGTAAAATTTGTTTCAGCATTTTTGCCTTTCTTCTCAATAGACGCCTAATACAGATCAACAAGGTGTTTTACAGTACGACAGGTACGAGACCAATGACCTTTTATGCCACAGCGATAACATTTATCTTCATAATTTTTAGGAACATCATTTCCTTTTCCTTTCACGTTAGTTTTTTGCCACTTCTGGTGGTTGTCATTATTTCTCGTAACTTTATTTTGACTGTTGCAATCATAATGAATATTTTTATCACGACTATATATATGTCCACGGCCACGGCCTCTTCTAGGGCCAAAATTGCGAGTTCTAACATCATTCACTTTCGGGAATGGAGTAGAACCTGTTGGTCGAGTTTCATGATTTTTCATTAATAACTCATTATTTTGCTCAGCTACGAGAAGAGAATATATCAATTCTGCATATTTCTTGAATCCCTTTTCTCGATATTGCTGCTGCAGGAGCACATTCGAGGCATGAAAAGTAGAAAAAAAATTTCTAACATATCCTCATCAGTAATATTTTCTCCACACAGTTTTAGCTGCGAGCTAATTTTAAAAATAGCAGAATTATACTCACTAACAGATTTAAAATCTTGTAATCGCAAATGCATCCAGTCATACCGTGCCTTTGGAAGGACGACTATCTTCTGGTAATCGAACATTTCTTTCAAATTAGTCCACAAAATAAGTGAATTTTTCACGGTAAGGTATTCAACCTTTAAGTCATCATGAAGATGATGACGGAGAAAAATCATAATTTTAGCATTATTTTGTGATGATGATGGATTTCCTTCTACAATGGTATCTTCCAGACTCATTGCAGCTAAATGCATTTCAGTATCTAGTATCTAAGATAAATAGTTTTTCCCAATAATATCAAGAGCTGCGAACTCGAGTTTGGTAAGATTTGCCATGTGGATACAAAATCAAATAGAAAAAGTACCTACCTTCCTCTTTTGTTCAAGAACACTTCAATAGTATCACCATGATTACAACCTTCAGTATTTCGGTATTATGCATTTCATGAGTACTTACTCCGACTTCGTTACCAAGACCACTCATTATTTCTCCTAGAAAAAGAAAATAATATCAGTAAAGGTAATACCATTCAAAATTCATGTTTAAATGTATAATAACCTGGAATCATATTCTGACTTTGTTCAAAATCCATTCGAGAGTAGAAAGGATCATGTACAAGCATATCCTCAATCAAAGGAATAGCATCAAGAGGAACAGAATAAAAAATAGTCTCTTGCATGGGCGGATCAAATTGGTCTAAAGCAGTATGTTCACTGATTTACATAAAAAAAAAAAAAAAACAAGCAAACCAAAAGAGAATTTAATTTCATTATCCAGCAACAAAAAAAAAAATGGAAGCCCTCAAAGGTATCTCACCTGAAATTAGGAGGAACCGGTTGGTTTGGAAAGGAAAACATATCAAAATCTTCTGCATTAGAATTAAGAGGAAGTGGTTAGCTTGGACAGGCAAATATATCAAAATCTGCTACAGAAACCAAGTTAAAATTTGACCATATCTCAAATGAATTACGAGCTTCCATATCTGCTTTGTAGTTTTTGTTTTTTATGTTTACTAATGACTGATGATTGAAATATATATCGATACATATATATATATATATATATATATATATATATATGTATGAGGAAGAAGAAGAGGTAGATGGTAGGAGGAGAAGAAAAGACAAGAGAGGAAGAGGAACGATCGATGACGGGAAGAGTAAAATAAACAAAAAAAAGAGAGATATTTTTCTTGGCATTTCCTGCTTGTCATCATTTTCTTATATTTCTTTTCTTATTCTCTTGTGTAATCATTATTCTCTTGTTATCATTTTCTTATATTTCTTTTTCTTTTTTCTTATTCTCTTGTGAAATCATTATTCCCTAAATTAGGGGAGAACGAAACAATGACAAGAAATATCGTGATTGGACAACATCATTAAATTATCTTGATCCGCATACAAGCGCGTGTGAACTTGAAGTTCAAAAGATAATTCATTTGTAAAGCATTGCAAATCAAATGCCAGACGCTTTTGTTGACTTTAGAAGAGTAACAAAAGCGCATATGCCAGCTATAAATGCTCCTATTCTAATTGAAGTTCCAGCAGAACAAAAGATTTTACATATAGTTGCTAAGCCAAAAGAATGTCAGAAGCATGGCCGACCTCTTGGGTCCAAAGATAAAAATCCTCGAAAGAAAAGATGATTAAATGATCCAGAAGATCATATTGAAGAAAAGAATGATAAAGACCAAGAGAGAACTGATGACAAAGAACCAGAAGTTGATGAAAGTAACACCGAAATTTCTATCAATTATACCACTTCCTAGAGAAGTTGGAATCGGATAGAAACTGTTATTGATAATATATTTGCATACAATATAGCTCTTGATGTTACACAGGATAGTGATGATCCTGAACCAATATCAATTGATGAATGTCGGCATAGAAAAGATCGGCTGTAATGGAAAGATGCGATTCAATCGGAATTAAATGCACTGACAAAACGTGAAGTCTTCGAACCTGCAGTCCGAATACCAGAAGGTGTAAAACCTGTTAGCTACAAATGGATATTTGTGCGAAAGCGCAATGAAAAGAGTGAAAACGTTTGATATAAAGCGCGATTAGTAGCCCAATGTTTTTCACAAAGACCAGGTATTGATTATGATGAAATTTATTCTCATGTTGTTGATGCTATTACACTCCGATATCTTATCAGTTTGGCAGTACATGAAAAGATAGATATGCGTCTATTAGATGTTGTCACTGCTTACTTGTAGGGAAATTTAAAAAATGATATTTACATGAAAATCCCCAAAGGATTTCATATGCCAGAAGCATATACACATTATCCTCGTGAAAATTACTCCATCAAATTGCAGAAATCATTATATGGCCTGAAGCCATCTGGGCGCATGTGGTTCAATCATTTTAGTGAATATTGATTGAAAGCGAGATTTAAAATGACCAGGTATGTCCATGCGTTTTTATTAAGAAATCTGGTTCTAAATTTGTAATATTAGCTATATATGTTGATGATTTTAATCTTATTAGAACTCTTGAAGAGCTCCAAGAAACAATTGATTATTCGACATCAAGGATGGTCGTAAAATTACACTTTGCCTTGGTTTACAAATTGAACATTTGGCAAGTAGAACATTTATTCAACATATACATCAAAAGTTCTAAAAAGATTTGACATGGACAAAGCACATCCATTGAGTATTCCAATGATTGTCTGGTCCTTTCCGACCTCAAGAAAATGTTGAAGAACTTCTTGGTCCTGAAGTACCATATCTCAGTGCAATTGGTGCATTGATGTATCTTACTAACAATACACGACTTGATATTGCCTTTACTGTCAATTTATTAGTAAGATTCAGTTCTTCACCAACACGTCGATATTGGAATGAAATTAAACAAGTCATTCGATATCTCCAAACAGCTACTTCTTCAAATTATGTTGAAATTACAACTATTCATGAAGCAAGTAGAGAATGGTTCATTATATCCAAAAAAGTTGTAGATTATCATATATCAGAGATATTCCAACTCCTCTTTATAAAGAGAATGCAGCTTGCATAGCGCAATTACGAGGAGGATATATTAAAGGAGATCGGACACAACATAGGTCACCAAACTCCAGAAGAAAGGTGAAATTGATGTGCTACAAATTCGGTCATGTGACAACCTCGTAGATATTTTCACGAAGACTTTATCGACTACAACATTTGAGAAGTTGAGATATAAAATCGGTATGCATCGGTTTAAAAATTTAAAGGAATCATCTCATCAGGGGGAGTAATAAACAGACATATAGAATAGTATACTCTTTTTCCTTCACTAGATTTTTTTTCCCACTGGATTTTTATCTAGTAAGGTTTTAACGAGGCATATTCTTTATGTAATGGATGGACATCCAAGGGGGAGTGTTATGAATATCATAAAATTATTGGAAATTTCATTAATTAGTGGAGGCTCCACTAATTATGGATTTATGTGAATAATTAGAGAAGATTTTTATGGATATTCACCATTTAGTGGAGACACCACTAATTAAGATTAGTGGAAGATGATGTATGCCATGATGTAATCCACTAATTAGAGCTCTATAAATAGAGCTATTCTCTAAGCTTGTAATACACCATCATTTTGTGAAAGAAAGATTAGAAAAAATTGTGAGAGAAAAGAAAAAGAGAAATTCTTGTGCAAAATAGTTAGAGTTTTATTAGATGGTAGGAGGAGAAGAAAAGACAAGAGAGGAAGAGGAACAGTCAGTACTGGGAAGAGTAAAATAAACAAAAAAATGAGATATTTTGCTTGGCATTTCCTGCTTGTCATCATTTTCTTATATTTCTTTTCTTATTCTCTTGTGTAATCATTATTCTCTTGTTATCATTTTCTTATATTTCTTTTTCTTTTCTCTTATTCTCTTGTGAAATCATTATTCCCTAAATTAGGGGGAGAACAGAAACAGTACAAGAAAGATCGTGATTGGACAACATCATTAAATTATCTTGATCCGCATACAAGCGCGTGTGAACTTGAAGTTCAAAAGATAATTCATTTGTAAAGCATTGCAAATCAAATACCAGACGCTTTTGTTGACTCTAGAAGAGTAACAAAATCGCATATGCCAGCTATAAATGCTCATATTCTAATTGAAGTTCTAGCAGAACAAAAGATTTTGCATATAGTTGCTGAGCCAAAAGCATGCCAGAAGCATGGCCGACCTCTTGGGTCCAAAAATAAAAATCCTCGAAAGAAAAGAGGATTAAATGATCCAGAAGATCATATTGAAGAAAAGAATGATAAAGACCAAGAGAGAACTGATGACAAAGAACTAGAAGTTGATGAAAGTAACACTGAAATTTCTATCAATTATACAACTTCCGGTAGAAGTTGGAATCGGATAGAAACTGTTATTGATAATATATTTGCATACAATATATCTCTTGATGTTACACAGGATAGTGATGATCCTGAACCAATATCAGTTGATGAATGTCGGCATAGAGAAGATCGGCTGCAATGGAAAGATGCGATTCAATCGGAGTTAAATGCACTGACAAAACATGAAGTCTTCAAACCTGCAGTCCGAACACCAGAAGGTGTAAAACTTGTTGGCTACAAATGGATATTTGTGCGAAAGCGCAATGAAAAGAGTGAAAACGTTTGATATAAAGCGCGATTAGTAGCCCAAGGTTTTTCACAAAGACCAGGTATTGATTATGATGAAACTTATTTTCATGTTGTTAATGCTATTACACTCCGATATCTTATCAGTTTGGCAGTACATGAAAAGATAGGCATGCGCCTATTAGATGTTGTCACTGCTTACTTGTATGAAAATTTAGAAAATGATGTTTACATGAAAATCCCCGAAGGATTTCATATGCCTGAAGCATATAAACATTATCCTCGTAAAAATTATTTCATCAAGTTGCAGAAATCATTATATGGCCTGAAGTAATCTGGGCGCATGTGGTTCACACGTCTTAGTGAATATTTATTGAAAGCGGGATTTAAAAATGACCAGGTATGTCCATGTGTTTTTATTAAAAAAACTGGTTCTAAATTTGTGATATTAGCTATATATGTTGATGATATTAATCTTATTGGAACTCCTGAAGAGCTCCAAGAAATAATTGATTATTTAAAAAGAGAATTCGAAATCAAGGATTTTGGTAAAACCAAATTTTGCCTTGGTTTACAAATTGAACATCTAGAAAGTGGAACATTTATTCAGCAATCAACATATACAGCAAAAGTACTAAAAAGATTTTACATGGACAAAGCACATCCATTGAGTATTCTAATGATCGTCCGATCATTAAATGTGGATAAAGATCCTTTCCGACCTCAAGAAAATGATGAAGAACTCCTTGGTCTTGAAGTACCATATCTCAGTGCAATTGGTGCATTGATGTATCTTGTTAATAATACACGACCTGATATTGCTTTTGCTGTTAATTTATTAGCAAGATTTAGTTCTTCACCAACACGACGACATTGGAATGGAATTAAACAAGTCATTCGATATCTCCATGGTACAATTGATCTCGGATTATTTTATTCAAATAAAACCAGCCCAACATTGATTGGTTATGCAGATGCTGGTTATTTATCTGATCCACATAAAGCACGTTCTCAAACGGGCTATCTATTTACATGTGGAAATACTGTTATATCATGGCGTTCTACGAAACAATCTATAACAGCTACTTATTCAAATCATGCTGAAATTATAGCCATTTATGAAGCAAGTCGAGAATGTGTATGGCTAAGATTCATGATTCATTATATCCGAGAAAGTTGTGGATTATTATCGATCAAAGATATTCCAACTCTTCTTTATGAAGACAATGCAGCTTGCATAGCTCAATTACGAGGAGGATATATTAAAGGAGATCGGATAAAACATATTTCACCAAAATTCTTCTTTACTCATGAACTCTAGAAGAAAGATGAAATTGATGTGCTACAAATTCGATCATGTGACAACCTCGCAGATATTTTCACGAAGACTTTACTGACTGCAATATTTGAGAAGTTGAGATATAAAATCGGTACGCGTCGGTTTAATGATTTAAAGGAATCATCTTATCAGGGGGAGTAATAAACAGACATATAGAATAGTGTACTCTTTTTCCTTCACTAGATTTTTTTTCCCACTGGATTTTTATCTAGTAAGGTTTTAACGAGGCATATTCTTTATGTAATGGATGGACATCCAAGTGGGAGTGTTATGAATATCTTAAAATTATTGGAAACTCCATTAATTAGTGGAGGCTCCACTAATTATGGATTTATGTGAATAATTAAAGAAGATTTTTATGGATGTCCACCATTTAGTGGAGACATCACTAATTAAGATTAGTGGAAGATGATGTATGTCATGATGTAATCCACTAATTAGAGCTCTATAAATAGAGTTATTCTCTAAGCTTGTAAGACACCATTATTTTGTGAAAGAAAGATTAGTGAAAGAAAGATTAGAGAAAATTGTGAGAGAAAAGAAAGAGATAAATTCTTGTGCAAAGAATAGTTAGAGTTTTATTAGTGTGTAGTGTGTAGATTTTATTCTAACACTACCTAAATTTTATAACACTATACATCTTTTTTTTTTTTTTTACCTTTTTCCTTTGAAAAAAAATAGCTCTCTCAATATTCTTATAAAAAAAATTATTCTTTCACCTATTATTCTACTTTCATTGGTAGATAGCCTATAAAAGGTTCGAGAATACTTTGGAATATTGAAAGCTAGCAATTTTGGTGTGCGTATTTGATGTAAAGGATTCGACGTTTGGCCAGTATTCTTTTGAAACAAGTAATCGTGACAAACAAAAGCATTCCGTCAAATCTAAATCCTCCGATTATTCAATCTAAGCGGCCTAAAAGTAAATATTCCTAAATTTTAGTTCGGGAAAAATTTTAAATTTACTATTTTCCACTGCGTTTTTATTTTCTCTCGATACTTTGCATATATTGTATCTCTTTTTAATAGAAAAAAAATCTTTAATTTTAATTTTGATTTTAATATTTTTTTCCTCAATTTTTATTATTATGGGAAAATATGTCTCTTTAATTATCCATAATTGTTGTGAGGTGTTTAGACATACAATTTAAGAGTTTAAAATACAGTCATCATGCACTAACAAATTTAACCTTACTTCTCCCTGATATCTAGCATAGCAACAATAGGGATCAATCCATTAGAAATTGGATAAGTATACTCTATAAGAAAAACTTATCTTCTTCACTCTTATGAAATCTTCTTGTTAATAATTAACCTAATTAGTTCTCATGATGTCTTATGAACAAATAAAGGGGGGTAACAATTAGAAAACTTACTAATCCTACTCCTAAAACAATAAGGAAACAAAGAAGAAATAGAAAACGATAATGTAACTTCAAGACCAATTAGGAAATTAACAAGTTCTTAAGCACATATAATGAAATCAATTTAGGAAACATATCACTGAATAAATATTTTGAGCAATTGGTTTTAGAACTCATTTTTAACGCCATAAGTTTAATCCTTGCAAAAGTAGACTAATTCTTACTTAATGCTTAAGTTAAAATCCCTAATTCAAATTTTAATATAATCTACTTGATTAACCCCTTTTATTAGGGACTTTACTACTTGAGTTAATAAGTGTCTTAGATTAAAAATCAAATAGATCAGCATATTAAGGCATCACCAAAATCAATTTACACATAACCAAAATTGCAATTATATAAATTTGAATCATGCAATTCCCTATTAATCTAATTAAGCCAAAACTCCAACTTAACTAAACTAATAGATGCTACTAGAAAATTAACCTAAAGATCTATAGTCTTTAATCATTCTAAGATTAATAATCCTAGCTATACAACCATAACCTCTTAACCATGTAAGGTCTTAATATAAGAGAAATCAACACAATTGATAAGAGAAAAAAGCCAGAGTTGCACAAATACTCAAAAGGTAATTTGAATATAATCAAAGATAGAACCTTTGTTTAACAATCTCAAAGTCTCAAAAATCAATACTCAAAACATAGTCTAAAAATAGCGAGATTCTTAATTTTTTAAATACAAAGAAAGCATAAGGCCATAGAACATTGCAAACAAAATGGAAATAAAAGAAAGTTAAAAGATAAAATTTGATTCAGCCACAATCTCAAGTTCTTTTTGCTTCCAGGCTCCTTCTTCCTTCTTGAGCTTCCTTAATGTCTTTTCTCCAAAAAAAGGATGTTTAAAGTTGATTTGTATTGATTGATTCTAAATTAGGTCGTCTAAAACCATTTTACAGAGCTCCCAAACCGTCCTAGAGTTGAATTAGAGTTCTAAATTGCCTTTAGATTGAATTTGGGAGTTTTCTAACTTCCTAGACATCTGCACAACATATTGCATGGTTGTATTCTTAGCCGTGCAACCTTTGGAAGAAATTCCTAATTTTTGGAATGGGAACCTACACGATCATGCCTTAGGTCATGTAGATTGTTGGGGGAGCAAACGGAATCCTGCATGGTCGTGCTCTTGATCGTGCAGTTTGCAAGCTTCAATTTTTTCCTCTTTCATGGCTTGCTACACATGGTGTGTTGCAAGCCATGCATAACATCTAAGAGTGCTATTTTTCCCCTGGGCGGCACAATTTATGGCATAGCAATGCCATATGCCGTGCAATGCTCCTAGAAACTCTGCTTTTTTTGTTCTATACAACACAATTTGATATATGACCATTTACTTTCCCATACACATGCACTGGAATATCTTTAAAACTAATTTAAAGCATGTTCTAGGTCCTCTTAACCCATTCAGCAATCATCCATGTGTGAAAATATATCGTTTTAACATTTGTTTCACTCATTTTTCACTAAAGTAATCTAGAAACACATAAAGAAACAAAATAAGTAGAAATCATCCATAGCCACACAAAAGAGTGCACAAAAGTCAAGTAATATAATTATTAAAAAATGACATTTTCACACTTAACAATAATATGAATGAAACAATAAAAAAAATGTATACAATTGAAAAAGTCAAAAAACCATTAATCCGGGGAGTTAGTTAACACCATTGTATGTAACTAAATGTTATAATTGTTGGTTTGTATACCCTCCAAACTATGTATCTACTGTATATTTGATGAAATAAATAAAAGTATTATTCTCAATAATGTTTGTATTATTTTACTTTAATTTATAACGCACAATTTAAAGTAGAAAGAGCTTATTGTATTTAAATAAGTGATCTGTGTGAATGAAGTCATTTATAGTAATGTATAGATTATGGGTTACTTAATATATAAATAGAAGTTCTTAGTCGACTGATAAGAATGGGAATCTTATCGGGACAAGGTTATTATATTATGAATTCTAAATGGAGAATAGCTTACCTTTAGCCATTGAGTAGTCCTCTCACTTTATGATATAAGTGTATTTAAAATATATAGAATTGGATCCGTTGTAGTGGCTTCTCAAATTACTAAAATAAGAGAAACTCAGACTATTACTGCTACAACATGGATTGATACCTTATGGCTTAAGTGTGGGTTGGTAGTCTAGCGAAATTGGAAGCATGTACTTTGATATATTGTAGGTAGGGTTCTATTATAAGACTAATATACTTGTATATTGGGTATAGGTGACCAATTAGTTAAAACAGAATCATACAAGAAAGCTTCTATACTCCTATTAGAGATATTGCCCCTTGTGACTATCCAAATGGTCTATAGATTCAGGACTCTAGGAACATAGCTTGGATGGTTACTTAAGAGTAGCTCCTTGGCAAAGTGAAAACATTCTAATAAGTTATAGACTATTGGATTAGAGGTCTAAGGTTGTAGATATCATTTAAAGATGTGTTAATACATTGTTTTTTCTCTAAATGAACGGGTTACATAAAGAGTTATTTTAGTCATAACACCTGTAGGTCAAAGATATTGCTAAACATAGTATTATTTTTGGAATCAATATTTTCTTATGGTGATAATAGAAAATATTTAAAATGTAAAATACAGTTATTTTTATTACAGGAGTATTTTGGTCATTTTAGTAACCAAAGACAATGAGTCTTTTGGTTCTCGAAATAACTCGTAAATCCTAATTGATTTTGGGCTAAAAATAGGTTTTATTTTATTCAAGTAGGCTGATTTGTTATTGGGTTAGAATAAAAAAAATGGCTCAAATAAGGAACAAATAAATTACCTAGTTTATTTTGGTTATTTTATTTATTATGGACTATGTTTGGTCCATGATTAAATAAATGTAAATCTGACCCAATAACTTGAACCAAAGCTCCAACATATAAGATTGAGCCTAGTTAGGCTAAATGAGTGGCTTGCTAGGGTTTTCTAGAAACCCTGGGGCTAGTTGTCACTTAGTGATAAGGGATTCTATTAGGATTTTGAAAAACTTGGAATTTTAAGATATACGTGAACAGAACGTACTATCTTGTGAGAGTTTTTCCCTTATCAGTGTCTCTTTTTTTTAGTCTGAGAGTTTTCTCTTAGAGTGCTCTTTCTTGGTGATTCTCTCGTTCTTTTTATTTTCATTAAGGAAAAGTGTGTTTTTCCTTGATACTGCTTCATAGCAGTCTGTCAAGGAAGAAAAGGCTAAGTTTTCACTTAGCCACTTAGTTTTTCACCGGCAAACTTTTAGGCAGTGATTATATTCCGAAAGCCTAGAGGATTCGTGTTAATATGCATGAGTCATAGATTGGCAGTTTTTTCACTAGAAACTACAGAGCAAACATAGGTGGTTGAACCTAATTCTTCAACATAACCCAAGTAGACTAAAACTCTCCCTAAGTGTAAAGGTAGTATTTACCTTTGTGTTTGCACGATTTACTTTGAATAGTTGTTTTGAAAATATTTTTATTTAGAATCAAATTTAAAATGAAAATTTCTAAATATAGTAATTAAAAAACATCTCTATATGTGTATATGTATGTGTGTATTAAAAAAATTATGTTCAATTATTCCATTCAAAAATAGTACTTCTGCAATATAGTTTTTTCTTTTTTTCTATAAATATATCTTAAAAATGTTCAAAATTTTTAATAAGGCCCTTTCTGCCTTTTTTTTTTTTTAATGTTAAACGAAGACTTGACCGTTTGATTGATTTTTTTTTTTTTGTAATTTTAAAAATTTACAATGACAGAGATGTAGTATAACTTATTATTATTATTGTTGTTGTTGTTGTTGTTAGTTTGTTTTCATCTTATTTTTCCCTTCATTATTGCAATGCAAAGTTGTAACTGGATGAAGGTGAAACAAAGAGGGAAAAAATAAAAGAAAAAAATATAAAATAAGTAAAACTATATAGTTGTCTTTTCAAATCTTTATTTTTTGCACATTGATTTAGTCAAAATAATCCACTTTTGATCCTTTCATCAGAAAAGGGATGGAGGACCTTATTAAAAATTTTCATATACATTTTAAGGGCATTTACGATTTAAAAAAAGATATGAATAAATTACAATAAAAATTTAAGGATATTTTTTAATTTAATAGTGAGTAACACTAAAAAATACAAATTCTAAATACGTATGTCTATCATGGCTATTCTGCATATTGCATATCCTTTTTCCATCGTACAACTTTATATGGCTATAGATCCTCTAGTATGCTCTCTGCAACTCTCTAATACACTACTAAAAACGTAATATATATATATATATATATATATATATATTAATTTAATAGATATTTACATAATTCTGTAAATCAGTAGATATGCGTACTTACTAGATATTCACTAGATATTAGATAAAAATTGAGTGAATATATGTTAAATCAAGAGATATGTATCACGTTTTTAGTAGTGTACTAGAGAGTGTTGTAGAGAATATGCTAGAAGATCTGGAATCGCTTTCTTATACATCTTGAAATATTTGTTGCTCGAACATTTGAAGGATCAAAAACGGAAAATATCAAAGAAAATGCAGCAAAAAATTTTCAATTTTTTGATCCACATCTAGGAGAGAGTACTTACTTTTCTTGTTTGGTCGCGGATTAACCAATAAGGTGCCGGGTTGCACTGGATCTTGCGATGAAAAAGGAAAAGGAGGCCTCGGTGGTTCGACCGGTATTCCTGCTAATCTTCTACTCCTACGCATCAAACTTCTCCAAGCTTCTTCTCTTAGTCTTCTGCAGTATGACTGTACCTTGATCTTGGATTAGCTTGGTGAAAGATCCTTTTGATAACCAAAATCCACATCCAAAGAGAAATGAGAGAAGGAAGATAAAACATAAGAGGAAGGGTGGCTGCATACACAAGAGGGAGAGAGCTTGGTTTGGAAAACTTTCCTTCTCTTCCCTATATATTTTGGCCACCCTGGGGCTTAATGAAACCCTAGTTGGCCAAAACACAGTAAGCCCTAATGGGCTTGGTGTTGGGCTCATAAACCAATCATCTTTATTATCTTTTTTGGGCTTTATTAAATAACCAAAATAATTTCTAATTGGACTCTTAATATATGTTAACATATATCAACCCAATGAATTAATTTATTACAACCCAATATTTTGAATTCATTAATTATCTTTTCTTAGCCTTATGAAAAATTCAAGACTAATTAATTAATTCTAATTGAACTCTTAGAATAAATTTTATTTCTCTTCCAGATAATTATCCATGAAACCCAAATTGCGTCTAGACAACACCAATGTAACTTGAGCTACTCTGGGAACCAAGAAACATATTATTCATGACTACTAAAATAATCAAAATGCCATAACTATCAAATAGCTACATTTTACCATTTTAAATATTCATATTTTTCACCATATGAAAATATTGACTCCAATAATAATATTGCTAAAATAATGTCTCCGACCTACAAGTGAAATAATGGATATACCCCTTTATATAACACCCATAATTGAGATAGGATAAATATACTAATATCCATCTCAAAGATATTTACCACCCTTAGATCTCTAATCCGATAATCCACGACTCACTTAAATGTACTTGCTTATTATTGAAAGTCACATAAAAGCACACATTCTAGAGTCACGTTTCCAAGGCCCTGGATTATTAGATTATCCTGGACAATCACAAGGGAGTGATTAATATTCACAAAGTGAAGTATAGAAACTTTGTTGCATGAGTCCGTCTTAACTAACTAGTGTAATACACCCAACATACAAGGTTATTGATCTTACAAAAGAAATCTCACCCAACATACATTAAAGTACAAGACCTTAGCTTCGTTAGACCACCAACTTATACTCAAGTATGAAGGTATCCGTCAACGCTGTAGTAGTAATAGTCTAGTTTCTATAATTATAGTACTTTAAGAGAAACCATTACTACAGGTCCAGTTATATGTATTCGTAATACGCTTATACCAATAATGTAAGTGAACTACTTATTGATTCAAGGTAAATCATTCCTCATTAGAACTCATGGCATAATAGTCTTATCTTGATGAAATGCTCAATTTCATCAATCGACTAAGAACTCAATTTTATTTGTATGACAAGTACCCATGGTCTATACCTTACTGTGAAAAACGACCTAACACATAAACCATTATTTGTTACACTTGGACCTTAAATGCTCAATAAAATAAGAAACAAACTAAATTGAATGAATTTAGTGGACCTGCCGCCGGGTCCATTGGACCCACTTGGCGTTAGGTCTGCTATGGTTTTTAAGAACTCCAACTGGACAGAGTGGACCTGGCACTAGGTCCAATGGATCCACCTGGCACCGGGTATATTTGCAATATATTTGCACAGAATACATAATCTTTGAGGGTATACTTTCCAACAATCTCCCACTTACACTATAAAGACTAAGAAAGTCCATAATTGCTTACCCCTATGACATAAAAGTGTTTGCGAAACACTTTTTCTGTCAAAGGCTTGGTAAAGAGATCCGCCAGATTGTTAACCGAGGAAATCTGGTTAACTACAATCTCCCATTTTTAGATGAACTCCCGAATGAGGTGATACTTTCTCTCTATGTGCTTGCCCTTTTTATGATTTCAAGGTTCCTTGCATTATGACACTGCTCCAGTTTTGTCACAATAAATCGTGACAGGTCTGTCCATGTGTAGTACTACCCCAAGTTCTGTCATTTTGTGAGAAACTTCTAGAGCTACACAGCTTCTTTAGAAACTTCTGAAGTAGCAACATATTCAGCTTGGATGGTAGAATTAGTAATGCAGGATTACTTGATACTCCTTCATGAAATAACTCCTCCAAACAAAATGAATACATATCTATTAGTGGATTTTCTTTCATCTTTATTCGTTTAGAAGTCTGAGTCTGTGTAGCCGGTAGGAACCAAATCATCAGCACGATATACAAGCATATAATCTCTCGTTTCCTTGAGATATTTTAATATATGTTTGACGGCTTACTAGTGAGCTTCCTCTGGGTTTGACTGATATGTACTAACTATGCCTACTACAAAGCAGATATCTGGCCTAGTACAAAGTATATCATACATGATATTTTTCACGGTCGAAGCATAAGGGATCCTGCTCATTTTATGCTTGTCTTACTGTGTCTGAGGACACTGCTTAAAAGATAAGGATAATCCATGTCTAAAAGGTATAATAGCTCCTTTACATTGATCCATGATATACTTGATCAACATTTTGTCAATATAAGCAGACTGGGATAAGCTTAACATTCTTTGCTTCTAATCTCTAAGAAGCTTAATACCTAGAATGTAGTTAACTTCCCTCATGTCTTTCATGCTAAATTGATAAGATAGCCAAACCTTAACAGATGACAATATCTCGACATCATTTCCAATGAGTAGAATGTTATCTACATAAAGTACCAAGAAAATCACTTTGCCACTATCTGATTTCCTATACACACATGGTTTATCCACGTTTCCTATACACATATGGTTCATCCATGCTCGTAACACTTGCTTAAGTCCATAGATGGACTTCTTAAGCTTACAAATCATTTGTTCTTGACTTCTAGTAACAAAACCTTCTAGCTGGGATATATAGATATCTTCGCTAAGATAGTCATTTAAGAAGACTGTCTTGACATCCATTTGACATATCTTGTAGTCATAATGATGTGCGATGGCTAAGAGAATGTAGATAGATTTGAGCATGGCTACTGGTGAAAAAGTTTCCTCATAATCGATCACTTCTTTCTAGGTATAACCTTTTGCAACTAACCTTACTTTATAGGTTTCAACCTTTCCATCCGCATCTCTCTTCCTTTTGTATACCCACTTACACCCAATTGATTTTATCCTATCAGATGCAGTGAGAAGATCCCAGACCTGATTGAGACACATGGACTCAATATCGGCATTCATGGCTAGCTGCCATTTGTCTACATTAGCATTAACAATGGCCTCCTCGTATTTAATGAGATCTTGTTCCTGATGATCAGAGACTAGATCATAGATCTCTCCAGTCCACCTTTCTAGAACTCTTGTGATCCTCCAACTACGACAAGGCTCAATTTGTATAAGAACATCCAGTAGTGTTTCTCTTGGTTCCTCGATTGGGATGTTAGAAGTACCTGAAGTTGCATCAATAACCAACTTCTCTTTGAACTCTATTCTACTTGAACCCGTGGTGAATGTAACTTATTTATCCTCTAAACATCTAGTATTAGTACTAACAAGTACCTTATACTCTTGAGGATGATAGAAATATCTACGTCTCGTTCCTTTTGGATACCCAATGAAGTAGCATAACTCTAATCTTAGTTTTAGCTTACTTCCTTTTGTCAGCACATAAGTTGGATAACCTCATATCTTGAGATGGTTCAAATTGGGCTTTCGTCCAATTCACATCTCATAGGGTGTCCTAAGTACTGATTTGGAAGGCACCAAGTTCAAAATATATGCCGTTGTTTCTAAGGCATATCTCCAAAAAGAAATAGGAAGAGACGCATGACTTATCATGCTTCTGACCATTTCCATCAAAGTTATATTTCTTCTCTCAACTACTCCGTTTTGTTGGGGAGTCCCAAGCGCAGTTAACTGAGATATTATGCCGTGATGTTCCAAGTAATCCTTAAACTCACTCAGGAGGTATTCTCTACCACAATCCGATCTCAAAGTTTTAATTAATTTACTTGTTTGATGTTCTATTTTGGCCTTAAACTCCTTGAATTTATCAAAAGAGTCAGACTTGTGCTTCATCAGATAAATATAACTAAAACGAGTGTAATCATCTGTGAAAGTGATAAAGTACTCGTAGCCTCCCCTAGCTGGTGTAGTCATCGGACCACAAACATCCGTGTGAACTAGTGCTAATATTTTCGTGGCTCTATTCGCCTTTTTAGTAAATGACCTTTTGGACATTTTACCTTTAAGGCAAGATTCACACTAAGGCCATTCTTCCAATCTTAAAGAACCTAAAGTCCCATCATGAATTAACTTCTGAATTCGATTGAGATTTATATGTCCCAATCTTAGATACCACAAATACGAGTCATTTGATTTAGTCATTCTTTTTTTATTATGAGGTTCAATTTGAATATTATTTACTTAATTTCTAATAGGATGTATATAAAAAAGATTTCCATACATGTTTCCTATACAAATTAAATTACCATATCTACTGATAGAAACACCATAATAGAAAGAAATAGAATATCCTTAATTCATTAATTTAGAAACTAAAATCAAATTATGTTTAAAACAAGAAACATATAACATATCTTTTAAAATTAACTTCCTATTACAATAAAAAAATAAGTTCAAGATCTCCTATTGTTTCAGCCCATATTCTTGCTCAATTCCCTACTTGAAGTCTATGCTCACCTTTACTGAATCTCCTTATCATTTTGAATCCTGCAAGGAGTTACGACATGGTTAGTGGCTCCAAAATCAACTATCCAGGAAGATACTGATCTAACCATCAAAATAGACTCTAGGTATAGAGCAATACCTGAAGTAAACTTGGCTAAGAAGTTTGGACATTCTTTCTTCCAATGCCTCTTCTTGCCACACTTGAAACATTTATCTTTGGGCTACCCGTTGGGCTTGGCATGACCAGATGCTTTGGGCTGAGCTCCTGCGTTGTTCTGGACCTTCCTCTTCTTGAATTTTTTAAACTTTGCCTTAATTCTAGAAGAAGCAGAATGAGAGACCAAAACCTTTGATACGGGTTTCATGATCTTTTCTGCCGCCTGTAGCTCTTTCATAAGCTCCGTGAAATACATATCTAACTTGTTCATTGTGTAATTTAACTTAAACTGAGAATATGAATCAAGAAGAGTTTCAAGAACCATGTCAATTTGGCTTTCAGAATCTATTATTGCGCCTAGGACCTCGGCCTCCTCGAAGTAGGCAATCATCTTGAGCAAATGCTCTCAAACCGATGCCCCCTCAACCATCCTAATGTTCATGATTGCCTTAAGAGCTTCCTGCTTTGCAAGCTGGCTCTTGTTAGCAAACATGGTACGCAATGATAAATCTATGTCGTACGCAATGGCCATGTCCCCATACTTAGATTGGAGCACACTAGACATGTAGGTCAACATATAACACTTAGCCATCTCGTTAGCTTTCTTCCATGCTTTCTCGGCCTCTGGCTCCTGATCAGTAGAATCTTCCCCAATCACAGGATAAGGATCCGTAAGAACATACTTGTACTCCTCGGCAATAAGTACTATATTCAAGTTCCTCTTCCAGCCTACATAATTTGGGCCTGTCAACTTATTCTCCTTGAGAATGATTGATAATGGACTGAAACCAGACATTTTTGAAGTATTGCAAAAAATTTTCTTTTAGTTTGTAAAAAATGCACATTTCTTTATATTATTTCTTTAATAATAGATAACTCTTAAAACTATTATCAATAATATAAATAGTTTGGCTCTTAAAAAAACTAACAGAGCTTCGTAGGAAAATTAATAGTATTCTAAGTTAAGTGTATAACCATCATGAATTAAAACTTTCTTAATAGGTAATGGTCTAAAAAAAGTTCCACTGATAGGATGGCTACTGATTCACACCACCTACGGGCAATTCAGTGCTAAAAACCTCCAACGTAGGTTGGTTGATCCCAACGAATACCCTATGCTTTTAATTTTACTCTTTCATTAGTCCTAGATACTTGTGAAAATCCATCCTACAGGGGGTCATGCTCAGAATGACACGAGAAAATCCACTATCTCTAATGAGAGTTGTGATGGAAGCGATGGGGTCGTTAGAACCTCTCTCCCACTTAATCTTTTATTGAAAATAGAGTTTTAGGTCCAAAAACTTTTTCTACAATCTTATGATTTCATTAACTTTAGTAAAAACCTAAAATTCAATATTATTCTTTATGTTAAGGATTAAATCCTTTGAGAGAATAAACTATGAATTTATTTTACTTTTCTAAGTTAATGGTCAAGTAAAACTTTATTAAATAACTTTAAGTTCAACATTATTCTCTATTGCAAAGATTAAATCCTTTAAGAGGATAAACCATGAACTCTTTTATTTTAAAGTTTCTTAGATTGAAATGTTTTATCAACAACGGTTCTATCTAGTGAGACTTTAGTCTCACAAGAACTTGCGTATTTGATCACAAAAATGAAATAAGCATGATAACAAAAGTAAACTTTTTCATGCTCAAACTATTTATTTATTCCTAAGTGACCAAATAATGGATTAAACATCATGAATTTAAAAATTCATGATCTTGTTTAATCCTAAGGTGGTTTCATCCTTTACTACTCATTTTCATGCAAATTATTCATTCATAGATAAATAAAACTATTGTAGAAAGTTAACCTTATACAATGGTTTCAAAACATGATTACATCAAGAAAAAAAATTGAGGTACAGAACTTCAACAGTGCTCTCCAATTTCTTGGACAGAATTGCGCGCATCTGCCTCTAGGCAAAATGGACTTGGCACCAGGTCCATTGGACTCACCTGGCATCGGGTATACCTTTTTTGTAATAAAAAAACTCCCGGATGGACAGTGTAGACCTAGCGTCGGGTCTGTTCTATTTCTCTATCTGGCTAAGCAGAATGGACCTGGCACCGAGTCTAGTAGTCCTACTTGGCACCGAGTCTATTCTGTAGTTTGTCAATTTCTGAAAAAACCCTGCTTTTCAGCCTTTTTTCACCCCTCAACCATTTCAGCAACCATGTTCTTCAGTCCTCAATATTTACAGGTTAAGAAAAACGCAAAACTAGGCATAAAAACATACATTCACAATTACCTATACCTCTAAACATGAGACGTACATCGCATCTACTCAAAACAAAAAAAAAACAATAGGAAAACTATTAGAATACAAGATCCTATGCCTCTAACCGCGAGGCGCACATGAAATCTAGACACCAATATATGAGGAATCACATAAAATCACAAAAGATTCATTTTTCATAGTAAAGGAACCACCTTTTTCAGTTTTTAACCCTAATACATGCTCTTAGATGATAACCGTGGCTCTAATACCAATTGAATGATAAAAAACGGAAAACATCAAAGAAAACGCAGCGGAAAATTTTCAATTTTCCGATCCTATCTAGGAGAGAGTACTTACTTTTCTTGTTTAGTCATGGATTAACCAATAAGGTATCGGGTTGCACTAGATCTTGCAATAGAAAGGGAGAAAGAGGCCTCGATGGTTCGACCGGTATTCCTGTTAATCTTCTACTCCTACGCATCAAACTTCTCCAAACTTCTTCTCTTAGTCTTCTAGAGTATGACTGTACCTTGATCTTGTGTTAGTTTAGTGAAAGCTCCTTTGGATAACCAAGATCCACTCCTAGAGAGAAAGGAGAGAATGAAAAGAAAACATAAGAGGAAGGGTGGTTGCACACAGAAGAGGGAGAGAGCTTGATTAGGAAAACTTTCCTTCTCTTCCCTGTATATTTTGGCCACCCTAGGGCTTAATGAAGCCCTAGTGGGCCAAAACACACTAAGCCCTAATGGGCTTAATATTGGACTCATAAACCAATCTTCTTTATTATCTTTTTTGGGTTTTATTAAATACCCAAGATAATTTTCAATTGGACTCTTAATATATGTTAATATATATCAGCGTAATGAATTAATTTATTATAACCCATTTTTCTGAATTCATTAATTATCTTTTTTGGGCCTTATGAAAAACTCAAGACTAATTAATTAATTCTAATTAGACTCTTAGAATAAATTTTATTTCTCTTTTAGATAATTATCCATGAAGCCCCAATTGTGTCTAGACAATACCAAAGTAACTTGAGCTACTCCAGGGACCAAGAGACATTATTCATGACTACTAAAATAATCAAAATGTCCTTATTATCAAATAGCTACATTTTACCATTTTAAATATTTTCATTTATCACCATATGAAAATATTGGTCCTAAAAATAATATTGCTAAAATAATATCTTCGACCTACATGTGAAATAACGAAAATACCCCTCTATGTAATACCCATCAATGAGATAGGATAAATATACTAACACACATATCAAAGATATCTACCATCCTTAGATCTCTAGTCCGATAATTCATGACTCACTCGAATGTACTTGCTTATCATTGGAAGCTACCCAAAAGTACACATTCTAGAGTTACGTTCCCAGGGCCTTGGATTATTATATTATCCTGGACAATCACAATGGGGTGATTAATCTTCATAAAGTGAAGTATAGAAACTCTGTTGCATGAGTCCGTTTTAACTAATTAGAGTAATACACCCAGCGTATAAGGTTATTGATCTCACAAAAGAAATCTCACCCAACATACATCAAAGTACAAGACCCTAGCTTCGCCAAACCACCAACTCATACTCAAGTATGAAGGTATCCGTCCACGCTGTAGTAGTAATAGTTTGGGTTTGGTCCCTATAATTATAGTACTTTAAGAGAGACTACTACTACAGGTCCAATTTTACGTATTTGTAATACGCTTATACCAATAATGTGAGTGAATTACTCATTGATTCAAGATAAACCATTTCTCATTAGAATTCATGGCATAATAGTTTTATCTTGATGAAACGCCCAATTTTATCAATCGACTAAGAACTCAATTTTACTTGTATGATAAGTACCCATGGTCTATTCCTTACTATGAAGAACGATCCAACACATAGACTATTACTTGTCATACTTGAACCTTTAATGTGCAATAAAATAAGAAACAAACTAAATTGAATGAATTCAGTGGACGCCGGGTCCATTGGACCCACTTGGTGCCGGGTTTACTATGTTTTTCAAGAACTCCAGCTGGATAGAGTGGACTTAGCGTCGGGACCAGTGGACCCACATGGCACCAGGTCTATTTGCAATATATTTACACAGAATACATAGTCTTTGAGGATATACTTTTCAACAACATTTACAGTCATTAATAATAATAAATGGATAAAAATATGTCATATTAGATCCCTTCAAGATAAAAGCTCACATCGAATCAAAATAGGATATAAAGTTTCTCCTCAAGTTCTTTATAGCATCCAAAACTCGAAACCCACTAAACAACTACAACTAGTGAAACAAATCTACCTCATTCAAGTTCCCATGTCATAGCTCAAGTGTATCTAAAAGTTGAAAAAAAAACCAAATCTACTTCCAAAAGGTAGCATGGATTGATATTTCACCACATAATTATAAAAATATTTTTCTTTTCTTTTTCCTTTCCTCCCTTTTTTACAAACCAAGCACTGTGTTAATGTTTCGTATGAGATAAATAGTTCAGTTCAATCATGATTTTTAATTAGTTATTTTCAATAATAGACATTAAATACTAACTGGATATATAATTTTATTTAACGTTAAACATAGAAGAGAGCGATAGAGGTATATGCACATGGTGAAAATGTTTAATGATAAAAATAGTTTTTTTTGTCATAAAATTATTCTATTTTTTAATTTTTCTATATTTATTTTTTAAATTTTCATTTCTTAATCAATATTTTTCATTTATTTTGGTCCCTACTACCAGGAATACCAAATACCTGATATCATCTATTGAAAATTCTAAGTGTTGCAAATGGACAAATTTTTTCCCTTTTGTTCTTGATTTAGTTATTTGCAAAAAGGCTTTGTATCTCCTTCCAACATCTTCTATGGTAGTCAGATGATAGGTTTTAGAGCCACCATTACATAGTAACATAAAATTTTAGTATGTAGAGATCTTTCTGTTATCGTTTTTGGATTGACAATTGATGAATCCTTATTATTCAATAAAGTAAAATTTAAAACTTTTTTCTTCCTAATTTCACCATTGATTAAGCCTAATTTAAAATAAAAATGCTCGAGTAGAATTTGAAAAAGGCAAATCCAAAACTCGTTCCTACATTATTCCAATTCTACCTCAACATATAAAATTCTTAGAGAAACCTTTCTCAAACTCATAAATTTTGAATTATATATTGTATTAGACCTCATTCCCAGCCAAAATCTCGTTTCCTTTTATTTTCAACCAAATTTGTGACATTTTCTCTTCCATCTTTTATTCCACAGAGATAAATTCATTTTTGAAAAGTAGCACTATCAAAATTGTTATACCTAATATAGCTATCACCAACTATAGACGGTCACAGTAGATAGAGGTGAGATTAATGGAAAGAGAAAATGAATCAAGTTTAGAGTGAGAATCACCAAGGAGAAAGAGATGTGAGTCTGTTGGATAATTAGAAAAAAGAAGTTTCTTTTAAATACAATATCGATGCTATCTCAAGAAGAAGGAGAGGGGTTTGGCAGCAATAATTATTAAAATTTGAATAACTTATTTTATATTTTTGACTTTGAGTATTTCAATGTGTAACACTTATATGTATATAAATATTAATCTTTGCTATGGTTATATAATTGTAGGACTAAAATAGATGGAAAAATTATGAAGTACTAACGGAAAAAAAATATGAAACTAAATTATTATAAAAATAATTATTAGGCTAAAAAGAATTTTAATTTTTAATTTTTATCTTCGAATATATTCACCACGTGAATGTGCCATATCTTTGCTATAGTATGATAATGAGAAACAAAATAAACAAATATAATAATTCAGGAACTTATAAAGCAAAATAAAAAATAGGATTAAGTTACTAAAAAAATATTGTGAACTAAAATAATTATCTACTTGAATAATTATTTTTGAGGAAAATTACATATAAATTATTTATGTAAGTAAAAGACAATAACTTTTTAAAGTCAATTTTACTAATTTTATTTTTTGTTATTGAAAACAATTTAAAATTCAAAAGATTTAAATCAAGATATATACAAAATTTGGATGAAGTAAAATATGCAAAGAGAAGTCGGGAGGATATATATATATATATATATATATATATATATATATATATATATATAGCTATGGATGCTTCCTGAAGAGACACTTGGCATCGTCTGGTATTTGACATTTGGAATTTTTTTTTCAAAGAAATTTGAAGGGTTTTTTAAACTCAGGAAAAACCCCGGTGTCCTTTCAGTGATCCACCACTACTTTATTTGCTTGAGAGGTCTTTCCTCTGTTGCTTGGCCATTCAAATTCTTACTTCCCCAGATTGCATTTCGGTTTCATCTCAAAATGTATGTGGTGCCTCTTTCTTCTTCCTCTTCATTGTGAGCTCATCATTGATGACTTAAGTTGTTTTTGCATCCAAGTTCTTCAGTTCCCAAATTAAAAAACTACAAACAACAACACAACAAACTCTCAAACAGGCAAACTAGTTCGATTTGCTCTTCCATTTTTCATCGACATGGTTTTTCTCCTATTTACATTAGAAATTCTTGAACCCCTTTTCAAATTTTCTTTTCAATGGCGATGACTTTGGAATTAATTCATGATTGAATTTGGTTTTAAACACTGGAAATACAAAAATTCAGCCACTTGGTTAAGTTTGTGGAATGGACAAATAATTTATTTAGGGATATTAGGATGCTATTTTTTGAGGGTGTGGATTGAACTCTGAAAACCCAGTTTTGGGTTTTTCAATTTTTACCTTTGATTGCAATGTTGTTTTTTTTTTTTTTTTGTTGGGATGCGGAAATATATGTTGTCTTTGGTTTTGCCGAATGATTATGCTGTTTCTTGATTCTTTTTTTAATTTGATTCCCAAAGGTGAAAATTTTTATCATTTTTCACTGGATTTTCATGTGAAAGAACTCTTCCTTTTTTTTGGGCTAAATAAATGAACTCTTCTACTTAATTAATTTGCTGAAAGGAGGATGATTTTTTTATTCAAGGCAAATTATATGCAATAGTATTTTGAGATTTTACTTTATCAATGGGGTGGGGTGAATGGGATAGGGAATTTGTATACTATTTTTTTCCCTTTTTATTTTCTTCATCAACTGCTGCTATTATTATAACCTTTTCCCCCTTTAATTGAATTTGGTCAAGGTCTTCTATATTCTGTTTTCCTTAGCACCTATAAACTGGATAGCTAGACTGGAATACAAAAAAGGATTTTATCTGACTTGGTAGTATTTGTGTGATAATATGTAGGAGACACACTTGGAAAGATTGCTTCTCATAAGGCTAGAATTCTCAAGGTATTGTGGTTCATATTTGTATTTGAACTAGTTTTCATTGTGGCTTTACTTAGGAATAAAGTATTTTATGGCAAAATTCTATGTATAATTTCGAATTGGCAGTTGTTACTTTCAAGATTTTTCTAATTTTGTCTGATGTCTTACTTGCTCCCTGAAGCCTCAAGTTCCTACATTCACTGTACTACAACTTTCTGAGGCAATGGATGTTCTTTGTGAGAAGGCTAATGAACTAATGGTAATTATACCTTCCTGAGGCTTGATATTGAGGGCTAATCAGCCTGCCTATCTAATGTGCTTCTAGTTTGCTAACTCATGTATTTTCTGTCATTGAATATAAATTCACATCAAAGTGTCTCCTAAATATTTTTTTGTATTATAAAACCTGGAACCATAATTTTGGTTTTGTTGTTGTTTCATGAAGTTGTCTTTTCAAAACAACAGAACAAATACTAGTAGTAAATATTTCGTGTAAGCCATGTTGCAAATACATGTAACCTTTGTACATACTTGATCTTTTGTTAAGATAATCAGCAAATTCATTGGCCATGGAAATGATGACACACTTCATTTACACAATGTTAAAGTCTCTGTATGCTTTTTCATGTTTTTGGAAGGAATTTGAAATAGAAAAGCATGAAGGAAAAAGAGCTTATTCATCTAAACCATATCTTTTGAAGTATTCTAGATTGATTGATTTGTCCATTTTAGATTCCTTTTGAAGTTGTTGCACCTTGGATTGCAAAAAATTCAATGGATTAAAACTAAGTTTGGCTGGTGATCACCGGTATACTAATGCTGGACTTGCTGTTTCTTTTTGCAAAAGTTGACTTCGAATTACAAGAAATTGGGAAAAGCTGTTCCAACATGTTAGTTAAATTCCTTATATCTTCTTTGTTACTTTGAAGCTTTATTTGCAAGCACACACCATATATTAATAGATTGCTAAACTCATGGAAAACTATCATTGGTTCACTGCAAGTATAGATTTGGGAATTTTTATTATTTAATTGTCATTTTTTCCCTTAGACACTGTCTATGAGGGTTTAGCTTTCTTTTATTTTTGTTTATCTTCTCCCATGCTTTCACTTCAAAAATGACAATTAAACGTCTATGATACATGATACAAACATGGATACAAACAAGGGATACAATATATCACTTCTCATGAAGTAAAGACAAGAGAAAAAAGAACAGTAATTCAAGTATTATTCCTCAGATTCAATAGCTACGTAATTTCAATATTTACATGATCAATGCAAGAACTTTAAATAAACTCATGACACCTGAAACTTCTATCAAAAGAGAAATTCATTGACTGAATGTAAAAATATTTCTAAGTTATTATACATTTCATGACTTAATTTAATCTTTCATCTATAATGAAATAGGTCAAACATCTATAGTTTCAGTGTTATTTTATGGAGAACTGATGATTGAAACACACACTTGAAGAAACAGATGAAGTCATATATGCAGATCCAACTGGATATGAAGTTCTAACTCAATTTATGATGCATGGACCATGTGGAGTTGGGTATGAGACATCACATTGCATGATAGAAGGTAAAATCATTGTCACCTAACACTATAAAATATAATATTCTAAAAATAATTTTAGAAATACATACAATTTTACAATATCACTTTTAGAACAATTACCTACTAACGTAAGCATTATTGTAACTATATTGTAGGACAATGTTCAATGCATTTTCCAAAGAAGCTGCAAAATATGACCACAATTTATGACAGTGAATTTTGCATTTATCGACGAAGAGAGACATCAATATTTATATTTTCGTTATTTATTTTCATATTAACACAAGTTATACCTCCATGCGTTCCAAAATAATAATTTAACACAAACTATACTCCCGTGCAATGCACGGACATCAACCTAATAAATATAAATGTAAATATAAGTAGTATATTAGTTTGTATGGATGGAGTTAAATATGGAAGAGAGGTAATCAAGAAAGGCCACTTCACATTCACATTTCTTCTTCTCTAAGTTTGGAGAAAGTAAGTTGATGACATTAATAACAAAATTTACTTTACCTTTTTTTAACTTAAAAAACTAAAATGAGTGAAAGAAGGAGGAACTAAAATGCAAAAAAAAAAAAAAAAAATCTCTTCCCTCAATCTTTTGTTCATATCAAACAAATAACACGGTAAAAATATATTAAATGCAATAGTTTTCAATAACTTATTAGATGTACAAGATATTACAAATTTAATGAATAACATGATAAAAAACTAATATTTCTTTTTCTTAATAGCATTGATAATCTTATACGACTTAGGATAGGGTATAGGACTTCAAAAGAAGTTAGGTAAAATATGTCAGCCACTCTTGAACTTTCATAAATTTTAATTTTTATCTTCAAAATTTAAAATATGTGATTTTAGACTTCAAACTTTTAAAATATTTAAAAAATAACTTTTCCATAAATTAAAACTATTAAATACTCACAGAAGTTCAGCACATGATTTCCACATGACTTATTTTATAGGTATTTTTATTCACTCAACTCTCACAATGTGATGCCATTTTTCTAATTCTTACAAAATACCTCTATTTATGACATGAAAAAATAACTGCGACTTGCGCGTTTCTCACTTCTCTTTTTAGATTTTTTTTTGGTAATTCACTTCTATTTTCAAATTTCTTCTTCCTTTCTGTAGAAATGCCAAGAAAATTACTATTCGTCAAGAACTGAATCGGGTTTTTTTCTTCTTCATCTTTATGTCTTAATTTTGTTTATTAAAAGGTAAAATATGTTATTTTTGTTGTATGGTTAGATTCAAAAAAATGCGAAAGAGTAATCTCAAGATTATTGAGTTGTATAAAAGGTTTGAAATTAAATCTTAAAATTATTGTTGATAAATAAAGAAATTTGAAGAAAATAGAGCAAGATTAAAGTTAAAGAATAATATTTTAAAAATAAAAAAACGGGGGAATAAGAACTAATATATGGTGATTTTGTATTATATTTGAATTTTTATTATTAAAAGGGTTATTTTTTAGGTGTATCAAAAGTTTGAGAGCTAAAATTACATATTTTAAAATTTGAGAGTAAAAATAAAAATATGTGAAAGTTGGAGGGTGGTTAGCATATTTTATCCAAAGAAGTTTGATGGAGCAAAATAACATAAACAAATCTTTAGGGTTTAAAAATAAAACAAAATGTTGACTAAATTAGATGGCAAAAACAATTAGGGACCTTATGAAGGCATAAGTGAAATAGTTTGGGGAACAAATAGGATATTTCCGCAAAAATTTCACCCCTGTTAAAAACCCCAACCGCCCTTCTCCTCTGAGATATATTTATACGCGGAGCAGTTTTACAGCGGGCGCCAGAGAGTGAAGATCAGAGAAAAGAGCTAGCTCTGTTGAACTCTGGGGATTCCTCCCAAATTCACGCATTTCACTCTCACTGCGTGTGTTCACTCGTCTTCTAGCTAGGGTTTTAATTTCGTGAAAAATGGTAGGGAAGGCCGTAATTTCTGACGACGAAGGTACCAATCTTATTTTGTTTTATTTTATTTTATTTATTTTTTTCGTGAAGTCGAAGTTGAAATGACAATATAGTTTATTCTCGGATATGTATTTTGTTTTTGTGATGAGAACTCGCTTGTGTTGATTTTCTGATGATTTAGACGAGGTTGGAATGGAGGAAGAGGAGAGAGAAGACGAACCGGAAGATGGGGACAGAATAGACCGCGACGAAGACGATGAGGATGACGAAGAGGATGGTATGCATTCGGGAGTTTTATTACCCAGTTTTGGTTTTTGCTTTTCGAGTTTTGAGGCTCCTTTGCGGGATTTCGTGGCGGTATGTAGGTTTAGGGTTTTGAATCGTGGCATTTATTGGGTTTTACAGTCATGGGGTAAATTTGGGTGTTTCTCTTGGAAATATGGATTTGGGACGTGCAGGCTGCTGTTTGATCAGTTGTTACACTCTCATGAGAGGTCACATTAGTGAAAAATATAACCTTCTCTAATTTAATGCTTTTGTTACTGGTTTGATTAGAAATTGTCTTTAGTAGCTTTTGTTTGTAGGATTTTAGTGGGCTATTTTATTGCTTGGACAGTCTATATTCTTAAATGGAGGTCCTGGCGCGAAACTTCAGCTGTGGTTTGCTTTGGTAAAAGTTTAGCAGATTGCGTACATTGAATACGTATATATGGAAAACTTTATGGTGCAAGATGTGCCAAAATCCATTTTATGGGCTGACTGCTCTCTGATCGATTGCCATATGTAGGGAAGAGAATGTTTTTGGTTCATCATATGCTTTGGTTGTTCTGGGGGCTTATGGTTTTCCTTTTTGCAGAGGAAGGACAAGATGAATACGAGAAAGATGGGTTTATAGTTGATGATGTTGATGAAGAACAGGAAGAGGAGGAAGAAGATAGGGCTGACAGTGATGAGGAGAGACAGAAGAAGAAGAAAAGGAAGAAAAGGTAAAATTTCTTTGTTTTTGTCTCCAGTTATGAGTTGTTTGTGGTCAAAAGAAATAAAAAGAAGGGAGAAATTGGTATGACATTCTTTATCTTTTTGCCTTTTAACTATAGAGAAACAGAGAAGAGTTATGTTCTTGATGAAGATGATTATGAGCTTCTTCAGGAAAGCAATATTACTGTTCATCGACCAAAGAATGTTAGTTTTCTCTTCTCTATCCTATTGTTTTTTCTTTACGTTGAAATTCATTTTTCTGCATTTGTGATTGTTACTTGTAAATCAATTATTAGGACAAGAAATTTAAGCGGCTGAAGAAAGCTCAACGTGACACAGCAGAAGAGCACTCTGGGTTCTCTGATGAGGAAGAATTTGATGACACAGGGAGGAGAGGACGCACTGCTGAGGAAAAAGTCAAGTATTCCTTATTTGGTGATGTTGAGGGTAAATATTATTTAATGGTATGTTAATAATCTTTCATATGTTCTAGTTATGTTGTATATTTATCTGTAGTTGTGCTGAAACATTATAGGAGAACATCTTGAGGACATTGCTGAGGAGGAGGAACAGCCAGAAGAAGAGGAGGATGCTGAAATTGATGACCAGGATGAAATGGCTGATTTTATTGTAGATGAAGAAGAAGTTGATGAACATGGAGTTCCTGTGAGGTAGCTTTGTACTTAATACTTACAAAATGCCCTTTCTTCTTCTTTTTTTCTTTTTTTTTTTTCTTTTGGGTGAAAATTTCAGCATAACTAAACAATGATGAATTGTGATGCAGAAGGAAGAAACTAAACAAGAAGAAATCGCGGCAGGCTCCAGGAGTTTCCTCATCTGCCCTCCAGGAAGCTCATGACATCTTTGGTGATGTTGATGAACTTCTAAGGTTGCGCAAGCAAGGTTTGGCAAGGATGGGAAGGTATGATGAATCTGGTGAATGGAAGGAAAAGAGGCTTGAGGACGAATTTGAACCTATAATTCTCTCTGAGAAGTATATGACTCAGAAAGATGACCAAATACGGGAAATAGATATCCCTGAAAGAATGCAGGTTCCTGAGCTTTAGTAGAGCATATAAATTTCTTTATGCATAAAAGACACCTTATTCTCTTTATTGTTGTTATCTTAAATCATGATTATCTTTCTCCATAGATATCAGAGGAGAGTACTGGTCCTCCTCCAACAAAGGGAATTAATATAGAAGAAGAGAGCACCTGGATCTATAACCAGATTGCAAATAGTACGTTACCTGTGTTTACTAAAAGAGGCATGCCAATGAATGAGGAAGGGACTGAACTGTTGATTAACAAGGATGACATTTCGCGATTCTTGGAGTTAACACATATGCAGAGATTAGATGTGAGTAAATTTAGAATTCGTGTTGAGTTCATCTGACTTTATCCAATCTAGAGTACCTTACTTTCTTTACTTTTAGGTTCCATTCATTGCTATGTATCGCAAAGAGGAATGTCTGAGCCTCTTTAAGTATCAAGAGCAGCATGAAGCTGACAATGATGCCCATAACATTACTGAAGAAAAGCCTACGCTCAGGTGGAACAAGGTATATAATTTTTCCTTTTGATATTATACCGGGTGTTTATTATTGGGATCTTGTGACTGAAGTATGCACGCTGCAGGTGCTTTGGGCCATTCAGGATTTGGACAAAAAGTGGCGGCTTCTTCAGAAGCGGAAGACTGCTTTGGAATCATACTACAGCAAGCGCTATGAAGAGGAATCGCGAAGAATATATGATGAGACCAGGCTTAATTTGAATCGGCAGTTGTTTGAATCAATTACTAAATCACTCAAGGCAGCTGAATCAGAGAGAGAGGTTGATGATGTTGACATGAAATTTAATTTGCATTTCCCTCCAGGTGAAGTTGGAGTGGATGAAGGACAATATAAGAGGCCAAAGAGAAAATCTCAATATAGTATTTGCAGTAAAGCTGGCTTGTGGGAAGTGGCAAGCAAGTTTGGATATAGCTCTGAGCAATTTGGATTACAGATATCCCTAGAAAAGATGGTAAGCTTGCTTCATTTGTGAACTTTCTTTAAACTTTGGGAAAAATGGTGGGGTGTTTTGATGATAAATACTCTTGACACCCTCTTTTATGCAGAGAATGGATGAGCTCGAAGATGCCAAAGAAACTCCAGAGGAAATGGCGTCCAATTTTACTTGTGCAGTGTTTGAAACGCCTCAAGCTGTACTCAAAGGAGCTAGGCACATGGTATGTAAAGCATGTTTGTAATTGTTATAGACAATAATGCTCAGATAAGTATTATTACCTAATGTATCCTATTTGTTCAGGCAGCTGTTGAGATTAGCTGCGAACCATGTGTCAGGAAACATGTTCGTAGTATCTTTATGGATAATGCTGTGGTGTCAACATCTCCAACCCCTGATGGAAATACAGCAATTGATTCTTTTCATCAGTTTGCTGGAGTGAAGTGGTTAAAGGACAAGCCAATTACTAGATTTGAGGATGCTCAGTGGCTTCTCATTCAAAAGGCTGAAGAAGAGAAGCTTCTACAAGTTACTATTAAACTGCCAGAACATGTCCTTGATAAGTTAATTAGCGACTCTAATGATTATTATCTTAGTGACAGCGTGAGTAAATCTGCCCAACAATGGAATGAACAGAGGAAGCTGATAATTCAGGATGCATTTTTTAATTTTCTTCTGCCTTCAATGGAAAAGGAAGCAAGATCCTTGTTGACCATTAGGGCAAAAAGCTGGTTATCCCTGGAATATGGGAGGATTTTGTGGGAGAAAGTTTCTGTGGCTCCCTATCAGAGGAAAGAAAATGATAGCTCTGATGAAGATGCTGCCCCCAGAGTTATGGCTTGCTGCTGGGGTCCTGGGAAACCTGCCACTACCTTTGTGATGTTGGACTCATCTGGTGAAGTTTTGGATGTATTGTATGCCAGTTCCCTTAGCCTTCGTGGTCAAAATGTTAATGACCAGCAAAGGAAGAAAAATGATCAGCAGCGGGTTCTAAAGTTCATGATGGACCACCAACCTCATGTTGTTGTTCTAGGAGCATCGAATTTGTCCTGTACAAGACTAAAGGAGGATATATATGAGGTATGATTTGCTACATTCAATTTGTGACTGACTTCTCTGATGATATTTAAGGTGTATTTGTCTCATATTCTCTTGTATGCCCTCCAAAAATGTCAAAAGATGCATTGAACTGTTGGAAAATTTGTTTAGTCTCCCCTTCCCCCCCCCTCTTGGTATTCAGCTATGCCGTCTTTTTGAATATACTGTTGTTTGTTAGATACTATTGTCAGATGAACTCAGAGCTGGACTGCATCTCTAGAGTTAATTCAGAAGTACATTCTCTAGTCTCAGAAAGAGGGGGGAGGGGTCAAGGGATTTATCTGATCTGATATGTTGCAGTGTTCGAGGTCATTGTAACAAATAGACAGCAAAAAAATGTGACTTGCTTTTAAGAGATGGTGCTTTCTGTTCTATGTGCTTTACTCCTTTTTTTTTTTGGGTTTTGTGTGTTTTAGGCCGGGGGGGGCATGCATTGCAGTCATTTCTAATATGACATCATCCTCTTCTGCTGATTTGAAGCTCTACTAAAGGGGTGGAAATAATTAAATGATGATTTAAAATGTGACAATATAGTTGTAAGCCACATGACATTGATGTTGAAACAAATTAGTTATTGCAGCCAACAACAGATTCACGTGGCTAAAAGGAAGAGACTAAAATGTAATATGCATACCTTGAAGCAAACCAGGATTATCCAAATTTACTAGAATTGTTATTTTTTTGACTAATCTTATCCTGTTTTTCACATAAACATGATTCACTAAATGTGGGGGTAATTTTGGTTCTCATTGTGGAGACTCAGAAGTGAGTTTGTTATTCCATTGTCTTCTATTTTGTTGAATGCTATGCTTCCTTTTACTATTGTAGTGCTGAAATGTTATCAACTATGTCACCTTGGTAGGAACACACTGGATCCTATGCTTCCTTAATGTTGTTTTAAGAGGGGGCTAATGTTGGTATTTCTGATCTCTGGCAAAAACTAGCTTTAGTTGGCAGCAGTTAGAGAATGAGTGTTCTGTTCTATTTTTGGTGTTGCTTAAAGAGAAATGTCCTCTGGGTGGAGTGTCTTTCAATTCCAAGTGATTCTGTTGGCCAATCATGATTGTTTGGTCGCATGACTTTTTTTTTTTTTTTTGGGTACGTGTTAAGATGAATGGTTAATTCAGCATTAACTATTTAATGTCCTTTGCTTATGCTGATTTTATTAAATGATGGTTATTGATGCCACTCCATGTGCAAAACCTTCATGCAATTATTAGATCATCTTCAAAATGGTGGAGGATAACCCAAGGGATGTGGGCCATGAGATGGACAACTTGAATATTGTTTATGGTGATGAGTCCCTACCTCACTTGTACGAAAATTCCCGTATTTCTGCTGACCAGCTCCCGGGACAGTCTGGTAAACCCTTTTTCCATCAAGTTTACGGATGATTTTGTTATTTTTTCTTCTCATTACATTTTTCTTGTGTGGTAGGTATTGTTAAGCGGGCTGTGGCCTTGGGTCGGTATCTTCAGAATCCACTAGCCATGGTTGCTACACTATGTGGGCCAGGGAAGGAGATATTGTCATGGAAACTTGGTCATTTAGAGAGATATCTTACTCCAGATGAGAAGTATACCATGGTTGAACAGGTTATGGTTGATGTTACCAGCCAAGTTGGTCTTGATTTGAATTTGGCTGCAAGTCATGAATGGTTGTTTGCTCCTTTGCAATTCATATCTGGTCTTGGACCAAGAAAGGCAGCATCTCTACAAAGAGCTTTAGTAAGACATGGAGCAATCTTTACTCGGAAGGACCTATTGACTCAACTTGGGCTTGGTAAAAAGGTGTTTGTCAATGCTGTGGGTTTCCTGCGGGTTCGGCGAAGCGGATTGGCCACTAATAGTAGTCAGTTTATAGATTTGTTGGATGATACAAGGATTCACCCGGAATCTTATGTTCTTGCTCAGCAATTGGCAAAAGATGTTTATATTATGGATGTGGGGGATGAGAATAATGATGATGAGGATGTTCTGGAGATTGCAGTAGAGCATGTCAGAGAGAAGCCTCATCTACTAAGAGCTGTCAAACCTTATGAATATGCTGAAGAAAAGAAACTTGAGAACAAAAAGGAGACCCTCAAAGCTATGAGGTTGGAGTTAATGCAAGGCTTTCAGGATTGGCGTCGACCATATGTAGAACCCACTCAGGATGAGGAATTCTATATGATTTCTGGGGAGGCTGAGGAAACTCTCTCGGAGGGAAGAATTGTGCAAGCAACAGTTCACCGAGTGCAACCCCAGCGGGCAACTTGTGTTCTTGATTCTGGATTGACCGGCATACTGACAAAGGAAGACTATACAGATGATTGGAGGGGTATTGATGATTTGACAGAGAAGCTGCGAGAAGGGGATATCCTGACTTGCAGAATTAAATCAATTCAAAAAAATAGGTATCAGGTGTTTTTGAATTGTAGGGAAAGTGACATGAAGAATAATCGTTATCAGAACCATCGAGAACTGGATCCTTACTATCATGAAGACCGCAGCAACTTACAGAGTGAGCAGGAAAAAGTTCGTAAAGAGAAGGAGCTTGCTAAAAAGCATTTCAAACCAAGGATGATAGTTCATCCTCGATTTAAGAATATCACTGCAGACGAGGCAATGGAGGTATGGTGTGTATGAATTTGAATGCATTATGCAAATGTAATCGATGTTGGATTCATGAAGCATTTATCCCCTTTCCTTAAGGATACTGTATCGTGTGATGTATTGAAATATGAATTGCCCTCTTTCTACTCAGGATGCCATCCAGTTCCTTCATGTGAGGGGAACTGTTTAGATTGTTTCCTAAACTCTTCCGATAATGCTTGCTACTGTTAGAAATTTATTAGGATCTTCAGTTTGTTTGACTGTTGTATATCCAAAATGATCCCCTGATGTCACTCACTCTTTCTTAAGTAGCCTAGTAGAGTAAGTGATGGTACAATCTCAAATGAATTGGCATATAAGTGAGAATGTTGTATGTTTCTTTTAGTATGAAATAAGAACATTTCACATGATCTTGAGTTCACTTTCCGTGATGATTTTTATTAAGCTTGTTTATTGTTTGCCCTTTTTGGTGAATGTAGTTCTTGAGTGACAAGGAGCCAGGTGAAAGTATCATCCGACCTAGTTCTCGTGGACCTTCATATTTGACTTTAACCCTCAAAGTTTATGATGGGGTTTATGCCCATAAAGATATAGTTGAAGGTGGAAAGGAGCACAAAGACATAACGAGCTTGCTTCGGATAGGGAAAACATTGAAAATTGGGGAAGACACATTTGAGGATTTGGATGAGGTAAGAACTTTGAAATGTCTTGTTTTGGTTTGTTCCCCCTCCTCCTCCTCCTCTTCTTGGTTGTTATTGGTCTACTTGGTTGTCCCTCACTTTGCGATGCATATCTGGTGAATGACATGAAAACTTTGGTTATGCTTGAGTATGCTATGGGTTAATGAGATGCATATGTTTCATATCATTTCATTTCATTCTTAATAAAAATCATCACGGAAAGTGAACTCAAGATCATGTGAAATGTTCTTATTTCATACTATCATGTCCAGTGGATGCTTTTGGTTTTCTTGTGCATAAGTGTTTTTTTTTTTTTTTGTTACAAATTTACTGTTCTGGGTTTATTGAAAATGTTGTACATTAACAACTGATATTGGCAGTAGCTTCACAAAGTTATGCAATCCTACAGAAAGGAAAACTAAGAAATGTAGGGAGGAAATAAACATGTCTTTTACTCATGGTGCCTTTTTCATGGGCTGGCTTGTTGTTTTGAAGCATGATTAGCAAGCATTGCTTTGCCACCAGTTTTTTCCTTATAAATTATGAAAATTGTGGCCAAAGATGTTTCTCTCATTTTTCCCTTTTGGATGACTCCATAATGACTGCTTGAAATATATTCCGTTTCATTATCTAAAGATGCCAAAGAAAGCCCAAGAGTTTCCAGATTCATCGATATACAATTTAACATTGGTTGTTATATGATTATATGGCCTTGTAAGTTTGTTTTGCTAATTGGTTATTTATTTTTGTTTAATTTGACATGAGCAATTGGTATAGGGGTTAGTAACTTTTTAGCTGCTTTGTTTATCAGGTGATGGATCGCTATGTTGATCCGTTAGTAGCTCAATTGAAGGCCATGCTGAATTACCGCAAGTTTAGGAAGGGCACGAAATTGGAAGTTGATGAGCTCTTAAGGATTGAGAAATCTGAGTATCCAATGAGAATTGTCTACAGCTTTGGTATATCTCATGAACATCCAGGGACATTTATTCTAACTTACATAAGAAGTTCAAATCCACACCATGAGTATATTGGATTATATCCAAAAGGATTCAAGTTCCGCAAAAGAATGTTTGAGGACATAGATCGTCTTGTAGCGTATTTTCAGAGGCATATTGATGATCCACATGACTCCACACCATCTATACGATCAGTTGCTGCCATGGTCCCTATGCGAAGCCCTGCAACTGGGGGCTCATCTAGTTTTGGTGGTAGCTGGGGTGGTTCATCGAATGATGGTGGCTGGAGAGGTGGCCAGTCAGCAGAGCGAGGTAGAGGACCAAGAGCAGGTAATTATTTTGGTAGTAATTATATAATGCTGTGTACTTTTTGATTTTGTTCTACTTCTAGATGCCTTTTTTTGATATTTTCCCCTGTAATTCCTCTGGACCCTGATTTATGGAATGATTACTGCATTTTGGTCACCATGGATGTTCTTTTGATATTCATTCATAAAGTCCCAGGCTTGTCTATTTTCATTCTACTGTACCTCATGCCTCTAGCTATTATGCCGGTCCAAGTCATTTAAGGAGTACCTTTACCAAGAAAAAATTGTCATTTGTGAGAGTGAGGGTTCAAATATATCTTAGCACTCAAAAGGTGAATAATATGTCTCTTGTACCTCGTAGCATAGAGTTTGAACTTGATATTTCTAGATGGCCAGATATGATTTGGATATTTTTTGTGATCACTGTTCTGGTGCCTGATATTCTGGACTCGAATCTCGAAGTGAAGCTCCAAACGGACATGCCTTGTCAGGGAGATAATGTAGACCAAGAAATTGTTTGATCATTTGCTATCCCCACACTGAGGATATTGTATGTATACCAATAGTGTGGGGAATCATTGGTCTTAGTGTGCTGAATAGCCTAAACTAGGCTTTGTTACTTGCACATAGTTTTGTTGCTTGCTAAATATCATGTTTTCTAACTCGTGAATTTTGATTAACTGCTGAAAGATAACTTTAAATGGTATGTGGCCTGGACCTTGACAAGTTGGATATATAAGATTCACCGATTATCTGTCTGGCATTGCATCAATAATTGGCTCCTTCATTTTACATATATCTAATATACTTTTGGGGGGGATGTGGTGGGGCGGGTGTGGAGGATTTTTTGCACTTGGTTATTTCACTGAGTTTTTTGCAGTGTTGTCCTAATTGGCATTTGTTGCTGTGTAGCTACACTTTGAATAGGACCATTAATGCAAGCTACTGAGTTCTTGTTCCTGGTTGTTTGCAGGAAGAAGTGATTATAGAAATGGTGATAATCAGGATGGCCAATCAAGTGGCTTGCCTAGGCCCTATGGTGGACGAGGTCGTGGCCGTGGCCGAGGGTCATATGGGGGTGGCAGGGGAAATCGGGGATTCAATGACAGGCAGGATTCTGATCATGGTTCTCAAAAGTGGGGTTCCAAGGGTGGTGAGGGTGGATGGGGTAGCTTTCCTGGTGCGAAAGTTCAGAATTCACCCGGCAGGGAAGCTTTTCCTGGTGGTTGGGGTGCTGGTGGTACAACCGATGGTGGTAGCAATGGTTGGGGGAGTGGTGGTGGGAGCAGCAGTGGTTGGGGTGGGGGTGCGGGTGGTGGTGGAAGTGGTTGGGGTGGAAGTGGCAATAGCAGCGGCAGCAATAGTGGTTGGGGGGGTGGTGGTGGTGATGGTGGCAGCAGTGGTGGGGGTGGTGGAGGGGGCAGTGCTGGTGGAAGCAGCGGAGGTGGATGGGGGCACGGCACCGGTAATGATGCTGGTGCAGATGGTGGAAATTCTGGGTGGGGAAGCAGTAAAAGAATTCTGCACAGCCCCAGGCTGGCAATAGTGGATGGTCAGGCGGTGGAAGCGGTGGGGGTTGGTGATGTGTTAGTTTTTGCAGCCTCGCGTATGTCGATGGTTCTTGAGCAGAGAAATGTAATGGTGGTGATATGTGCCATCCAGAGGCCCCTCTGGTCCTCTCTGTATCTACCGGGCAGCTACCATAGTGAACATATTTGTGTAAAACAATATTCAGTTTTTTGCTTTGAAGTTAAAGGTATCGATAGGAATCGAACTAAAGAGATCTGAAATTGTAGGTAGATGGGAGTTGTAGCGACTCATTAACGCATTTATATTTCATGACGGCATTCTCGCAGAAAATATTCCTGTTTGTGGAAACGTCTCCCAAGATTGGTCTTCTTCTTCTTCTTATTCAAGTAAGTTGGGCAAAGGTCCATATTTTCTAGAAACGAAAGTCTCATGTTAATTGCAGCACAACTATACATTTTCTCATACAAAGAGATTTTAAGGGCGCACTTGGATGGGTACTTAATATAAATTAAAATTTTAATTTAATTAAATATCCAATTAAAATAATTTTATTTTTAAAATTACAAATTGTATTTTTCTTATTTTATATTGACGTTGCATTTTTTTAATTTATGTATTTTAATTAAATATTTTTTTTTTCAAAAATACTGTAATTCACGTACATTTTAAATTATGAATATGTTGTAGAAAATTAGAACCTAGAGGGTGGACATGGAGACTGGACGTCAATTAGTGTATTCAAAATAGAAAGTTTTATGGAGGGTTTGAATTGTCAGATGGATACTTTTTCCCACCAAAGTAGTCATTTCATATCGTATCATTTTTAGTTAGCCTAGTATAAGATAATGGGAAGAGATTTATATCTTTAATGGAATATTTTAATCTTTTTATTCCTTTTTAATTTTTTATTTTTTGCGGTAAATGTGAAGATTTTGTTTTGAGTAAATGTTGTGTGTGTAGATGACATAAAAAGCAAGTCATATAAAGTTGTTTAAGTTGCTAGTTCACAAATGCTTGTTTCCAGTAGCAACTCCCACCTAGTTCTCTCTGAAATCTGGGGAGAAAGGATGGATTTGAATGTGGAGAGGAGGTGTGTTAGGTTTTGATTACGTGTGTTTGTTTGTCAGAGAAATAACAATTTAACACTCAAATATTTCAAAATTTTCAAGTCTTTTCTTTCGTAGCATAACAAAGACAAGATCATTTTACTGGATGAATTGTAGGATAAAAATTTAATGTTTCATTGGATGCGCTAAACTTTAGCTCATACAATGAATTGGTCAAGACACTAGGTGAATTTGTCAAATTTCTGGTTGTTAATTGCTTATCTTTACTAACACTTTCTGTACTTATATAGTGAGCCAACGAACCTATAACTAAGATATAGTTTTGATAGTGTTTTAATGCATATTTTCACCCAAAAGTAGTTTGTGGAACTATAATACAAACATCCCAAGGGGCACTTATTCCTGTGATTGTGAGCTATTGCGAATATTGAAGAGATTGGCCAGTACAGAGCAGAGGGATGGTGATGGTGATGTGGGTTTCAGCCTTCAATATAAAAAAGTTGTTTGTTGTTTAAAAGGACGGAAGTGATGCTTGTTAAGCGTATTCGGCTGAATTAGGAAACAAAGAGCCATGTGTTCTAGGGGTTTGCAAGGAAATCGGGACCTTTCAAAGAAAGCTTGGTTGTGGCATAGACTACTGGAGCATTCATCTAAGAAAGCAGTGGAATCAAACGTAAGAATTTAAAGTTTATTCATCAATGCAGATGAAAATTGAAGTACAATAAAGGTGGTCAGCAGAAATGATCTTTCCACATACTCAGAAATGTAGGTCTGCTGAATAAGAAATAAATCACAGAAGTATAAATCCTACATATATATGTATTAAGTATATCAACAAAACGGTTAAATCAGCAATAATAGACTATAAGCTTATTGCTCTTCTCAACTTCTTTTCTTTCTTTTCCTGAAGAGAAAGATCCTCAACCCCTTTCCTTTTTTCATTTGGAGAATTACTTTCCTCCACTTCAGTTGAAGAAATTTCTTCATGATCAATCCAAATACTGGCCACTCGAGCTATCTTGAACCAGTCCTCTCCTTGATCATTGCGGCACCTTTCTTTAACTTTTGGACAATCTCTGATTATCAAAGTTTCAAGTGAGGCTGGCAGTCCATCTTCAGGCAAAGATGGCAGAGCAGCGCAATAACTTATTTCTAGATATTTAAGTGCTTGGAAACGTGAAAGCACTGGAAGATCGTAGAGTTTTGGGCAGTACTGTATAAGCATGTGAAGAAGGCATGGGAAATCATTAACGTCCACACCGGTCCATTCTTCAAGACGAAGCATGGTGTCAAGTGTCAATTTTTCCAGCTTAGGGAAGAACTTAGAGCCTTTAGTTCCAGAAGACCTGCAGAACAGGTAATTGATATTTCTCACACCATTCATTTCAACAATTTTCAGGAATCTCAGAGATGGCAATTCCCCCAGGGAGGGTATGCAATAGCAGTTCTTGCACTTGTGGAGAGTAATGCTAATGAGATCTTTGAAGGATGGGTTTGTGATCCAACTTGGAAGGAATGAACCATTGAAAAAGAGTATTTCCAACTCTTTAAGCTTAAAATTTGGTTGAAGAGCTTCTAGGATTTCTTCTTCAGCAAGAGAGTTGTCATTTCCGTGAGCACCCCATCGAAACTCCAGCTTTGTTATGTACAGCTTGTTACTTAAAGCAGCTTTCTTAGCTACTTCTGCATCTAGAATATTTTCAAGCCTTGATATGCAAAATGGTCCAGCAAGATTATCCATGTTTCTGAGTTCCGAAATACTGCACCCATCATCCTTCCCAACTAAAAATGCTTTCAATGTTTGAAGGTTTGTCAAGCTCCCTATCCCTTTAGGCATGGAGTTCAGTTGGCGGACAATATCAAAGTCCAAATGTCTGAGCTTAATAAGCTTCCTTATGCCCTTAGGCAATGCACGAAGGGCAACACAACCTCTGAGTTTTAGTGTCTGTAAACTGTGAAGATGATCAATTGATTCAGGTAACACTCGAATGGGCGTGTAAGAGAGGTCGAGGTAATGTAATGACTCCAGACACCCTACTGAAGTAGGCAATCCACATATGTGGGTTTGGCTCAAAACCAAAGTTCTTAAACTCTTTGCACAAAGAAAAAACTGATCAGGTATTTGTTTGATTGAGGAGCCACTGTCACCAAGGAGCATAAGTGTGCGAATACTTCTGCAACTTCTGAGAGCCTCAAAATCAGTTTGATCCAACTTACTGCTAATGCAAGATATGTGCAGGGCCATTTTGAAGTTGTTATCCAGCTTGCTCTCTTCAATTCTTTGGTAGCTATCCCCAGATAAACCTCTTTGAAAATACCAGGAAGAAGCTTTAGATTCATTAACCTTGTACTTCATCTGGCCATAACCATTGTCAAATCTTGAGGGGAGTATGTATTCCTTATAGGCCAAAATGTCAAAACAGGCACTACCGTCTTTCTCCATTCTGTCTATAGCGTTTGCATCAATGAGCTCTTCTGCAATCCATAATTGAACCAATGTAGCCTTATCAAATTCATAAGCAAGAGGAAACAAGGAGCAATATATCAAACACCTCCTTACATATTCAGGCAGATTCTCAAATTCAGAATCAGCACTTGGAGCAAGCACGCTGGAATCTTTTCCCTTTAACACGTTTTCTGTTCTTTCCTTCCTGAACATATCAGATTTTTCAGCATTTGATTTTCGTCTCTTGTGTAAAGGCATTAGGTCCAGTCCCAAAGGAAGTGATGGTTCTTCATATCCAGTTGACTGCATTACCATCTGACGGAAGTTTGCTGGAGTTGCTGTAAGAAGATTTATACGGCAATGGACATTAGGTCTATGAGGTTTGTAAAATCCCGAGAGTGCACTGTACCTTCTGTATTCCCCTGCCAGCTTCTTGTAATGACTTTTAACATCTTCAGCTGACTTGCCACCCCCAACAACTGCTGCCACTTTTTCCCAGCGATCGGGGCAGTCCTCGTGGAACAACTGCAGGGCACTCTCAAACAACTTGTTTTCTATTGAACTCCACCTAGTGGAAGAAGAAGAAGCTGGTGCTTGTGATGGTGACAGCGACAGCATCTGTTGGAATTCCACAAGCACAGGCTAATTAGACATACTCGCCTTTATTTGAAGAGCAGTTGATAGCAAGTGAATGAAAGGAAAAAGGCATCAAACTTCTGCACACTAACGGAACAGACTCTCATAAAACTTAATTGCATTAGTACATTAGTTCACCAAGTCTGTTTCTTTTACAACTTTCCACTTGTCAGGTTAAAACTTAAAAGGGTAATGTGATTTTCAGAATACATATATCTTGTCACTTGTTATATCCAATCAGTGTATGAAATTTTTGGTGTTGCTGATAGAAATAATCCAATCCAGATAGTATTCAGTGTTTAACTCTCACTCCAAATTGTAGCTTACCGGAGGTTCTTGAAATTGGAGATTCTAGAATATGGTCCTTTCGGCAGGTTAGAGTCATGTTTACTCATTCTTTTTTAATTTTCTTTGGAAATTTAAATTTAACGTGACTGAGAGAGAGGGGGGGGGGAGTAGAATATTAACTTTCATGTTTACTCATTCTTTTTTAATTTTCTTTGGAAATTTAAATTTAAGGTGACTGAGAGAGAGAGAGAGGGAAAGTAGACTATTAACTTTCTGTTGGTTTTTTTTTTTTTTTTGGTGGCAAAAAATTGCAAAGAAATTAACACTAATATATAATGTTTATGAACTCTTCTACAGCAATTTAAGAGGTTAGAAACAAGACTCTTTGGAATAAAGACCATCCATTCACATTAGGCAGAAAGGGACACAATCCACATTAATATCTTTCTAAAATCTTTGTGAATACAGTTGGTAAAGACCATCCATTTCATTGTATTGCCTCATGAGCATCAAACTACAGTTGGTAAATTTTCAATCTGGATGACTAAGTCAGAATGCAAGTCAAGTAATATTAGCATGAGAGAACCCACAAGATGGCAACTTTTGAGTAGTTAGCAACTTTAAAGTACATCACAAACAAATTTGATAAGATGAATCTGGTAATAAAGGGAGAACAGACACATCAAGATGTAGCAAACAGAGCAGTGTTTAGTTGCGGATCAACCTGGAAGTTCCTCTCAGTTCTTCTTAGTAAAACAAAATGATGGCCAAGAAGTTGTTCGGCGGTCCATCTTTCCTTTGGATCCTTTCGCAAACAACATGATATAAAGTTGCTGAAATCTGCAGATGCTGTTATAGGTGCTTCAGGTGGATTGTGATACAAGATTTTGAAAACCATTTGTGCACTTTCCAGTGGGTGACCATATGGATACAAACCCAAAAACAATTCAAGAATGCTTAGACCAAGGCTCCATACATCTGCCCTGTAAAGAGTTTCCTTGTCCAAAAATGTTAATTGCTCTATGCATTCAGGACTTTCATAAGCTGTTGTTGAACCAGAACCATAAGATGAAAGTATTTCTCCCAGATATGCTACCTTAATTTTCTTTTCAGAATTCATAAAGATTTTTGAAGGTTTGATATTCCCATGGAAAAGTCCCCTTTTATGAAGGTAATCCAAGCTGAACAGGACTTGACTGGTGAGATCTGCTAGTGCTGATTCACTGTTGAAGTGGGTGCCCGCAAGGGATTTGCAGTCCATGTATTCAAGCAAGACTAAGACTTCAGCGCCTTGTTCAAATACTTCATAGCATTTGATTAAATTTGGGTGGTTCAGGTCCTTGAGGATCTCAAATTCTCGATGCCCATTTTCGCTCCAGGAGTCACCGACCGACAGCCGCTTTAGTGCATAGAGATTTCCTGTAGGGTGATGGATGACTTTGTAAACTGAACTCCTGCTATTTCCCTCTCCGATCAGGCTAACTTGCTCTAAATCAGCAAAATCAATAGGTGCTGATAGAGACATCATTAGGCAAAACTGTGTCGACCTCAAACTTGAAGATCGGAAACTTGGTGAAGGGGAGGCAAATGTATGGTATTAGTTCATTGATGATAATCAGAATTGTGTTATAGTACATCTGTTAGATATCCTTTTATGGGAATCTTTTATTGCGTTTGAAAGTCATTATTTCCATCAGATGGTCTGCTAACTTGACTTGCAAAGACACTTAATTCCATGCAGCAGTGGTAAAGATGGTCTCAATAGTTCCACTACATGCATTATCTCTTTGCCCTTTTCTTGATATTTTAGGCACTGAGTGATGTGCGTGGGTGGGTCGGTGGGTTGGCAAAGAATATTTAAAACTTTTATCCTCTTATCTCTTGGCAGGTGTAAAAGATGGAAAGTTAAGGCAGTCATTGCCTTGGAAGACTTCCAAATGCATCTTGACTTGGGATTCAAAAATTCACTTCAGGGCTAATTGAGCATCAATCTTAACTCTGGAGTAGGTGACTATAGCACTGAGAAAACCAGTTTTTTTCCCCCCAAACAATTGGGTGAATTTTGAGGTGCTATTCGAAATATGGAATCTGCCTTTCAGTCGGGTATTGTATCAGCTTCCTTGCAAGTGGTCATCGAGAAGTTTGCTACTTTTGCTATGAAGGAAATTGGCCTGATTTTTGGAGTTGATGAGGAACTGAGAAAGCTACACAGAGCACTGTTAAAAACTAGAGCCATGGTGGACTCTGTGGAGAACAATCAATTAAGTTTCCTCAACAACAGCAGCAATGAAGTCTGGAAGATATGGCTTGTTGATCTGGAGAAACTCTCATATTGTGCTGAGGACCTGCTCGATGAGATTTCACTAGATCTCTCTCAGGTGAATGCTGGTGACGATAACCATCAGGTGCGCAACAGGCTTTTATCATCCTTTAAGTTGAAAATGCCCCATGAAATAAGTAAAATACGGAAAGGACTTGAAGATATTGCAAGTGAAATGGACAGTCTTTTCATGACTAAATTGTCTGAACTGGGTTCAAATAAGGCACAGACTACAGCCTCAGTGAGCTACAATTACTTTTCTAGAAGTTCGTTGGTGGATGAAAAGTTGGTGATTGGAAGAGAAAAGGAAAAAGGGGAAATCATCAAGATGCTATTGACTGTGGAATCTAGTTGGAGTAATTTCTGTGTGATTCCTTTAGTGGGCATGGGTGGTATTGGCAAGACAACCCTTGCTCAACTTGTCTACAATGACAACCTAGTGGTGAAAAACTTTGATCTGAGAATGTGGATTTCGGTGTCTGTCAATTTTGATCTAATTAGGATCAGTAAGTCGGTTATCGAGTCCATGACAGGACAAAGATGCAAATTGTCAGACCTGGATCCAATACAGTTAAAACTTCAAAATTTGCTACGGGGTAGGAAGTTTCTTCTAGTGTTAGATGACTTCTGGACTGAGAAATATGGGGATTGGGATGCTCTATCTTCACCTTTTAGAGTTGGATCTCAAGGAAGCAAAGTTATAGTGACCACTCGAAGTACTGTAGTGTCATCAATTCTTGGCACAGTTCCAGCATATAATGTGCAGAGTTTGACTGATGATAGTTGTTGGGAATTGATGAAACAAAGGGCATTTTCATACAGAAACTTGAAGGAGAATGTGAATTTGGAAGAAATAGGAAGAAAAATAGCGGAGAAATGCAAAGGATTGCCACTAGCTGCTAAAAGTCTTGGAGGGTTACTTCATTTCAAATCTAGTGAAGATGAGTGGGTTTCAATACTACAAAGTGAGCTGTGGAAGTTGCCACAGGACAAAACTGAGATATTTTCTGCTTTAATACTGAGCTATAATTGTCTCCCTGCACATTTGAGAAGATGTTTTGCTTATTGCTCCATTTTCCCACGGAACCATGAGTTTGAGATGGGGGAACTAGTCCTGCTATGGATGGCAGAAGGGTTCATTCAACCTCAAGGAGAAACAAGACTAGAAGATATTGGTTGTGACTACTTCAAAGAATTATTCTCGAGGTCCTTTTTTCAATTCTCATACGACAATATTCATGGCCAGCCTTTATACAAAATGCATGACCTTATTCATGGTATGTCGCAATTGGTTTCTTCAAATACATGCTTCTGCGTGGAGGATCAGGGATCAAAATGTCATCCACCATTACAAAATGCTCGTCATTTGTTCCTAAGTCAAGAAAATTTCCATTCAGTTGCGCTGAAGGCCTCCAAATTGAGGACACTACTAGTGATTTCTAGAAATGGCCCAAGTATATCACAAGTTTCTTACAAACTATTCTTAAAGCTACACCTCTTGAGAGTGTTAGACTTGAGCTGTATGGGCATTTGTGAGCTTCCTAATTCGATTGATCACCTGAAACATCTTCGCTATCTTAACCTCTCTGAAAATCACATCCAAAAGCTACCTGAATCAATAACAAGCCTTTCAGGTTTACAAACAGTTAAGCTCAAAAATTGCTTTAAGTTTCTTGAGTTGCCGACAAACTTCAAGAATCTAACTATGCTACGACATCTTGAATTGGATGTAAAGCATCAACTAAACTACATGCCATCAGGTTTTGGAAATTTGATCAATCTTCAAACCTTGTATTCCTTCATTGTTGGAAGAGATAAAGGATGTGGTATTGGAGAATTAGGGAGTATGAGGTTCCTCAGAGGATCAATTTGTCTTACAAACCTTGAAAATGTGTTGAATATAAGGGAGGCAAAGGCGGCTGCCTTATGCACAAAACCATTCCTTGACACGCTTGAGTTGGAATGGAGTGGCTCTGGTGATAGAATTGATCAACAGGAAGTCCTTGCAGGTCTTCAACCTCATGAAAACCTGAAGGAGTTAAGAATAAACAAGTATAGCGGTTTTATGTTTCCTAACTGGCTAAGTGATCCTCAATGCAGACTAACAAATATTACTCTGCAAAACTGCCAATATTGCTCCATCCTCCCTTCTTTTGGACATCTTCTATTCCTCAAATCCCTTCATATAGAGGATATGCCTGCTCTGGAACATGTTGACCACCATTTTTGTAGCTCCAGTGGCACTAAAGGGTTTCCCTCATTAGAAACACTTATATTCCATGACATGCCAAATTTGTCTAAATGGCAAGGATTGAATGGGAGTGATTTGCCCCGACTGCAGAAACTCAGCTTTAGTGATTGTCCAAAGCTATCTAAGTTGCCATTACTTCACAACCTTAGTTTCCTCCATCATTTGAACATCAACCGCTGCCCAAATCTTGAGGCATTACCAGAGGAAGGCTTACCACTTTCTCTTCAAATCCTGATCATTCTTGAAAGTGACATTATCAAAGAAAGATGCAGAGTGGAAGAAGGTGAAGATTGGAGCAAGATAAAAGGAATTCCTAAGATAGAGATTGATAATGTAGAGATTTCCATGGTGGCACCAAGGATTTAGATTTTGCTGCATGATTTTCTACTCTTCATCCAATGGACCCTTGCGGAGGTATCCTTGCTATACTATCTCTTAATTTGCTGCACTAGATAATTGTTTATCACATTCAGTCATTCACATATAAATTAGCTTTTCGCATTTGTAAATTTTTATGTGTGCTCCTAGTTAAAGAAAACAGCCACTTTGTGAACGATATGCCAGTCATAACCATAAGGCTCATATTTGGCCTGCCATAAGAAGCAGGCTATGGAGATATGCACTTTTTGTTGCCTCTCAGGATAGAAGGCATTTCACATATTGTCGGCTTGAAGGTCAAGTAAAAATTTGAGTGATAGTTTTTTTTTTTTTTTCCCCTTCTGTCCCATGATTATTTTACTGAAGACAAAATGTTCCGGTTTTCTAATTTCTATGGATTTGCATGACTAGACAACAATATCTACAACAACAACACAACAACACTAAGCCTTAGTCCCAATATATATTGATTTTTTTTTTTTTTGGGGTAGTATAGAAAATCACTCTGTTAATGTAGAAATCCACACAACAACTATTTCTCTACCGGAAGTCTTCTAAGAATATCATACTTGAATATATTTTCCATTTTCTGTCTGTAATGGACTCCTGGTAGTTACCAAGTTTTTGGATGAGGCGGATGATATCTTACAAGAGAGAAAATGCAAGTATATGAATAACGATAATTCAGTTTCTTATAGTTAGATACAAAATCATGAAATTGTTTCCTTTGAGTTGACAAGTCTCAGGCTTAAGATCATAACAGTGGCTAATTACAGCATCTTATTGCTAGCATACATATGAAGTAAATTGAAGGTCTGTTCCATTATAATTTTGATCAGTGAGACGTAAATCTTGTTTTTGAGACCCTCAACTATGCTTGTCAAAGCCCCCTACAACCGTACTGAAATTGTCAAAGAGATTTCAAATAGTTAGGGAGTTGCCAGCCATAAATGTCCTGTATAATGGAATCTATATTCTTGATACTTTTGATGTGATTTCAAGGTTTCTCTCAGCTGAAATCTGCTACCTAAAAAACAATGGAAATATTTATATGTTTGGAATGATTTGATAAAGATCTTTACATTGCTTTACATAAGATTGCCAGCAAGAGAGAATCAAAACATAAATACATAGCATGCTTATGCTGGAAGTTAACCCAGGCAAACTAGCTGGCACAGGTTTAGAGATGGTTGTAGGCCCTATTGACTTTCCTTAAACATTTTCCCTTTTGTGATGTCCTGCTTCATTTAGTTTCTTCTATTTATCCATTATAAAATCTCATAAAGAAGGGTCAGTTCTTACTGATTGAATTCTCCCATAAGTTTGATTTCTTGTATTACTTTTTTTGGCAAGAAAAGAAATTTATAGCGTGCCAATTTGTAGATTGGACTTTTTGTCCTTCTAACAGTATGTGTAGTTGTTCAAGATCTTATGCCAAAACTTTTGGAAAGTTACTTGCAGTTGAAACATTTATAAGTTTCAGAAACATATATTCATGATTGGAATTCTATGAAGTCAAGCTCTAATGCAATCAAATTTTACGTCTCGTGCAGACTACAAGCAGCATGCAGACCGTTAGTGCAAATTCTTGAAGTTGATTTAACAGGGAAGGAGGGAAAGGCAAAGCAGACAAATCTGCTGAAAGAGCTACGGACATAGAATGATACTTTCTTGACATGTTGTATTTTCATGTTTTGCCGATGTTGGAGTTGCATTCTAGTTTCTGATTGGCATCTTCAATCTTCAGAAGATTTCACAGTTGCTGCTGCAGAGCAATTCAGGTGTCAAGGCAATGTGATATCAAGCTGGTGTGTCAAGTCAAAGGCTGCCAAGACTGCAGAAGGAGATATTGCTGTGATTGAGAGTTTACAAACTGGGAAACTTTCCATGTAACCTCTTGGAATAATAAGCCTTGACATGAATTTCTCAATATTCTGATTATTCTTTTAACTTTTTTGGTTCTTACCCTTTTCTAACTTCATTTTCTCTTGGGCTTCATGTTTGTTCCATAGGCTTGGTTATGACTTGTGAAGAATGAGGAAAAAGTGCATTGTTTGAGGAATTTGGAGGCTTGCATTTATGGGCGAGGCCTGAGGGGCAAAAGATGGATTGGTCGCGATATATTTATATCTTGTTATTGATTGTGTAACTAAGATTATTTAGCAGATTTGAAAGGTGGTAATGCACATATTTATTAGCCCCATCAATAATTGTACGATGTGCATGTGTTCTTAATCCATCTTAATCCATTTGTGTTAAGAAATAAGAGAAAGGCTGATTTACCAGTTTTGGATGCTGCATATGTTCAATGACAACAACAAACAATATATTAAGTCTTAGTCCTAAACAACTTAGAGTCGGCAATAATAATCAATATAATATTACGTATAGTCATCCATAAGAATCTTCACATTTCATTTCTTTTTATTAATCGTTATACTTTCATTCAAATTTAATAAATTCATATTTCTTCTAAGCACCTCCATCAATATCTTCTTAGGCCTGCCTTAACTTTTACCCAACCTATTCTACCTCCATCCTTCAATCCTAACAAAGATATCCCGCGGTCTTCTTTGTATATGTTCAAACCAACGTAAGAAAACTCATTTCTTACTCTATCATTTCTAATATATCCGCACATCCATCTTAATATACACATCTCAAGGACTTTTATTTTCTGAATATGACACATTTTAGTTACCCAACATTTCGTACCATATAACAAAATAGTTCTTACAACTATTCTATAGAAATTTCCCTTTAGACTCAAAGGTATATTACGATCATATAGACCACCAAGCTATCCATCTTTCTGAATATGCTTGTTTAATACATGAACTTGTTATAAAATTTGGATAGTGTTAGAATAAAATCTACACACTACACACTAAGAAAACTCTAACTATTTTTTGCATAAGAATTTCTTCAAACTTCTCTCTTTCTTTTTCTCACAATTCTTTCACAAAATGATGGTATATTTCAAACTTAGAGAATAACTCTATTTATAGAGCTCTTAATTAGTAGAATACATCATCTTCCACTAATCTTAATTAGTGGTGTCTCTACTAAATGGTGGACATTCATAAAAATCCATAATTAGTGGAGCTTCCACTAATTTCCTAATAATTCACATAAATCCATAATTAGTGGAGCTTCCACTAATTCAACATATTTACAACACTCCCCCTTGGATGTCCATCCATTACATAAAGAATATGTCTTGTTAAAACCTTATTAGATAAAAACCCAGTGGAAAAAAAAAATCTAGTGAAGGAAAAAGAGTACTCTATTCTATATGTCTATTTATTACTCCCCCTAATAAGATGATTCCTTTAAATTTTTGAACCGACGCATACCAATTTTATACCTCAACTTCTCAATTGTTGCATTCGGTAAAGTCTTCGTGAAAATATCTGCGAGGTTGTCACATGACCGAATTTGTAGCACATCAATTTCACCTTTCTTCTGGAGTTCATGAGTAAAGAAGAATTTTGGTGAAATATGTTTTATCCGATCTCCTTTAATATATCCTCCTCATAATTGAGCTATACAAGCTGCATTGTCTTCATAAAGAGGAGTTGGAATATCTCTGATAGATGATAATCCACAACTTTCTTGGATATAATGAATCATTGATCTTAACGATATACATTATCGACTTGCTTCATGAATGGCTATAATTTCAGCATGATTTGAAGAAGTGGTTGATATAGATTGTTTTGTAGAACGCCATGATATAGCAGTATTTCCACATGTAAAGAGATAGCCCGTTTGAGAACGTGCTTTATGTGGATTAGATAAATAACCAATATCTGCATAACCTATCAATGTTGGGCTGATTTTATTTGAATAAAATAATTCGAGATCTATTGTACCTTAGAGATATTGAATAACTTGTTTAATTCCATTCCAATGTCGTCGTGTTGGTGAAGAACTAAATCTTGCTAATAAATTAACAGCAAAGGCAATATCAGGTCGTGTATTATTAGCAAGATACATCAATGCACCAATTGCACTGAGATATGGTATTTCAGGACCAATGAGTTTTTCATCATCTTCTTAAGGTCGAAAAGGATCTTTATTCACATCTAATGACTGGACGATCATTGGAATACTCAATGGATATGCTTGTCCATGTAAAATTTTTTTAGAACTTTTGTTGTATATGTTGATTGATAAATAAATGTTCCACTTTCCAAATGTTCAATTTGTAATCCAAGGCAAAATTTAGTTTTATGAAAATCCTTGATTTCGAATTCTCTTTTTAAATAATCAATTGTTTCTTGGAGCTCTTCAGAGTTCCAATAAGAGTAATATCATCAACATATATACCTAATATCACAAATTTAGAACCAGATTTTTTAATAAAAACACATGGACATACCTGGTCATTTTTAAATCCCGCTTTCAATAAATATTCACTAAGATGATTGAACCACATATGCCCAAATTGCTTCAGGCCATATAATGATTTCTGCAACTTGATGGAGTAATTTTTATGATGATAATGTTTATATGCTTCAGGCATATGAAATCCTTCGGGAATTTTCATGTAAACATCATTTTCTAAATTTTCATACCAGTAACAACATCTAATAGGCGCATATTTATCTTTTCATGTACTGCCAAACTGATAAGATATCGGAGTGTAATAGTATCAACAATAGGAAAATAAGTTTCATTATAATAAATACCTGGTCTTTGTGAAAAACCTTGGGCTACTAACCGTGTTTTATAGCGTACGATTTTATTATTTTCATTATGCTTTCGCACAAATAATATTTTGTCAGTGCAAAGACTTTACATTTTGTCAGTGCATTTAACTCCGACTGAATCACATCTTTCCATTGTAGCCAATCTTTTCTATGCCGACATTCATGAACTGATATTGGTTCAGGATCATCACTATCTGGTTTAACATTAAGAGATATATTGTTTGCAAACATATTATTAATAATTGTTTCTATCCGATTCCAACTTCTATTGGAAGTGGTATAATTGATAGAAATTTCAATGTTACTTTCATCAACTTTTGGTTCTTTATCATCAGTTTTCTCTTGGTCTTTATCATTTTTTTTCTTCAATATGATCATCTGGATCGTTTAATCCTCACTTCTTTCGATAATTTTTATCTTTAGAACTAAGAGGTCGGCCATGCTTTTGGCTCAGCAGCTATATGTATAATCTTTTGTTCTATTGGAATTTCAATTCGAATAGGAGCATTTATAGTTGGAATATGCGATTTTGTTACTCTTCTGGAGTCAACAAAAGCGTACGGCATTTGATTTGCAATATTTTACAAATGAATTATCTTTTGCACTTCAAGTTCACATGCGCTTGTACGCGGATCAAAATAATTTAATGATGTTGTCCAATCAAGATCTTTCTTATACTGTTTCTGTTCTCCCCCTAATTTAGGAAATAATGATTTCACAAGAGAATAATGGAAATGTAAGAACATTATGAGGAATACTACATACATAACAAGTAGGAAATGCTAAGAAATATATTTAAAAAAAAACTCTATATATATCTCACTCTTTCCAATACCATCTTTTCCCCTTCCTTCTTGTCTTTTCTTCTCCTCCGTCCCTCAACCTATCATCTACCTTTTCTTCTTCCTCGCTCGCACACACACACACACACACACACACACACACACACACACACACACACACACACACACATATATACATAAATATGTATGTATCGATATATATTTCAATCATCAATCATTAGTAAATATAAAAAAAATAAAAAAACTCAAAGCAGATATGGAGATTCGTAATTCATTTGAAACATGGTCAAATTTTGACTTGGTTTCTAATGTAGAAGATTTTGATGTATTTTCTTTTCCAAGCCAACCGCTTCCGCCTAATGTCAGGTCTAACACAGAAGATTTTGATGTATTTTCTTTTCCAAGTCAACCACTTCCGTCTAATTTCAGGTGAGATACCTTTGATGGCTTCCTTTTTTTTTTAGTGTACTTGATAATGAAATTAAACTCTCTTTTGGTTTGTTATAATGTAAATCAGTGGAAGTTTTGGACATGCTACTTTGGATTTTTAATTTGATTTACCCATTCAAGAGACTACTTTTGATGATGTTCCTTTGAATGAGGATATGCTTGTGCATGATCCTTTCTACTCCCTAATAGATTTTGAACAAAGCCAGAATATAGTTCCAGGTTATCATACATTCAAACATGGATTTTGAATAGTATTACCTTTACTGATATTGTTTTTCTTTTTCTATGAGAAATAATGAGTGGTATTAGCAACGAATTCGGAGTGAGGACCCATGAAATGCATAATATCGAAGTTCAAGATATTATTACAGACAAAATTCCTATGGAGAAGAATAGGAGTAGGAGGTAGAGAGAGGAGAAGGGCAATAGCTCCAAGACACTATCAAAAGAAACCATTTCGCAATACTTTTACCTGCCATTTAAGAGCGCGGCCAAAGAACTGAATATTGGTTTAACCCCTCTCAAGAACAGATGTAGGGAGTTAGGAATTCGTCGATAGCCTCACAGGAAGTTGATGAGCTTGGATACTCTAATCAAGAATGTTTAGGTTCTCTCACATACACACTTGTAATTTGCAAGTATGAAATTATGAAAGATTTTTAAATAAATAATAACTGGAATGAATGTATCTCCACCGATAATATCACTTCGATTTACAGGAGCGAGATAAAGACAAAGGAAGACCTATGACTGAGAAGAAGTTAAGAGAAGCCATTGAGATACTGGAACATGATAAGAAGTTGGTGGAAGAAAATCCTGATACGCGGTTGAAGGACCAAACACAGAAATTGAGATAAGCATACTTCAATGCCAAATATAATAAGAAACTTAAGGGGATGAGAAAACCCCAAGACTCATTGCGCAGTAACTTCACAGCTAATTCTGCTGTTAGTCTAGATGCTGGCTTAAGAGAGAAGGAAGAGGAGGAGGATACCGAAGAAGAGGAACTGAAGTCTATAATTACTATCTGTTTGTCTTCCTCTAATGCAAACATAGAAAAAGAACAACTAAAAACATTCATCCTAAATTTGTCAGCTCTATTGAAAAAGAGCAACTACAAGCATGTATTCTCAAGTTCATGTGAACACCAATGAGATGAATAAAGGAAATGCAAGTGAATACCAGACTTATGATCAAGACGAGATAGATTTTTTTTTTCTTAACTGTTAGTAGGAATATATATTGACATTCGAATGTAACATCTCAAAGATGTGATGCTTATTATTAATGGAAATATTCTTTTCCCTTATTATCTTTTCTGTTCCATTTCAGGTGGCCAGTATTTCTCTGTACTAAGGGAAATATCGAGTGTGTCCATGACCATAACCACGACCACTGCCACAACTACGACTATAACGATGGCTTCTGCTGGAGCCAATAACATTCACTTCTGGGAGTGCTGTTGAGCCAATTCGTCTGGTTTCATAATTTCTCAATAATAACTCATTATTTTTCTTTGCAATGAGGAGGGCAGTAAGTAAATTTGTGTATACCATTTTTCTCGATATTGTTGCTGTAGGACAATATTCGAGGTATGAAAGGTGGAGAATGTCTTCTCCAATATATTTTTTCTCCGCATAATTTTAACTAAGATGTAATTTTATACATCGCGAAGCTATATTCATTCACGATTTTAAAATCTTGCAACTTCATATGCAATCATTTATACCGTGCACTTGGTAGTACGACTATCTTCAGGTGGTCAAATTCTTCTTTTATGGATCTATTTTTTTTATATGCATTTCTGTATTAAGAACCCATGACATATAATTTTTTCCAGAAATATCAAGGGTTACAAATTCGAGTTTAGTAAGGTTAGCCATAGGGATCAATAAATGTGTATCTGTCTTCTGACTTTAATAACGACAGAGACTCGTGCTGATAACGTGTTATAAAATTTGGATAGTGTTAGAATAAAATCTACACATTACACACTAAGAAAGTAATGTTAGAATAAAATTTACACACTACACACTAAGAAAATTCTAACTATTCTTTACTCAAGAATTTCTTCAAACTTCTCTCTTTCTTTTCTTTCACAATTTTCTCTCACAATTCTTTTTACAAAATGATGGTGTATTTCAAGTTTAGAGAATAGCTCTATTTATAAAGCTTTTAATTAGTGGAATACATCATCTTTCACTAATCTTAATTAGTGGTGTCTCCACTAAATGGTGGACATCTATAAAAATTCATAATTAGTGGAGCTTTCACTAATTCCCTAATAATTCACATAAATCCATAATTAATGGAGCTTCCACTAATATATTCATAACAACCAATAGAAAAAAACGGCAGTTTTTCTAATATAAATTTCTTACCCAAATTAATTTGAGTAATATAAAGATACTCAATACCATTTTCTTTATTTGTTTCAACATGATACCCATTTATGCGGATATCTTTAAAACTCAATAAATTTTTTTGAATTTTGAGGAAAATAGTGCCTTATCAATAGTAATTATTGTTCCTTCAGACAACAATATACTAGCTCTTCCGGAGCCTTCAATCACATTTGTACTACCATTTATTGTATAAATATTTATTTCTCTAATTTTGAGATAAGAAAAATATTTTTCATTTTTGAGTATAGTGTATGTAGTTTCACTATCAATAATACATACATCATCATTAACAACAGCCATCTGAACAAAAAATATATATATGCAAACGTAAATATTATTAGAATATAATGAAAAATCAAACATATCAGGGTGAGACATTAATTTTTCTGGACACTGCCATCACCAATTAAATAGTCTATCCTACCGTCTGGGTGTTCAAAAAAATTCGATACATCCATATGAGTAATATTGATATTAAGATTTTCAGGATCAATATCATCATCCTCAGCATCATTCATTGAATGTTGAAAAAAATTTGCTTCAACATTTTTATTGTTCTTTTTCAGTGAAATTTGATATAACTCCACTAAATGCTTGGTCGTACGACAGTTATGTGACTAATGACCTTTTATGCCACATCTATAACATGTATCCTTATAATTTTCTTCCATTTCTTTTTCTTTTTCTTTTCCCTTATGATCTTTTTTGTTCTACTTCAGGTGGCCAGTATTTCTTATGGCTTGATTACGATTGTGATAAGGGAAATATCCAACATGTCCACGTCCACGACCACGGCCACGACCACGACTACGATTATAACGATGGCTTCTGCTAGAGCCAACAGCATTCACTTCTAGGAGTTCTGTTGAGCCAGTTGGTCTGGCTTCATGATTTCTTAATAATAATTCATTATTTTTCTCTGCAATGAGGAGGGTAGTAATTAAATTTGTAAATTTTGTATATCTTTTTTCGCGATATTATTGCTGCAGGACAATATTCAAGGCATGAAAGGTGGAGAATATTTTTTCCAGCATATCATCATCAGCAACTTTTTCTCCACATAATTTTAACTGAGAAGTAATTTTATATATCGTGGAGCTATATTCATTCACGGTTTTAAAATCTTGTAATCTCAGGTGCAACCATTCATACCGTGCAGTGGGTAGTACGACCATCTTCAGGTGGTCAAATCTTTCTTTTAAATTTACTCACATGACATATGAATTTTTTTCGATAAGATATTTTATTTTCAAATTTTCGTCGATATGGCGACGGATAAAAATAAAAACTTTGACCTTTTGTTGTGCAGATGCATTATTATTTTCTTGAATAGTTTCACTAAGGCCTTCAGCATTTAGATGCATTTTTGTATCGAGAACTCATGACATATAATTTTTTTCAAAAATATCAAGGGTTATAAATTCGAATTTAGTAAGGTTAGCCATATAGATCAATAAATGCGTACCTGTCTTCTGGCTTGTGTAACGGTAGAGACTCGTGCTTTAGTCTTCTAACTTTTGTAATGGCAGAGACTCGTGCTGATTACGTGTTATAAAATTTGGATAGTGTTAAAATAAAATCTACACACTAAGAAAACTCTAACTATTTTTTGCACAAGAATTTCTTCAAACTTCTCTCTTTCTTTTTCTCACAATTCTTTCACAAAATGATAGTATATTTCAAGCTTAAAGAATAACTCTATTTATAGAGCTCTTAATTAGTGGAATACATAATCTTCCACTAATCTTAATTAGTCGTGCCTCCACTAAATGGTGGACATCCATAAAAATCCATAATTAGTGGAGCTTCCACTAATTCCCTAATAATTCACATAAATTCATAATTAGTAAAACTTTCATTAATTCAACATATTTACAACAGAACTAAAATTTTCTATTTTTTTATAGACCTGAAAAACAACGCTAAGTGAATCATAAAAACAGTATAATAAAAGAGCAAATCTTATGGGCTCTGCCACATTTTATTTGCCAGGTAAGATCAATAGTATTCATACAAGTCATACAAATGGATAATGAGATCCATGATAAAATAAAGATATCATATTCTAAATTCTATGTGGGTATAATATAACTAAACAGGAAAGAAAACAAACATGCAAAAAAAAATCTCACCTTGAGTTGCTTTATCACCATTCACAACTACCAGTAATATGAATCTAGACTCGACTAATTTCACACACCACAAAAATACTTTTCTTTAGCCAACAAATCTTCTTTTTTAAAGAGAAATATATTACTTCCGATTCATAATAAGTATCGTTTTAACTGAATAATTTTATTATATAATAAGTGAATTTTTATTAAAAAAATTAATAGTAATATATTGTGAATATTTAATAATTTTGAAAAAATAAAAATTATTTTCAATTAAATTTTTAATTTAAATCGGAAGGAATTACATCGTACTTAGAATCCATGCTATTGTTGTAAAAATAGAGAAAAAAGAGAAAAAGAAAATCATTTCCCTTCTTTTGTGGTTAGCGGCGTAGTTGTTCTTACCAATAAGGCCTGACCTCAACGACAACTTAGGTGTATAAGCTCCTCTTGACTTAGGGTTGAGACACTTTCCTTCATCACACCTCTTTCTCCCTTTCTTACTCTCTCTAGATGCACACAGACCTCGGTGCGCACAACATGACTGCTCAGTCTCAGGAAGAACTCTTAGCCGCCCATCTCGAGGAGCAAAAAATCGATGTAACATCTCTCTCTCACTCTCTGAGCGTCATACCTATGTTGCCCTTCTGTTATTGTTGTATATTTAGCAGCTGTTCATGTTTGTTGGTGATTGGGTTGAATTTATTCATTTATTGCTTGTTTTTGAGTGATTTTTACCCTTTTGTTTTTAAGGACACAAATGCATGAATGGATTTTTGCCTCAATTCTTTAGGGGTTGATAAGGAAAAAAAAATTATTTTTTTTCTTGTTTCTCTGGATCTGTTCAGAGGAATTTCTACCGGTCAAGAGTTTGTATGTAGAATGAAAAAAAAAAAAATGAAAAAGAATACGAGGGAAATGCTCTAGTCACTTTTTTGGAGGAAGGGTTTGTTAAGACCGGGGGAAAGATTCAATTTTTTTAGTATGTTTTTGACATTTCCTGTTTCTTGGCATGGCATTGAAATGATTTTTATATCTTCGCTTTGTTATCGAGTATGTTGAACTGTGTCTGAACTGTGTTTTGGAATTTTTGAAAACCATTCTCTTTATCTTATTCATCTGTTCATCCATCCAATATGTCCTTTAAATACAAATTGGGACGTCAATACGAATTGTAATATGACTTCTATTCATCACGAAATTTGTGACTTCTATTGATCACGGAATTTAATGATGGGAAGACCTTCGCTGCAGCCGATTTAAAATTTACTGTTGAAGTGTGGCTTGAGAATGGTGATCTTCCCTTCTCTGGTGCAGTTAAATTATATCTTGTTGTTAGTTGGTTCTTTTATTTCTTTACGTTTTTTTTTTAATAATGATATATTATCATCTGTCACAGCATGATGAGCCAGTGGTCGAGGATGAAGAAGATGATGATGAAGAAGATGATGAGGATGACAAAGATGAAGATGACGTTGATGGTAAGTGTGAACTCATGGTTGCGAATTCCCTTTTTCTTCTTATTCGGATTATTTTTTTGTTTAAAAAATGGAATTATGTCTTTGATCTCTTCTCTTCTTAACCTATTTGTTTGAACTGTTTCAATTGAATTAGACTAACTTTCGCCTTGCATGGGGGTAAAAGTTTTTATAATGTTGGCAACACCATGTACGTGAAAAATTTACAATCTTGTGTGATTGATGATTAGATGTATTATGGCACGGTAGGTACTTTGGACTGTTGGAGTGCCCTTCATGTTGGTGAATGTAGTAGGAAATGAAGCCCATAAGCAGTTATTTCTGAATGCTATTAATTAGCAAATTATTTGTCATTAGATCACCATACTGAATATAAATTTTTTTAGTAAAGAATCACCGGAAGGTAATTGGTCTATTTGGCCAAGCTTTAAAAAGCCCTTCTCAGTTTTTCCAATTTTGAGTTCTTGAAAATTGAGAAACTTTTTAGCCTTTTGGAAGCTAAATGGAAAAGTGCCAACCTCTTTTCCATTTCAGCTTTCTCACGTGTGTACGTGCGCGTGTACTTGCATGAGCCCTTGTAACTCCAGTGCGGCGAATTATTTTTATTTTCTCTCTCTTTCTTTGGCTGCTGCCTGTAGCAGCTGTCTCTACATGTGCAGATAGTGCTCCGTCAACGCTAAACCATTGATGCATCGATACCACACCATTAAATTCATCGTCGTCATTTGTCTTGTTAAACTTGAATAAAAAAGAGGGATCTGGTAGGATAGCAGTACTTCAACAAGCTGCCTATAGGGACTGTTAGAAGGAGTAGTTTGTTATCGTGAGAGATGTAGGGGCAACATAGGAGAGTAGATTTCGAGATTTCCATGGTTGGAGAGAAAAGAAGAGATGAGAAGAGAAGAGGAGGAAGAAGAAAAAAGGAGTAGCAGATGAAAGGAGAAGATGCAGAGGCAAAACAGGCCAGAGCATTGTTTGTGTTTCACCATGGCTGCCGCATCCATGACTACAGCCACTTCCTCTCTTCGCTCCATGGCCACCAAACCTCAATGAAGGACACTGCAATCTGTTCCACTCTCTTTACACTTCCCATCATTCTCTTATCTTCCTCTATTTCTCTTCCCTTTTCCCATCTTTCTCTGCTATTGAAATCTGCGGCCTTCTGCTTTTGCAGTTGTGAATGGCTTCTGCAAATTACCTTAGGGTTTGAAGATTGGAATTAGTGCTAGACCAGAGTAATTTTTTGAATTATAAGGGTATTTTGTTAGCTTCATTAGTAATGATAAGGGCGCCAATGTCTCTTTAAGAAATATTATCTATTTTAACCAATCCAAATGAATTTTCAACTTCTAAAAACTTATAAGAACTCTTTTCAAAAGTTCAACTAAGATACACGAACCAATCCAAATGATGCATTTGAATAAATCTTCTGGACGTTGCTTCTGATCTTGTGATAACTGTGAATCTACCCAAGAAAATAAAATTTCTGTTTCCCTTGGATATATACCATACGATATATTCTAATTATTGATTTTGTCTGAGATAAATTCTTTTTATTTAAACCTGGGGAAGGGGAAGGTTTCTTCTTGTCTCTTCTTCCTGCTTCCTCAAGAGTAAAATTTCTTACCCAGATTTCTCATACACTATTGAAACCTTAAAGACAACCATTGACAAGATGTTGGTTGCCTACAACCCCTCACCCTACAAGGGGTTTGATGCAAGTCCCTTTCTCTTAATGTGAGAGAGAAGGTGTTGCTAATTAATACCTTGTTTTCTCTTCTTTTCTTTCCTTTTTTCCAAAGACAATCAAGGGTTTTATTCTCTTGATGCAATAAGATAAGGTGGTGTTCAAGTCCTACAAACAGAAAGGAAAGGGGAAAAAGTTCCCTGGGCAAAGGTTTCCAGATACACTTATGATGTCGAATGTAGGCCTCCTAATTCTTTGGTCTAGGGCTGTTTGTCTTCTATGTCTTGAATTATCAATAAAATATGTTTCTATTCTTCATTATAAGCTTTGTAGTATGTTTTCCTTGTAATGTGTTTTATACACGAGTGCTTTTGAAGTTGTCAAGATTTTAGGAATGATGTAGTTCTAACCATGGGCAGGACAAGGAGATGCAAGCGGAAGGTCAAAACAGAGTAGAAGTGAAAAGAAGAGTAGGAAGGCTATGCTAAAGCTGGGAATGAAGCCCATCCCGGGGGTCAGTCGTGTCACTGTTAAGAAGAGCAAGAATGTCAGTTTATTCAGATCTCTTCTGATGATCTACTTCCTGTTTATTCTTTTTCATTCTCAATTGTTTGCTGACTACAATTTTTTGACATGCATATGCTAAATCTTTTACCCCGCAGATTCTGTTTGTCATCTCAAAGCCAGATGTTTTCAAGAGCCCAACTTCAGACACATATGTTATATTTGGTGAGGCAAAGATTGAAGACCTGAGCTCACAATTGCAGACTCAAGCAGCAGAGCAGTTCAAGGCTCCTAATCTCAGCAATGTGATATCAAAGCCCGAGCCATCAACTGTTGCACAGGATGATGAGGACGTAGATGAGACTGGTGTAGAACCTAAGGATATAGAATTGGTTATGACCCAAGCAGGGGTTTCTAGGGCCAAGGCTGTCAAAGCTCTCAAGGGTGCAGACGGAGATATTGTTTCTGCTATCATGGAGCTTACAAATTAGGAAACCCTTCCCTAGGATCAATCTGTGGAGACTAATGAGTCTGTATTTTCGAGGTTTAAATTGTTACTCTGGTTTTTACTCTTTTTTCTTTTTCCTTTTTCTGTTTTTGACTTCTTGTTTGTTTATGTGCTCATTAATAACGTCCTATTTGTGTTATGATGGTGGCATATGATAATTACTTTTGGCAGATTATCAATTTGCATTTCTCTGGCTTTGAGTGTACTTACTATTATCAGGCTAAAAATTGAAATTTGAAGCAGAAGAAAACTACCATTATTGGGCTAAAATTTGAAATTTGAAACAGAGGAGAACGGCGAAAAAACAGTTGTGAATCTTTTTAAAAAATATATATTTTTTCTTTGGAGTACAGTGCAACTGAAAGGAATTTTTGGTCTTAGGACTTGGTTTTGGCTTTATTGTTGGTTACCTCTGGTTTTCATTATTGGATTCTCGTCAGGGAGCGGGGTGGGGATTTACTTTATTGTTGATTATGCGTTCAAGATCTCCAGTTATTTTGACAACTGGGGACAAGCGTCTCCCCCTCTTATAAGGCTTTTAATTGATGATCTGGCAACCATAATGAATGGGAAAAGTAATTAACGGTTTAAAAAAATCCGCAAGAGACAAGGTTCAAAAGTTGGCCATAGTGATCCTATGGTGGGAGAGGAAGGTAAAGGAGGAAGCAAATTTGGTGTCCAAAAACTGTTGAAGTTCCTTAATCTGGCAGAAATTTTGACGTTTCCATGAACAAATCTATCAGAAAAGATGGTTCTTCAATGCCAAATGGGTCTTGAACTTGAAACATATCAATCGACTGCCAGCCTAGTGAGGGACAAGCCTTTCCTCATCATTGTCATCTTTTGAAGCATACAACTCACATCAAAGTAAATGACAGGTTTCATTGCCAAAACTCCACCTATCCCCATGTTCTTGCCAGATTGCCACTGCTTCAGTCATGCTTCTTTCTCTCTTGACTAGTGTAAGTAAATTTGCCAGATTGAAGGTTGAGTATCAAGCAGAACATTGAAGATCACACATGCAAAGTCAAACCATACAATCACAACAGTGGGATATAGTATTACTTTCCACGGAATTCCAAGGGTCAATGGGAATATCTATCTTAGGATGTTTTCATTACAAGAAAACAGGTTACATGCCACGTTTCTGCAAGCTGTCAAGTAAAATGCAACAAACTGGAAAAAACAGAATTTCCTTGTAAGAATCAAGGACATAACCAACACCAGTGACATACAAATGCATTCAGTTAAAAGAAAAATGGAGAAATGAAGAGGAAGGTGAGGTACATGAACTCATAAGGTTCTTAAATACTCATAGAACTCAAAGTATTCAAAGTTCGAATGCCAAGTTTGAAATAGCAATTATACAGTGCACGTTACAAAAGCAATAAAATGTAATTGATGAAATAAATGCCCAAAGGGCCACGAACAAAACTGACTTATCAGAAGTCAATAAGAAAAGCAATCAGAAATAAACGGAACAGAATTTTGAGCCTTGGAAATCAGATACAAGAAACCGTAGGAGAGTAAAAGCAGGTGAATTACCAAGGAAATATGGGAAAGATCAAAGGAAGTGTACAAATCAACGAGTAGCTGAACAAAAGGACCTTCATTATCTATGTAGCATTAGTTGCAGGAAAGCGTCCCATGGTCAAAGACTTCCTCTACAACAGGAAAATCAACTTTGTTCAACTAGCCATAGAACATTATGGTTACAAAGAATATCAAAAGAAAGTAGAGTGAAACTAAATTGACAAACTTATTATTCAAAAGGCCAATAGGAGTACTCTGTATATGGGTGAGTATCCTGATGGTTGGTCACGGGGCTGGCTTCAGCAGTTCGATTGTGACGGGAGCGGGAGTGAGAACCAAAAGGCCACAAGAAAGACCAGGGCCTACGCCTTTCTCGATTCTCAGTTCTGTTTTCCCTTCCACTAAACCTCATGCTACTGCTTCGATTGCGTCCTCTAGACTGTTGATTACCCTGCTCTGGTGTCAACTCTTGCCGACAAACTGGGCATGAACTACGTTGTTCTAGCCATGGAACGATACAGTCTGAATGGTACAAATGTTTGCATGGCAACTTCTTGGCTTGAGAACCTAACTCAAACTTTTCCTTGCAAACAGGACAATGGGAATCAGAGCGTACATCCTTCTTTGAGATCTTGACAGTAGGAAGGTTGTCAATTGAAGTTCTTGAAGCTGGTGGAGGTAAATGTGGATCGCTAGTGGTAAGATGTTCAAAAAATTCTTCAACTCCAGGACCAATAAAATAATCACCACCATTTTCTTGCCTGAATCCCAGAGCATCATTAAGAAACTCTAGAATTCCACCATTGCCAGGCATCCTGACAGGCATATCACCACTGAAAATCAGCAATGGATTCCATGCATTACCACTGTCTGTGCCCCAATCTGATCTCCCCCGGTTATTGGAAACATTACTTCTTGCTGATGTTTGTTGCCTCAAAAAATTTGAGAATGCTTCTACAAACCTAGGCCTGTGATTGTGATCTTCAAAATTCATACTCAGTATCTCATCAAGTTCATGCACAAAGCCTCCATCACAATTGGAACAAGCTGCATTTCGCATCTGAATAGTGACAGGTTGCCTGCAACTATAACACCAATGGGTGTTCCTGTTACTCGACATCTTGCTCTCGCAAACACTTTACTCACTTTAACAACTTGTGTCACAGGAATCCCTCCTCTCGCTGACTGTTTAGCTTACATAAGACCTAATGAATTCAATATATTAGAAATTCATACCACGCAGGATTCAAACCAGAAAAGTTGAGAACGAATTAGATTACTGATGATTATATTTTCCACACAGCAAAATTGTCATGCAGCTGAAAAGAGCAAAGAATGGTAGAAAATCGCATTCCTGATTGTCAACTCACTCCGTGAACGAACTTTAATCTACTTACTGCTCCCCAAATTTCTTAATTTCCCAACAGCAGCTAGTTTAAGAATAACAGATCTTACCTCAAATGGAAGCTAAAAAGAGGAAAATCAGAAGCCACTACTTACATTCCATCAATTAAAAATTTACAAAGGTAACTCCAGCATTATGAGCTACATACCAAAGAAAAAGAAGGGGGAAAAAGTGGGAATCTTTACATATAATAGGAATTTCAAGAAGTTGAGCTAAATCAACGGCATAATCAGCAACCCAATGTTCATATTCAACCAAATGCAATAAATTTATAGTTAATGAAAGCACTGTATCAAGTATATCTAATGATCCAAGAAAACAAAAACAAAAAAGAAGAGAGCTGCAGGAAAAAGATTAAAGGAAGCAAAATGAAAGAAGCTACTGGATTATCTCACCTTTGATCCAAAGGGACTAAAGTAACAAGAAAAGAGAAGACCCACATACAGAATTATACATCTTAGGGTGAGTTGATGCCCAGGGGGAGAGAAAGAGAAGAGAGTGTGCTAGTGAGAGAAAGTGTATTTCCCGAGTGTAATAGTGTGATCATGTGTTGTTTTTGGGTTAAAATAAAGACTGCGGTGCGCACGCTGTCTATGTCTGTCACCTTTGTAACTATATGGAACTGAGTTGAAGGCAATGAAGAGGGGGGCTTGGGCTGCACGTGGGTCATATGATGGACCTCTTCCTAATCCTTATCCCTACTGGCCCATATCCACTATCTTTTTCCTCTTTTATTTATTTTTGCACATTCTTACAAGGGGAAGTGAAGGGTGAGGATAACCTTACCTTTTTTATTTCATTTCTTTCTTTTTATATATATATATATTTATTTATTTATTTATTTATAAAGAAATATTTGCAATGCGATGGAATTATTTTAAGAGATTTTGAAATAAAGAATCACATATATTTGTTTGTATGAAATTGTATGAGTTGGGACTTATTTGATGGATTTTAGTTCAGTTCCCTTTCCTTGGCTACTTATTTTAACGAGATCTGTATACTCCTAGCAACAGATCTTCAACTCAAACTTAGAGTAGATATGAATAAATAGTGTTAAATACAGTAACTTTTAGTTTTTACAGGAAGAAATTATAAAATTTTTATATCTAATAGTATTATAAAGAGACGGAATTATAAGATTATTAAATTTAAATGTATAATAGATTGAAAAAAAAAATTATATATAACATGCATTATAATCTATTTAAGATGATAAAAAATATTAATTTAGTATCTTTATTTAGACTGTTAGGTAGATCTAGTGCCAGTAGCACATCAACTGTTCAAACCTTTTGGATAAAGAAAAAAGGAGTCTTTAGTGAGGATAATTTTTATGTGTTGTCCCATCATTCTAATTTTTTTTTAAAAAAAAATTAAAAACTATTTAGAAGATTTAGAAGATTTAAATTGGTAATTTGGTGCACTCCCTACCAAATGTGTTAAACTCTAATTTTTACAAAGATATTATGAAAAGATTTTTTTTTTTTTTTTTTTGGGAATGATGAATCTTACATGGTTATAAAATTATTATATGTAGTAAAATATCTATTCGAAAATTATGTAATTTCTATTTATTAAGTGATTCTGCTCACTCCCTTATTTCTCCTCCTTATAGATGTAAGTGATGACAAAAGATATGTGCTTCCTTTTATTGGGGGTATGATTGGAAACTTAGATCTAGATGATTTATTATTTAAGTCTATTTAAAAATTAAAATTTATTTTTACATTATATTTTATTATAATTTAAATTAAATATAAAAATATTAATAATTATATCAATATTTAACATATTCCGACTTCAAATTTAAATAACTTTCAAATTACTTTAAATTTATAACAATCTTTCAATAAATTTTAATCAATTAAGTAATAACAAAAATATATTACTAAATATACGTAATTAATTAAATACTTAATATTATTTACTATCAAATACATTTAATAAATTAAATATTTAATTATATTATCAAACAGGTCATATCGCTAATACTTTTATAGAAGGACAATACAAACAGGGTAAGAAAAGCAGACGCTATCACGGAGGCATATGTTAACGGCAAAGTGCAGTGGGCTTTGGATGTAGGAAGACCGACTGTAAGGTGGAAGACTCTGTGGAAAATAAGATTTCAATGAAGGAGAAGCACTAAAGAAGACCTACGCATGTGTTGTCTCACTACTACACACATGAACGGAACCAAGAATTTGGAGTTAGAAAGACAAATTATACTAAAGAAATAATGTTATAATTTTTAAGGAATGAAATATAAAAATTTAAAAGACTTTTTAAAACTTTTAAAATATTCTAAGGTGAATTTAAAAATTTTTAAAATTTTGGGGGCACCCCTAAATCCGTCTATGACTACAGAAGTCTGTTAATACGGATCATGCCAAGAAAGGTATTATGAAACCCTATTTTTTGATGCATATAGAATTAGTCATGGGTTGAGCACTAAATTTAATTATTTTTTTTTTTGGTGAGGGGGATAAAATATGAGACTCTACCCCCCAATCTTAATAGTTTTTAACTTTCAAAAAAGGATTGAGTCTCATAAAAGGCTTTTTGGTTATTGATTAAAACAGTTGTGACTAAGATAAGAGGGGGAAAAAATGTAGAATGCCAAGATTACTTAATGTATAGAGGTTATAAAGGGAGTTAGGAAAGTATTATTATGTTCATTTGAGAATAGTCGCACAGAGAGTTCTACATCTACCAGTTGAGAGAGGCAAAAATCGATCTTTGTATTTGAAGTTTTATTGATTAGAGATAAGGGGGGAATTAAACTGTTTTATTTTCTGCATTAAATGAATACAAAAAATATGTTTTTGCTATAAAAAATTGAATAGAGAAGGTCGTATCTTTTTTTTTTAAATAAATGTAACATCCTATGTGATATATATATCTATACATATGAATTTGTAATTTTGATAGCATCCTATGTGATTGATCAAGTAGTTTACGTAATGTATATAACTTGGAAATTTTGTTATTAGGATATAAATTATTTATTTTCATGTGCTATGGTATTTTTAGATTAGATAATAGAGAAATAAAAATATTCTTTATACAAGGCAGGACTGTTTGGCACAGATTGTTAGGGCAATTTGCGTCAGCTTTCCTTTTCTTTTTTGAAAGGACGGTACGCGGAATGCTAGTTTTAACTATCCTACTGCAGACTTCTTGGTAGGTTTGGTGTTGGTCCAAACATTCTGCTCTTTTAGAGGATAATTTTGGTGTGATTGATACCCATACCCCATCAATTTTACGAAAACTATTCAGTGGAGTAGTTGAGTGAGTGATGGCAGTGAAATTCATCTCATCCTCATTCTTTCTCGCTTCATTTTCAACTCTGTATTCAATTGTTTTTAAGTTTGCTTCTTCTTCTCCACCAAACGGTCCAAACCTATGCCAATTCTCTTGCCTTTTTATTTTTTTGGGGGGCTTGTTGAATATAATGTTATAGCTATAGTATTTGTTCTTGATACCAGCCTTTAACTTAGTGATTCAGCTTAAGTGTCTTACTTTGCTTTTGGGTGTTCAAGATTTTGTTTTGGGCTAATATCGTGGTTTCAGTACTAGGACACCTCGATGTAAAGGCTGAATGCAATTGCAATTTCCAGTCCCAAGCCAAGCATTCTTGAAATGCATTCCAAAAGAAGGAATTGTTTAAAATAAAAACAAAGATGACAGTGCATTCAATGCTAACTTAGGGTAGTTCTATGATCTACTCTTCGTCTTAAAAAAAAAAATGTAAAAATTTTCTATTTTTGTTAATTCAAAATATTTATCAATTTTATAAATTAGAAATGCATTTATTACGTATATTCCTAATTTACCATTCCTTCAACTACTTAATAAATATTTGACTCATTAAATATATATGTATTCTCAATCTAATTAATGAAGGTTTACTTTTATTCAGAGATAGAATAGTCATTTTCTATTATAATTATATAAATTTTAACAATTTCTTAATCTGTGCACCATTTGCTAGATTGACATCCTTTTAGGATAGATGGAGTAAAATGTAGGAAGGGCACGAGAAGACTTAGAGGGGGAATGGAGATCTTGCCATCTCGCGTATGAGATAAGAGAGAGGAGAGAGAGTGAAGAAAGAAGACAAGAGAGAGGGAAGATCTTGGGTGAGAAAGAGAGGAGAGGAGAGAGAATATTAAGAGAGAGGGAAAGCACTTTATGGGAAAGAAAAGAGAGATGAGAGAAAGTGTAGAGAAAATATTAAGAGACGGCGGAAGAAAATGGGGGTTTGACCGAATTGGGTCAAAATTCAATTCAAAAACCAAATGAGGGGTGAAATGGGTCTTAGTGTCAGACAGGGGGAACCTCTCACTCACTGAATGCGATGTTTCCCAGGTTCTCGCATTCGTAGAATGCGAGATAGTCACCGGCCGACAAGCTCCTATGTTTTCTGTGTAATTCTGTGCATTGTGCATTTGTGATTTGCTAGGTCCAATGACCTTGCAAATCACAAATACGAATTTGCTTGTCTTCTTCCTCTTTCCGCAGCCTTTTCCCCCTTCTCCAGCTGTCTTCATCTGGTTCACGGGAAATCATCTTTCTCGTAGCATGGCATGCAGTATAAGCATGCTCTTTTCAGAGGATGCTTCATGGGTGAAGAAAAAACAACATACCACAATCATATATATGCTCTTTGACAGACTACACGAGAAGAAGAAAAAAACAGCATACCACCTCCATCTTCCCACTGTCTCCAGAATTTTCACAGCCATTAGCTGTTCTGATTTCTGGAAGAAACACATTAGTTGCCGTCGGAAGAAAAACCAATTTTGCTGCCGCCGCCGGAAGAAGCCACTGCCAACGTCGGAAGAAGCCACTGCCACCGCTGAAAGCTTCCATCTTCATCTTCTATAACAGGTTTTTATATATGAATGGAAATTATTTTATTATACCCTTTCAACCAAACCATAAAATAGAAATTTCATTGAGGTGAAGAAATAGAAATAAAGGATGAGCCATTGGGTTTATCAAGGTGAAGAAACGGACAAAACATAAAGGATAAATATATGGGGGTTTGACCGAATTGGTGGCATTAGTGTGCATGAAAAAATATATCAAGGTGAAGAAACATAAACAAAAGAACAGGTGGAATTAGTGTGTATGAAAAAATTAAAGGATGAGCCATTAATGTGCAGAACTTAAAGGATGGGCCGTTAGTGTGCATGAAAAAATTAGTGAAAAAAAAAAAGCATTAGTAATAAGATAAGCAAGGTTAGTCAGGGACGGTTGAAATGGTGCACAGTCAACAAATATACATAATTTGCAATAGGAGGAAATGATTTTGAGAAAGAAAAATCTATGTGTCCAACCTAATGCAGATCTAGAGATGTGTAACTATATTTGTTCTTAACTTGTCACAAATTTATTCAAAATATAATAAATATTCAAACCTTAAAAAAATTTAAAAATAAATAATACTAATATTTAGTTTGGAAAAAAATAAGTAAAATATGAGAAATATTTAATTATATAAAATGAAAAACTACATATATTTAATTTTTATTTTGCAAGTCTTCTTACATTTGAATGAAATTGTATTCAGATATTTTATTTTTTGATATTGTATTTTTTTAATAATTTATTTTTTATATTGTTATTGTACTTTGTCGCATTTTTTTTTATCATGTAAAGTTATATTTTAACGCTTCATTATTATTATTTTTTAGTTTTTTTGAATTCTTCTCTATATTACGTTATATTTATCGTTTAATGTTGCATTGTACTTTGTCGCAATTGAGTTTGGGCAACTTGTTGGAAAGAATATATAAATAATTCACATATATAGTCCAGAAATGTTAAAATTAGAAAAAAAAAACTTTTTTTTTGGGTTCTATCTATTGTTTACTCTGATAAAATGGAGAGTTGTTGATGGTGAGAGACTAGCGAATGATTTAGTGTTTATTTTGATTGTTTGATAACTACATTTCAATCCCAACCCAATCTATTGCTAGTTAAAAGTTTAAAAATCATACTTACATTAAAAAAAAAAAAAAACTATTTTGTAAACCCTTAGTACACAATAATATTTTCAATTAAAGAAATTTTTCTTTGAATTCAACTATTATATTATAGTCACAATTATTATATTATAGTCACAACTATTATATTATAGTCACAATTCAACTATTTTTTCTTATCCCTAATTATTATATTATAGTCACAATTAAAATTTTATAATATAGTTTAGTATATATATATAAATATATTTTTAAATTGAAATTATTGTTTAGTATTTATAATTAGTATTTATTATTATTATTAAAATTATTATATCTAGGTCATTATTAATTTATTTAGTTAGTACACAATATTATTTATGATATGTAATAAGCAATATTTATTGTCTTATTAAAGTAATTAATTATTTATTGTGTTATTTATTTGTTTAATTATTATTTATCTATTTGTCTATTTATTTAAATATTTAATTACCTAAATAATTATTTATTTATCTGTTTATTTATGTATTCATTTATTTTTATTCTTATTAAGGTTATTATACATTGTTTATTAACTTTATTACTAAATTATTATTTATTACTTACTATTATAAATATTTTAAATATTTACTAATAACATATTTATGATATTGTTAAAGCTATTATTCATTATTAATATTATTATTTAATAATTTACTAGTATTATTAATTAATATATATTATTTATATCATTTATTATTATTTAATACCATTATTATTGATTGCTTATATTATTATTAACACTTCCACATTTCTATTATCCTTCGAGATCATAACAACCAACTATTAATATGTTTGTGCTGATTAATTTGATATTAGTTCATATAATACTTCAAGATCGTGATATACTTTAATTTTTGAATAGAAAAATCCTGCTTAATTTATCTAGACACAATGTCATTAGAAAAACCTGAAAGGCTACGGTTATATTGGGATTGTGAAATTATGCGCACGGCATATGATGATTTTTTTAATGGTTCCTATTGTAAGGTATTAATTGTTAGAAATCGAGTTAGTTTTGGTGGTCTAGTCAACAAAATATGTGCCATTCGAGGTCTGGACACATCTACTGTGAAGTTGCAAATCACAATGAGGGAAGACACTGTTATTAGTACTGTGACGAGGTCTACAACCGCTACTATAACGAATGAAGATGATATGCGAAATTTGTGGTATTATGCATTTATCGTGAAGGGACAACCAATTGATTTGCATGTTCACCATGAGATCGTCTAGATTCCAAATGCAACAGCTATAGATATTTCAGAACATATCATCCCAACTCCTATCACTGAATCATTTACTGCATTACTTAACTCAACTATTCTTGTCAACATGCCTAACTTTAATTTAAATTTTCCAACACTTGTAGCCAACGATCCTCCACATATAAAAAATGAGACTTTCCAATCCCTTTTCAATACATCAATTTTGGATACCCCAATCGTTGGACCTAACAATCAATACTTATCAGCTTCTATTGGGTTTATTATGCCTCAACCTCATGACCACATTCAATCCCTTCAAGCATAGATGAGCCAGCAGTTATTTTCAACGGCTGAAATCAGCTGTTCCATTAAATATAACCCCAATTGATGATTGGGTAACTCGAGAGCGTAATTTTGTCGATGCTCCGGAGGTGACTGTGGACGGGTTAGGACCTATGTCAGACATTGATGGACCTACCATGGATGATTCACTAGACGAGTACAGGGGGATAGCAATGCCGACGAAGATATTCCTGATCCTTCTGTATTGCAACAACCTACTAATAGATCATCTGAATCGATCCGCTTGTATGATCCACCATATTCAATATATCTTGACCGAATAGATACTTCGCAAGAGTTGGAAAACAAAGCTGGTGGATTAGTGCCTGTTGGGATGTATGCCCTCTTAGACTAGGTTTCTAATGTAAAAATCGAATGTTTGAATAAAAAAAATTATTTTCAGAAATTTTTTGTGAATTTACAATTTTATTTGTACACAATTACGTTTGAAAAAGATCCATTATGTTTAAGTAAGTGGTCCATGTGAATGGAGGTTTTTCACAGTAAGGTATGGATCACGGGTTACTTAGCACATAAACTTTTGTTCTTAACCGATTGATGAGAATGAGAATCTCATCATATTTAGGTTATTATGTTGTGAATTCTAAATGGAGAATGGCTTATCTTTAGCCAGTGAGTAGTCCACTCACTTCATGACATAAGCGTATTTTGAATACGTAGAATAGGACCTGTAGTAGTGGTTTCTTAAAAGTACTATATGGTAGAAACCTAGACTACTATCGCTACAGCGTGGACTAGTACTCTACGACTTGAGTATGAGTTGGTGGTTTGACGAAGCTGGAAGCATATACTTTGATATGCTATAGTTGAGGTTCTATCGTAGGGCCAATATACTTGCATATTGGGTATGTGTGACTAGTTAGTTAAGACAGACTTGTACAAGATAGTTTCTATACTATATCACCTCTTGTGGTTGTCTGAATGATCTGAATATCCAGGGCCTTGAAAAACATGACTTGGATGTTTGCTTTATGGTAGCTCCCTTGGAAAGCGGAAATAATCCAGGAGGTCATGGATCATTGGACTAGAGGCCTAAAGATGATAGATGTCATTTAGAGATGTGTTAGTACACTTTTTCCTCTCTAAATGTACGGTGATGTATAGAGGGGTATTTTAGTCATTACACCTGTAGGTCGGAGACTTTGCTAACGCAACATTGTCCTTGGGGTCAATATTTTCTTATGGTGATATTAGGAAATATTTAGAATGCAAAATACAGCTATTTATATGACAATGGTATTTTGGTCATTTTAGTAGTCAAGGCAGTTGTCTTTTGGTTTCCAATATAGACCGTTAGTCCTAATTAAATACGGGCTAATGAATTGATTTTAAATTAAATGGAGTTTATTTTATTTAAGTAGCTTGATTTAATTATTGAGCTAGAATAAAATAAAGGTCCATGGAGAGAAAATTAATTAAATTAGTTTAGTGGGTTAATTAATTATTCAGGGCTTTGGCCCAATTTGAATAATTAGGGATTAATCTGAGACTAAACTGATTTAGGCTTATTTAATTGGACTAGTATATTTGGGCTGAAAAAATTAATTATTTGTTAGGCTATTAAGTTGGTTCTAACTAGAATAATTAATTAAGCCTAATAGGTTAAAATAAGAGTCTAATGACCCAATCCAGTTTAACCTAGGGTCTTTTTATTTAGGTTAAACAAGGGGATTAAGGTGGAGAATAATCATCGTTGTTTTACCACATAAGAGTGACGGCTTCTTCTCTGTAGAGCCAGACGTCTCTCTCTCTCTCTCTCTCTCCAGAAAATTCCCTAACTCATTAGTTGTTCACCAAACGGTAGTTAGGCATGCCATATACTGGAAGATCGATGGTTCGGTGTTGACATACATGCAAAGGCGGAGTAGGAGGCTTGCAGGAATCGCATCAGAGGTTTCTACCAGCACACTTACACTGGTTGCACACGTTCCGGTATAGCCAACACTTAGAATGAGAAAAAGAGATAAAATTTTTAAAACCTCGAGATTGGGACAGGGCGCAACCAGCGCCGGCTAGGCTGCCGGAGCCAGCCCTCCATGGAATCCCTGTTCTTGTTTTTTCAGTTTTTTTATGTTTGCTTCCGCTCTTTCCGTACCTTCAATTGGTATCAGAGTATGAAGGTTTTTGTGAAAATATAAGGAGCATGTATTTAGATTAATAAAATTGGACACATATGTGTGATTAAAAATTGTGATCCTTCGCTGTTTATAGTATAGGTAGATTCTCTATTAAACCTCGCGGGTAGAGGTATAGGAATCTATAATTTACTGTTTTTCTTAGTAAATCGTGTAAACTCAATGTTTATGGGTATAGGCGGTTGTTGGTTTTGGTTGATTTCATTCTATTTGGATTGGAATCGGAGAGCCATGGATATCAGAAGCTGTACAGAAAAAAGGGGGAACTTCGCAGAAAAAAACTGCAGGAAGAGGCGAACAGAGCCTAACCGGCGCCGGCGCCGGCTTGGCTCTGGAAGGCCGCCGCGCACTGGGTTTTTTTTTGCCGTGAGTCCGGGTTCTCTGTGGCGGGTGTAGTGGACCATAGTGCTATGGGTGCATGATCCAGTGCGGTGGGTGCAATGGATCAAGAAGAAATTTTTTGATTTTTTCCTTGTAATTTTTCTTGCAATTTCTTTTAGTTTTGGGGTCCATACCAGACGAAGTTAATATTTTGCAATAGCTAATATTCATGGAATATTTTTGCATGAAAAATATTCGTAAGGGATTTTATGATTAAACAAGACAATTAATTAATTAGTTAATGTGTTTAATTCTATTATCTGGATACTTAGGTTTAAAAAATAGAAGAGCATAAAAACGTCTACATTTTTCTAGCATGCTATTTATTTTTGGTACCTATGTGCACGTTTTTTCAAAGACCAAAGTCTTTGGGAATGTTTTGACAAGGAAAATATTTTTCTACAAATTAAATGATTATTTTAGCTTGAATAAAAATTAATCCTTAGATATTTTCTTAAAGGATTTGATCATTAACAAAGAAATATATTGGATTTAGATATTTTTGTAAGTTAAAATAGAAAGTCATTTTGTTTTAATTTTGGCACAAGAAAAATGTTTTGTTAAATAAACTTGAGACCAAAGTCTCTAGAAAGTTTTAATTGAAAAATTTTTGAAATCATTAAATTTTAACTTAAATAAAATTAGTTCATAGGAAAAGCTCTCAAAGGATATAAGCCTTGACATGGAGATTTTTATGGATTTAGACATTTTATTTTTGAGTTAAGGGAAAACTTAATGGAAATTTCAAAATAACATTTTTTAGAAAATCCGTATTTTAAAAGACTAAGTAGGAGAGGGGTTCCAACGGCTTCCATCACGATCCTCATTAGAGATCGTGGGTCCCCTCGCATCACCCTGGGAGTGAACCCGTATAGGATAGAGATACCACAAAGATCTAGATCTAATGGAAAAATGTAATTAACAACTCGGGACACGTACTATGATCGGCCAGCCTCTCGTTGGAGGTCATAGTGTGAGGTATGTCCATAGGAAATGAGAGAAAACGACAATCCCCTCGATGGAGTTATCTTCTAGATCATTACCTATAAGGAAAATAATTTGTGGTGGTTAAAATACTTAACTTAGGAAATTGTTAATCTTCCCAAGAAACTATGTCAGTTTTCCTAAGAGGCAAATTGATTATTATCAGTTTTGATAATAAGGATAAAGTGCACATATTTATTTTATTTTCACAAACTGAAATTTTCTTTTATTTTTTGATTTTTCAGAAATGGTGAGAGGTTCTTTTAGTCCATTGGCCGTTATTCTCCGGGAGAATAAGTTAACATGACCAAATTATGTGGACTGGAAAAGGAACCAGAACATTATACTCACAGTCGAGGAGTATAAGTATGTCCTGTACGAAACATGCTTTGTAATCGGGGAGGGTTCCACTGCCGAGGAGTGTGAGGTTGAGAAGGCATGGAAGAAGGCCGACGAGATGGCTCGTTGTTACATGTTGGCCTCCATGTCTAATGTGTTCTAATCCAAACATGAGTACATAACCACTGCGTATGACATAACCCAATCATTAGTCACGATATTCGTGGATAAGAGTCGGCCCACAAGGCAGGAGGCTCTTTGAACCATCATAAACACTAAGATGGCTGAGGGAGCATCAGTCAGAGAGTATATGCTCAAAATGATTACTGCTTTCGAGGAGGTAGAAATCTTAAGGGCTATCATTGACCCCGAGAGCCAAGTGGACATGGTTCTCGAATCTCTACCGGATTCCTTCACTCAGTTCAAGTTGAATTATAACATGAACAAGTTGAACATGGGTTTGACTGAGTTGATGAAAGAGCTCCAGATGGCAGAGAAGGTCATGAAGCCACAGTCAAAGGCAATGATTGCTAAGGTTTCATCTTCTAGAACTGGGCCCAAGCCCAGAAAGTTCAAGAAGAAGAAGGGGAACGCAGCGGGCCAGCCTAAGACCCAGCCCAAAGACAAACCCAAGGGTAAGTGCTGCAAGTGTGGATTGAAGGGACACTGGAAAAAAGAGTGTCCGGATCTTCAAGCCAAGAAAAATCCTACAGGTAATGTTTTCGATCTAGAGTCTATATCATTGGTTGGATCAACTTCCACTTGGATTGTTGATTCAGGAGCCATTGATCATATCTGTAACTTCTTGCAGGGGTTTAGAAAGATAAGAAGACTTCAAAAAGGCGAACATGGACTACATGTGGGAAATGGAGCACAAGTTTGGGCCCTTGCAATGGGAGAGCTGGATCTTATTTTTTATTGTAATATAATAGTGGTTTTGAAAGATATTTTATATGTACCTAGATTTAGATAGAATTTAATTTTAGTTGCAAAACTAATAAATCAAGGATATTCTGTATCTTTCCATTTTTGTATTTCTATCAGTGGAGATGGAGAAATTCTATGTATTGGGCACATGTATGAAAATTTATTTTTCTTAAACCCTATTAACAATCAATTAAACAACGCTCAATCTGAACCTTTAACAAGGAAGAGAAAGACCAATGTCAACGACTCTTTTCTTTGGCATCTAAGGTTTGGTCATATCAACTTAACTAGGATTCAGAGGTTGATTCATGATGGACCCTTGGGCTCATTGAGATTGGAAAATTGGCCTCAGTGTGAGTCCTGCCTAATGGGAAAGATGGCCAAGAGGTCATTTGCCCCTAAGGCGGATAGAGCCAAGGAGATGTTAAGTCTTGTTCACACTGATGTGTGTAGTCCTTTACACCAGCTATAGAAGGTTTTGAGTACTTCATCACTTTCACGGATGATTGTACAAGGTTTGGTTACGTTTACCGATGAAACGCAAGTCTGACACTTTTGACAAGTTCAAAGAGTTTAAGGTTGAAGTGGAGTGTCGGACAGGTAAATTGATCAAGACCTTACAATCGGATCGTGGTGGAGAGTACCTCTTTGGTGAATTCAAGGACTACATGGTACATCATGGGATAGTATCCCATCTTTCTGCGCCGGGGATGCCCTAGTAGAACGGAATAGCTGAGAGAAGGAACAAGATATTGATGGAAATGGTCCGAAGCATGATATCTCATGCTACTCTTTCGGTGTCCTTTTAGGGATATACCCTGGAAACAATGGTATATATTCTGAACTTGGTGCCTTCCAAGTCAGTACTTAGGACTCCCTATGAGATGTGGACTGGGCGTAAGCCAAGTCTGAATCATCTCAAGATATGGGATTGTCTAACTTATGTACTGGTCAAGGGAGATAAGTTGGAACCAAGATCAGAATTATGTTATTTTGTTGGGTATCCAAAAGGGACAAATGGTGGTTACTTTTATCATCCTAAGGAGCAGAAAGTACTAGTTATTATCAATGCTAGATACTTGAAGGATGATTAAAGTACTTTCACAAAAGGTTCAACTAGGTTAGAATTGGAGGAGAAGTTATCTTCGGAAGCAACTTCTTCTGATCTGATTGTGGAACAAGAAGAGGCACAGCCTCAAGAGCCTGTACATATAGAGCCTCGTCGTAGTAGGAGAGTGTCTAGGGTTCCGGAGAGATGGACAGGAGAAGCTTTCGAGCTGGTCTCCGACCATTAGGAACAAGACCCCACTAGATGCAAGGAGGCTATTGTTAATATCGATGCAAATATGTGGCATGAAGCAATGAAAGTCGAGATTGAGTTTATGTATCTCAATCAGGTTTGGGATCTTGTAATTTCACCTGAAGGGATAAAACCCATAGGGTGTAAGTGGGTATACAAGAGAAAGAGGGGAATAGATGGGAATGTGGAAACCTTCAAAGCTAGACTTGTGGCGAAAGGGTATACTCAGAAAGAGGGAATCAATTATGAGAAAACCTTTTCCCCGGTAGTCATGCTTAAATTCATCTGTATCCTCCTTGCCATCGCATGTCATTATGACTACGAGATATGGCAAATGGATGTTAAGACGGCATTTTTAAATGGCCATCTTAGTGGAAACATCTATATGTCCCAACTGGAAGGTTTTATTGCTGAGGGCCAAGAGCATATGATTTGCAAGCTTAAGAAGTCCATTTATGGACTTAAGCAGGCATCAAGGGTATGGAACATTCGTTTTAATGAGACTGTAAAGTCTTATGATTTTATTCAAAATGAGGATGAACCATGCGTTTATAAGAAGCTTGAAGGCGTTAATGTAGTTTTTCTTATCTTGTATATGGATGATATTCTACTCATTGAAAATGATGTAGGGTTATTATCATCTACAATGGTTTGGCTGTCTAGTCAATTTAGTATGAAGGACTTGGGAGAAGCTAGCTACATTCTCGATATTAGACTTCTTAGAAATAGGAAGTAGAGAATGTTAGGATTATTTTAAACTGCATACATTGACAAGATGCTGGCCAGGTATAGCATGGACTTATACAACGGAGCTCTAATTCCTTACAGACATGGGTTGTCATTTTCTTCAAGGGACTGTTATAAGTCTTAAGAAGAAAATGACAAAATGAGTAGGATTCCCTATGCTTCGGCTGTGGGAAGTCTTATATACGCCATGTTGTGTACTAGGTCAGATATCTGCTTTGCCGTAAGCTTGGTTTGTAGATATTAGTCAAACTCTGGGGAAGTTCATTGGCAAGCTGTAAAGCATATACTCAAGTACCTCAAAGGAACGAGAGATTATATGTTGGTTTACAGGGCTGATGACTTGGTTCCTACAAAATACACAGACTCAGACTTCCAAGCGGATAAGGATGAGAGAAAATTCACTAGTGGATATGTTTCACCTTGTTTGGAGGAGCTATTTCTTGGAGGAGTATCAAGCAATCTTGCATTATTGGCTCAACAATGGAAGCTAAGTATGTGGCAACTTCGCAGGCATTCAAGGAAGCAGTCTGGCTCCGAAAGTTCCTTTCAGAACTTGGAATCGTACCACACATGGACAGTTCGATTGTGATGTATTACGATAACACTGGAACAGTATCACAATTAAAAGAACCCAGGAACCACAAGAAGGGGAAGCACATCAAGAGGAAGTACCACCTGATCCGGGATTTCATCCAGAGACGGGAAGTCATGGTGGAACAGATTGCTTCCGAGAACAATCTAGCTGATCCATTTATCAAGCCTTAGGCTGAGAGAGTCTTCAAGAGACACTTAGACGCCATAGGGGTGGGCACCTACGGACTTACTTAATTTTAGAGTACAAGTGGGAGATTGTTGGGATGTATGCCCTCTTAGACTAGGTTTCAAATGTAAAAATCGAATGTTTGAATAAAAGAATTTATTTTCAGAAATTATTTGTGAATTTATAATTTTATTTGTGCACAATTATGTTTAGAAAAGATCCATTGTGTTTAAGTAAGTGGTCCATGTGAATGGAAGTCTTTCACAGTAAGGTATGGATCACGGGTTACTTAGCACATAAACTTTTGTTCTTAACCATTTGATGAGAATGTGAATCTCATCATGTTTAGGTTATTATGTTATGAATTCTAAATGGGGAATGGCTTATCTTTAGCCAATGAGAAGTCCACTCACTTCATGACATAAGCGTATTTTGAATACGTAGAACAGGACCTGTAGTAGTGGTTTCTTAAAAGTACTATATGGTAGAAACCTAGACTATTACCGCTACAGCGTGAACTAGTACTCTACGACTTGAGTATGAGTTGGTGGTCTGACGAAGTTGGAAGTATATACTTTGATATGTTATAGTTGAGATTCTATTGTAGGGCCAACATACTTGCATGTTGGGTATGTGTGACTAGTTAGTTAAGACAGACTTGTACAAGATAGTTTCTATACTATATCGCCCCTTGTGGTTGTCTGAATGATCTGAATATCCAGGGCCTTGGGAAACATGACTTGGATGTTTGTTTTAGGGTAGTTCCCTTGGAAAGCGGAAACAATCCAGGAGGTCATGGATCATTGGACTAGAGGCCTAAGGATGGTAGATGTCATTTAGAGAGGTGTTAGTACACTTTTTTCTCTCTAAACGCAACATTGTCCTTGGGGTCAATATTTTCTTATGGTGATATTAGGAAATATTTAGAATGCAAAATACAGCTATTTATATGACAATAGTATTTTGGTCATTTTAGTAGTCAAGGCAGTTGTCTTTTGGTTTCCAATATAGACCGTTAGTCCTAATTAAATACGGGCTAATGAATTGATTTTAAATTAAATGGAGTTTATTTTATTTAAGTAGCTTGATTTAATTATTGAGCTAGAATAAAATAAAGGTCCATGGAGAGAAAATTAATTAAATTAGTTTAGTGGGTTAATTAATTATCCAGGGCTTTGGCCCAATTTCAATAATTAGGGATTAATCTGAGACTAAACTGATTTAGACTTATTTAATTGGATTAGTATATTTGGGCTGAAAAAATTAATTATTTGTTGGGTCATTAAGTTGGTTCTAACTAAAATAATTAATTAAGCCCAATATGTTAAACTAAGAGTCCAATGACCTAATCCAGTTTAACCTAGGGTCTTTTTATTTAGATTAAATAAGGGGATTAGGGTGGAGAATAATCATCGTTGTTTTACCACACAAGAGTGACGGCTTCTTCTCTGTAGAGCCAGACGTCTCTCTCTCTCTTTTTCCAGAAAATTCCCTAACTTGTTAGTTGTTCACCAAATGGTAATTAGGCAGGCTATATACTGGAAGACCGAGGGTTCGGCGTTGACGTACATGCAAAGGCGGAGTAAGAGGTTTGCAGGAATCACACTATAGGCTTCTACCAGCACACCTACACCGGTTACACACGTTCTGGTACAGCCAACACTTAGAATGAGAAAAAAGGTAAAATTTTTAAAACCTCAGGATTGGGACAGGGCGCAACCGACACCGGCTAGGCTGCCGGAGCCGGCCCTGCCTTGGAATCCCTGTTCTTGTTTTTTCAATTTTTTTATGTTCGCTTCTGCTGCGTGCTCTGTGTTTTCCTACTTTCTGTACCTTCAGTGCTGAATACGGGGATGGATTTATGGTCGTAATCCAATAATGACTTAAGGGTTGGCTTGTGGTTAGGGATAAGAATGAGTTGCTTTAAGCTGTTTGATCGTGGTCTATTAGACTGGATTGCGAGTTTATTATGATAGAAAGTAAGAGTTCATATTGGGTTGCCGAGTGTAAAAATTCAACTTCGCAGCATTTATGTTATTGGTGTATCCGTGCATGAAAAAAGAAAGGTTGTGGCTTGTGGCAAATTAGTCGATGGCATGTAGATCACATTTGTCTAGTTCAAATAGTCGACGGGAACAATCAAAACATGAATGCGAAATTCATGGCGAGACACATCTTGTCAATGATTCATAATAATCCGGAGATTAAATTCAACGAAATAAATAGTCATATTCATAACAAATTTCACTTCACCCCGTCATACAGGAAAGGATGGAACGCACGTAGGAATGCTATTGAGGAGATTTATGGGGATTGACCTTCTTCATTTGCATAGCTACCATGATATATGCAAACCTTACAAAATGCGAGTCTTGGTACCATTGTGGCGTGGCACTTCTTACCTATGGACAGCAATAGGCCAAGACTTTTAAATATGTTTTTTGGGTATTCGGACCTTGTATTGATACATTTATTCACATAAAACTAGTAGTCAGCGTTGACGGGACATTTTTAAGGGGTATATATAGGGAAAAACTTTTAACAACAGTTGGTCAAGATACCAATAACTATATATTACCTCTTACATTTGCCGTCGTTAACGAAGAAACTAATGACAGTTGGGGGTGGTTTTTGACCTTGCTAAGAGAACATGTGTTAAAGGACCGAAAAGTTTGTTTAATATCTGACAGACACATTGGGATTGTGAATGCAGTTCATCGACTACTCCTATGGCAAGAGCCAATAGCAGTACATAGATTTTGTTTTAGGCATATTCGAAGTAACTTCAATACAAAGTTCAGAACGCATGAGTTATATAGAGAAGTTGATGTACGTAGCTAGGGATCAAAGCAAAAAGTGAAAATTTTTTAAGATTATGGAGGAAATTAATTTGCTAAACCCCAAGCGAAGGCATGGTTAAATTTGATTCCGAAAGAGCAATGGATGCTTGCTTATGACCGTGGACATCGGTGTGGTAACATGACAACCAATTTGGCAGAATCTTTTAACAGCGTCATAAAAGGCATACGTGCCCTACCCATCAAAGTGATTGTGGAGTCTTCATTCAGAAAAAAGTAAAATATTTCAATGACCATAGACAAGAGGCTAATCATTGGCGATATCACTTTCCTTCTAGGATATGGGGTAAATTTGTGAAGAATGAGATGAAAGGAAGAATACATCGTGTACTGATTTTTAATCGAGATCGTGGTATTTTTAATATTGTGTCACCGCATTGTGAGCATGAGAAGGGAAATAACTCGTATGAGGTTAATATTGGGGCCAGGAAGTGCAGCTGTTGTGAATGGGAAATTTATAGAATACTTTGTTCACGCGCGTTTGTAGCATGTCAGCAACTGGGGTTGAATCTTGGAGATTTAATGTCATCAGAAAATACGACACTATCCTATAGAATGACTTATGTAGCATAGTTCAGACCCATTCCACACGAGGATTATTGGCGTAATTCTGGCTTTAGCTTGGCCCCATTTGCTCGCCGTTTCAAGAATCGTCAAAAGGGTAGATTGCGGACGTCGCGTATTCAGAATGAGATGGGTGAACATAATCCCGATTCACCACCTCGTTGCAGCTTATGTCATCGCAGTGGACATAATAGGAGAAATTGCACTTACGGTGCTGTAAAATGAACTAAACATCGATTTAAGTTTTATATTTAGATAACTAAATTTGTTTAGATACATTGCTCACTTGTAACCCAAATTTTTAATATTTGTTATATATCGTGATTTAAATTATTTATCTTTACTTTTGTGTTTATTTTTTTATACTTAATTTTATGTTGGCTATATATCGTTCTTTTGTGTTTATTTTTAATTTTCCTAAATCGGTTCTTTTAATTAGGACAGAATGTATGAGCCTACTTCTCACGGAGTGGATTCAGGTCCTATTATATCGGATGTATTGAGATTGCAGCACAAACATAGGTCGTCACATATTTGGGCAAGACAGTTATACAGTGACATTATTAATGCAAAGCGGAATGATAGCATATTTTGGGAAGCTCAACTATTCGATCATCGTGCTGAGTAGCTCATAGATATTGCCGATTTTGGTGGACTACGTCGTTTATGTTACATGAGGATCGACCATCTACTAATAACAATATTAGTGGAAAGATGGCGTCAGGATGCGCATACATTTCACTTTACAGTTGGAGAGACTGCTATCATCCTACAAGATATAAAGGTTTTCTTTGGATTATATGTAGATAGTGATCCTATCTGTACCAATCAGTTTGTACATACATCTGTAGAGTTAATTGACATGTGCGACGAGCTTTTGGGATTTCGACTGACTCCAACGGAGCTTAATGGATATCGATTGAAGATCATTTCACTCAAAAGAGTATTGAGTCAGCCACTACCTGCACATGTGCGCCAAAAATGATAGGGTAGCATACACGGTGTCGTATTATGCAGCTTATCGGTGGCTTTCTATTCTCGAACAAGTCCAGCAGCAGAGTACATCTGCGCTTCTTAAAACACATTCGTAATTTAGAGCTATCTAGCACCCTTAGTTGGGGAAGTACAGTATTGGCTCATCTGTAATGTTGTCTGTGCAACGCTATGTTCTACAAAACGCACACTATCAGTGGCCTATTATTGTTGGTTCAGGTATGGAACGTAGATTTTTTAAAAAATCTTATTAGTATTTTAAATTAATAATAAATATAATATTTTCTTAAGACTTGGTTGCTAATGTTGAATAGTTATGGGTTTGGGAGCGTATCCCTACTATCAGATCGACTAGAGTTTGTGCGATTGAGGATGCTGATCCCTAAGCCCATAGAGGATCGCCATGGGAAGGATCGTTAGAGCTTTTACGCAAGCCGACACATGTGCTTCTTACCTATAGGGATCAGTTAGATATAATGCAACATGATCATGTAAGTTCGTTATTTATTATTGATATTGATAGTTTACTTTTATACAGTTTATCTGACAGCTTTATAATGAGCACATATTGGCTACCTTACCACCGTATTACACTTATGGATGACACATGTGGGCATCTATCACATCCCTAATTTGTTGAGAAACAATAGAAGTGGATCACCCATAAAGAGTTATGCGGCAATTTGGATTTGTGCAGACAATACTTGTTGCCGCAGTTGACACCGGTAACAATTTGTATGTCCGTGACATGAGAACTATCGGTGCAGAATGGCTCGAGATAGATTCAATACATCTTGTGAATTAGGTTAATAGGCATTCAACAATTCTTCTTAGATAACATAGTTACGGCAAGAATATAGTCTCGCCTAATTATGCAACATGGTATTAGACTCATATTAGGCGACTAATTGGTAATCCGATTATAACGTAACCTAATCCTTCGGACTACCAATTGAGCGGTAGGGCAACAGAAGTATTGGTATGTAAATTTTCTTACATAGTACTACAAAATATATAATTTACACTTAAATAATTTATTGACATTTTGAAATACATATATAGACTGATTTGATGCATCGGATATTGTACCTTGGCAATAAAGGCTATCAAAATGCGGATGCTGTGAGTAGACAAGTGTTTGTATCAATAACGGATCTCGCTACGTGTTCGTTGACTGTCGCTGGTGAGGTAAATCGTTTGAACCACCCACCCTATGAGCTAGCTAGACAAAGCTACACTACTCAACCGATACCTCCGATCTCGTAAGAAGTCAATCGCGGAGTTCTCCCGGTGCGGAGAGGGGGTAGACGGGCATGCAGATGTGCTATACCTACTATTCCTATACAAGATCACTACTTACCAGTACACGATTATGAACAAGGTGATCCTGCAGAAATTGAAGATAGGTAAGTTGATTTTATTACTCCACAACACATAATCTTCCATACTAGATGCTTATCTTCAATTGATGAATTTGATGTCGGCCCTTCTTCTTGACGGTCTCAGATACGGCACATACATTCTATAAATATTCTTGTTTCATCTCACCGTTATGATAAGTAAGGTACAATATAACTAGAAGAACCACTCGAATAACAATAATAACAGCCTCAGAGACGAGTTCAACCTCCAAGGAACCGTCGAGGATTTTATTGTAGGATTAGCTTTCATAATTTTTTTAAGATTATTTCATGTGTAATAAATTTTATTATTTGTATCACGTTTTAGAGTTCAATTTAGTTTGGCTATTTTTAAGACAAAATTAATAAGAATAAAACTTTAAAGACAAATATAATATAAATTTTTTAAATAATTTTTTTAGAACTTTAATATTTCACACCTTGTTCGAATTCAGTTAATTTATAAATTATTTGGATTATGAAATGTAAGAGGATTATGAAATTTAGATAATTGATATTTAAATTTAAATATTATTTAAATAGTTGACACTATAATTTTAGTGTATTTAAATAGTTGAGAATTTATATTTTTATAATTTTCTTCAATAATTAAATATTATAAATTAAACTTAAATTAAAAATACAAATTTATTTCAAAATCCAATATAAATAAAATTAACTGTAGTAACAATAGAATACGTATATTACATGTTAATATCAAATTTAAATTATGTATTATTTAAATTTATATAGGCCTTTATATATTTTGTATTATTTAAAAGTATTAATTACTTTGAAATACAAAGTTGGAAGTTTATAAAATTGAAATATAAGAAATGAGAGAAAGAAGTCACAAAAATGATAAAATGCTTACAATAGAAAAAAGAGAAAGTATATTTTTAGTATATTTAGATAGTTGAGAATTTAAAATTTTATAATTTTTTAACGAATAATTAAATATTATAAATTAAACTACAAATAAAAAATTATTTCAAAATATGTGCATATAAATAAAATTAACTATAGTAAAAACATGTATATTACTTATAATGATTAAATTTAAATTATTAATTATTTAAAGTTATATAAGCCTTTATATATTTTGTGTTATTTAAAAATATTAATTTCTTTTACAATACAGAAAAAGAAATTGCAAAAAATAAAACATATTTTGTGTTATTTAAAAATATTAATAACAATAGAGAAAAAAATTACAAATAAATAAATAAATGCTCCTCGTAAATCACTTTTGCGAGGTGCTGTAAATCACTTTTGCGAGGTGCAACAAACCTCGCAAAAGTGATTTGCGAGGCACAACTCAGTAGCCACATTGGATGCACAGACACCGAAAATGTTGGACATGACCATCTCACATTCGATGAATGTGAGAACCTTGGGAACCTTGCATTCGTCGAATGCGAGGTACCTCTTGTCTGACATCCAGAATTATTTCACCCCTCATTTGGTTTTTGAATTGAATTTTGACCCAATTCGGTCAAACTCCCAAAGAAAAGGGATAGAGGAGAGAGGGGGAGATAATGAAAATAAAATTAAAAAAAAAAAGAAGCAGGACCTTGTGGGGAGGGAGAAGGGAGAAGAGAGAGGAGTACAAAAGGCGCATTTGATAGGAGGCAATCATATAGCTTTTGTTTTTGGTGTGTATATATGTAGATATATATATATATAGTATGTCCCCATGCAGATGTTGGAAGATTTGTTTTCATTAATAATGGTCTAACAATTAATTGTAATATTTTAATCAAAGATTCAGCAAGACCATTTTGTGTATGAACATGAGTTATAGGATGTTCAACATTAATCTCAATTGACATACAATATGCATCAAAAGTATGTGATGAAAATTCACTAACATTATCCAAACAGATATTTTTAATGTGATGGTCAGAAAATTGTGCTCGTAATTTAATTATTTGAGCAAGTAATCTTGCAAACGCCAGGTTACGAGTAGATAATAAACATACATGTGACCATCGGGATGATGCATCAATTAAGACCATAAAATATTTGAACGGTCCACATGGTGGATCAATAGGTTCACAAATATCTCCGTAAATCCGTTCAAGAAATGTAGGGCTTCCAGCTCCTACTGTTACTGGTGATGGTCTAACAATTAATTTTCCTAGGGAACATGCAGCATATGCGAATTTTTCTGATGTCAATATCTTTTTATTTTTTAATGGATGACCATGTGTATTCTCAATAATTCTTCTTATCATGGTAGATCTCGAATGACCCAACCGGTCATGCCAAATGTTAAAAGTAATAGGATCAGTAAACTTCTGGTTTATGAGATGATAAATTTCAATTGTACGTATTTTTGCAAAATATAGGCCAGTAAAAAAAGACGGTAGTTTTTCTAATACAGATTTCTTACCCAAATAAATTTGAGTAATATAAAAATGCTCAATCCCATTTTCCTCATTTGTTTCAATATGATACCCATTTCTGCGGATATCTTTAAAACTCAATAAATTTCTTCTGAATTTTGAGAAAAATAGTGCCTTATCAATAATAATTGTTGTTCATTTAGACAACAATATACTAGCTCTTCCGGAGCCTTCAATCACATTTGTATTACCGTTTATCGTATAAATATTTATTTCTTCCATTTTGAGATCAGAAAAATATTTCTCATTTTTTAGTATGATGTATGTAGTTCCACTATCAATAATGCATACATCATCATTAACTACAGTCATCTGAATACAAATATATATATGCAAACGTAAATAATATTATAATATAATGAAAATGAAAATACAAAAATATAAGGATGGGGCTTTAATTCTTCTGAACACTGCCATCACCAATTAAATGGTCTATCCTACCGTATAGGTGTTCAAAAAAATCCGATACATCCATATGGGTAATATTGATATTAAGATCTTCAGGATCAATATCATCATCCTCAACATCATTTACTGGATATTGAGAAAAATTTACTTCCACATTTTTATTGTTATTTTTCAGTGAAACTTGATATAATTCTACTAAATGCTTGGCCGTACGACAGTTACGTGACCAATGACCTTTCATGCCGCATCTATAACATGTATCCTCATACTTTTCTTTCATTTCTTTTTCTTTTTCTATTCCCTTATGATCTTTTATATTCCACTTCAGGTGGCCAGTATTTCTCACAACTTGATTATGATTGTGATAAGGAAAATATCGAGCGTATCCACGGCCACGACTATAACGATGACTTTTGTTAGAGCCAATAGCATTTACTTCTAGGAGTGCTGTTGAGCCAGTTGGTCTGGCTTCATGATTTCGCAATAATAACTCATTATTTTTCTCTGCAATGAGAATGGCAGTTATTAAATATGTAAATTTGGTATACAGTTTTTCTCGATATTGTTGCTACAGGATAATATTCGAGGTTGAAAGGTGGAGAATGTCTTCTCCAACATATATTCATCAGTCACTTTTTCTCCACATAATTTTAACTGAGATATCTCCCCATAAGGTCTTATATATATATATATATATATATATATATATATATATATATGAGGAGAGTAAAAATATAAATATAATTCAAAATATGTCATTTAAAATAAAATGTGTCAAACAAATTAAATGATAATTGTGTTATAGAAAATCATATAGCTCAAGTTTTGACCAAGTACAATCTTCATAATATTAATTTACTTTCCCTGATTCCTCCACAAGAAAAAAAAAAAAATCCATGGTGAACTTCTTGGTATGGTGCCATAATTATAAAGGGGAAGATTGAGATTAATACTTTTTTTAAGGGGGAGGTGGGGTTATTAGTAGCATGGAGACCGAGAGTTTAATCAACCGATTTCACAGAATTTTAAAGATCATAGGACATTAAAATCATTGGTAACGTCTAATTTTCTTTCCGCTGTTCTTGTTTGGGCTGTAAACGAATTGAATTTCTTGCGAGCTACTCGATTAAAGCTTGGGTCGAACTCGGTATTGACCGAGCCCGAGTTGAGCTCGAGCTTAGCAGAGCTTGACTCGAAACTTATTTAAAATTCGGTTCGAATGCTTGATTCGTGAACTCGAATTCGAGTTCAAATAAATAAAGGTATAAATTATATATATATATATATATATATATATATATATATATATATATCTTGTTATAATATATGAAATGTTATGAATTAGTGGAGAATCCACTAATGTTAGTGGATATGGATATCCACCATTAAGAATTAGTGGAGACACCACTAATACATATTAGTGGAAGATGATTCATTCCACTAATAGAGCTTTATAAATAGAACTCTTCTCTAAGTTTGAGAGATATATCATTTTGTGAGAGAATTGTTTGAGAAAATTGTGAGAGAAAAGAAAGAAAAAAGTTTGAAGAAATTTTTGTGCAAATAATAGTTAGAGATCTATTATGTGTAGATTTTATTCTAACACTACCAAAATTTCATAACATGTTATCAGTACGAGTCTCCACCGTTACAAAAGTCAAAAGACTAAAGCACGAATTTCTGCTATTACAAAAGCCAGAAGACAGGTATGCATTTATTAATCCCTATGGCTAACCTTGCTAAACTCGAATTTGTAGCTCTTGATATTTCTGAAAAAATTATGTAATGGGTTCTCGATGCAGAAATGCATCTAAATGGTGAAGGCCTTAGTGAAACTATTAAAGAAAAAAAATAGTGCATTTGCACAACAAAAGGCCAAAGTTTTGATTTTTATCCGTCGTCATTTCGACGAAAAGTTAAAAATGGAATATCTTACCGAAAAAGATCCATATGTCCTGTGGGTAAATTTTGAAAGAAAGATTTGACCACTTGAAGATGGTTATACTAGCAACTGTATGATATGAATGGTTGCATCTAATGTTGCAAAATTTTAAAATCGTGAATGAATATAGCTCCACTATGTATAAAATTACATCTCAGTTAAAATTATGCGGAGAAACAGTTACTAATAAAGATATGTTGGAGAAGACATTCTCCACCTTTCATGCATTGTCCTGCAGCAACAATACAGAGAAAAAGGGTATACAAAATTTATTGATTTAATTATTGTCCTCCTCATTGCAAAGAAAACTAAAGAGTTATTATTGAGAAATCATAAAGCCAGACCAACTGGCTCAACAGCACTCCTAGAAGTGAATGTTGCAGAAGCCATAGTCGTAGTCGTAGTCATAGTCATGACTGTAGTCGTGGACACACTCGATATCTTCCTTATCACAGCAATAATTAAGTTGTGAGGAATATTGGCCACCTAAAGTGGGAAAGAAAAGATAATAAGGGGAAAAAAAAAAAGAAATGTAAGAAAATTATGAAGATAAATGTTATAGATGTAGCATGAAAGGTCATTGGTCACGTAACTGTTATACGACCAAGCATTTAGTAAAATTATATTAAGCTTTACTAAAATAGAAAAATAAAAATATTGAAACAAATTTTTCTCAACATCCAGTGAATGATACTGACGACGATGATATTGATCCAGAAGATCTTAATATTAATATTACCCATATGGATTATCTAATTTTTCGAACACTTAGATGGTAGGGTAGACCATTTATGGCAGTGTTTAGAAAAACTAATGTCTCACCCTGATATTTTTGAATTTTTATTATATTTTACTAATATTTACATTTGCATATATATATTTTTGTTCAGATGGCTATTGTTAATGATGATATATGTATTATTGATAATGAAACTACACACATCATACTAAAAATGAAAAATATTTTTCTTATCTCAAAATGAGAGAAATAAATATTTATACTATAAACGGTAGTATAAATGTGATTGAAGGCTCCAGAGGAGTTAGTATATTATTGCCTGAAGGAATAACGATTAATATTGATAAGGCACTATTTTCCTCAAAATCCAGAAGAAATTTATTGAGTTTTAAAGATATTCGCAGAAATGAGTATTATGTTGAAACAAATGAGAAAAATGGTATTGAGTATCTTTATATTACTCAAATTAATTTAGGTAAGAAATTTGTATTAGAAAAACTATCGTATTTTTCTATTGACCTATATTTTGCAAAAATATGTACAAGTGAAATTTATCATTTAATAAACTAGAAGTTTACCAATCCTACTATTTTTAGCATTTGGCATGACCAGTTGCGTAATCCGGGATCTACCATGATGAGAAGAATAATTGAGAATATACACAGTCATCCATTAAAAAATAAATAGATATTGACATCAAAAAAATTCTCATGTACTGCATGTTCCCCAAAAAAATTAATTATTAGACCATCACCAGTAAAAGTAGGAGTTGAAAATCCTACATTTCTTAAACGGATTCACTGAGATATTTGTGGATTTATTCATCCACCATGTGGACTATTTAGATATTTTATGGTTTTAATTGATACATCATTCCAATGGTCACATGTGTGTTTATTATCTACTCGCAATATGGCGTTTGCGAGATTTCCTACTCAAATAATCAAATTACGAGCACAATTTCTTGACTATCAAATTAAAAATATCCGTTTAGATAATGCTGATGAATTTTCATCAAATGCTTTGATGCATATTGCATGTCAATTGGGATTAATGTTGAATATCCTGTAGCTCATGTTCATACACAAAATGGTTTTGCTGAATCTTTTATTAAAAGATTACAGTTATTTACTAGACCATTATTAATGAAAACAAATCTCTCAACATCTACCTCGGGACATTATTTTACATATTGCAGCACTTGTACGTATAAGGCCAACTAGTTATTATAAATTCTCTCATTTGCAATTAACTTTTAATTCAAAACCAAATATTGCCCATTTAAGAATTTTTGGGTGTGTTGTATATGTTGTAATTGCACCAAACCAACGTACAAAGATGGGTCCTCAAAGTGAAAAGGTGATATACGTTAGATATGATTCTTCCTCTATTATCAAGTATGTTGAACCCTTGACAGGAGATGTATTCACAACAAGAATTGTTGATTGTCATTTTGATGAATCATTATTCTCTAAATTAGGGGAAGAACATAAATAGCATAAGAAAGATCTTGCTTGGACAATATCATTAAATTATCTTGATCCATACATAAGCGCGTATGAACTTGAAGTTCAAAAGATAATTCATTTGCAAGACATTGCAAATCAAATGCCAGACGCTTTTGTTACCTCTAGAAGAGTAACAAAATTGCATATTCCAACTATAAATGTTCCTATTTGAATTGAAGTTCCAGTAGAACAAAAGATTATACTTATAGCTGCTAAGTCAAAAGCACACCAGAAGCATGGCCGATCTCTTGGTTCTAAAGATAAAAATTCTCGAAAGAAAAGAGGATTAAATGATCCAGATAATCATATTGAAGAACAAAAATGATAAAGACCAAGAGAAAAATGATGACAAAGAACCAGAAGTTAATGAAAGTAACACTGAAATTTCTATCAATTATACCACTTCTAGTAGAAGTTGGAATCGCATAGAAACAGTTATTGATAATATGTTTGCATATAATATATCTCTTGATGTTACACAAGATAATGATGATTTTGAACCAATATCAGTTGATGAATGTCGGCATAGAAAAGATTGGTTACAATAGAAAGATGCGATTCAATCGGAGGTAAATACACTGACAAAACGTGAAGTCTTCGGACCTGTAGTTCGAATACCGGAAGGTGTAAAATCTGTTGGCTACAAATGGATATTTGTGCAAAAGCGCAATGAAAATAATGAAATCGTACGATATAAAGCACGGTTAGTAGCCTAAGGTTTTTCACAAAGATCAGCTATTGATTATGATGAAACTTATTTTCCTATTGTTGATGCTATTACACTTCGATATCTTATCAGTTTGGCAGTGCATGAAAAAATAGATATGCGCTTATTAGATGTTGTCACTGCTTACTTGTATGGACATTTAGAAAATGATATTTACATGAAAATTCCGAAAGATTTTGCATGCCCGAAGCATATAAACATTATCCTCATGAAAATTACTCCATCAAGTTACAGAAATCATTATATGGCCTGAAGCAATCTGGGCGCATGTGGTTTAATCGTCTTGGTGAATATTTATTGAAAGCGAGATTTAAAAATAACTAGGTATGTCCATGTATGTTTATTAAGAAATTTGGTTCTAAATTTATAATATTAGCTATATATATTGATGATATTAATCTTATTGGAACTCCAGAAGAGCTCCAAGAAACAATTGATTATTTAAAAAGAGAATTCGAAATCAAGAATTTTGGTAAAACTAAATTTTGCCTTGGTTTACAAACTGAACATTTGGAAAGTAGAGCATTTATTCATTAATCAACATATACAACAAAAGTTCTAAAAAAATTTTATATGGACAAAGCACATCCATTGAGTATTCCAATGATCGTCCGATCATTAGATGTGAATAAAGATCCTTTTCAACTTCAAGAAGATGATGAATAACTCCTTAGTCCTGAAGTACCATATCTTAGTACAATTGGTGCATTGATGTATCTTGCCAATAATACACGACCTGATATTATATTTGCTGTTAATTTATTAGCAAGATTTAGTTCTTCACCAATATAACGACAGTGAAATGGAATTAAACAAGTCATTCGATATCTCTAAGGTATAATTGATCTCAGATTATTTTGTTCAAATAAAATCAGCCCAACATTAATAGGTTATATAGATGCTAGTTATTTATCTAATCCACATAAAGAACGTTCTCAAACGGGCTATTTACATGTGAAAATACTGCTATATCATGATATTTTACAAAACAATCTATAGTAACTATTTCTTCAAATCATGCTGAAATTATAGCCATTATGAAGCAAGTTTAGAATGTGTATGGTTAAGATCAATGATTCATTATATTCGAGAAAGTTGTGGATTATCATCTATAAGAGATATTCCAACTCCTCTTTATGAAGACAATGCAGCTTGCATAGCTTAATAACGAGGAGGATATATTAAAGGAGATCGGACAAAACATATTTCACCAAAATTCTTCTTTACTTATGAACTTCAGAAGAAATGTGAAATTGATGTGCTACAAATTCGATCATGTGACAACCTGACAGATATTTTTACAAAGACTTTATCTACTGCAACATTTGAAAAGTTGAGATATAAAATCGATATGCGTGGTTCAAAAATTTAAAGGAAGCATCTCATCAAGGAGAGTAATAAACAGATATATAAAATAGTGCACTTTTTTTTCCTTCACTAGATTTTTTTTTACTAGGTTTTTATCTAGTAAGGTTTTAACGAGGCATATTCTTTATGTAATAGACATTCAATGGAGAGTATTATGAATTAGTAGAGAATCCACTAATGTTAGTGGATATGGATGTCTACTATTAAGAGTTAGTGGAGACACCACTAATACATATTAGTGGAAGATGATTCATTCCACTAATAGAGCTCTTCTCCAAACTTGAGAGATATACCATTTTGTGAGAGAATTGTTAGAGAAAATTGTGAGAGAAAAGAAAGAGAGAAGTTTGAAAAAATTCTTTTACAAATAATAGTTAGAGATCTATTATGTGTAGATTTTATTCTAACACTGCCAAAATTTCATAACATAAAAGCATATTTATAAATTTTATTACACAAATATACTCTATATCTATATAAATATGTGTTTTATTATAATTTTATCAAAAAGTAATTATACAATTGATAATAAAAATTATTGCACCTTACAATCTTTTTTTGACTATATATATATATATATATATATATATATATTGTTATAATATATGAAAACATATTTATAAATTTTATTACTCAAATATATTCTATATCTATATAAATATATATTTTATTAAAAAGTAATTATACAATGGATAATCAAAATTATTGTACCTTATAATCTTTTTTTTTTTGGTTAAAATACCTTGAAATATTCTTGCTAATTTTATTACTAATATCATATTATTGTAATTCTGAAATACAAAAAGTCAATCATTATTCATATGAAATTTTAGTAGATTATAGAAAAGAAAAGATTGAATGGTAGGGATATTTTTTGACTTTTTGGATTATATCTTGGTGGTTGGCTGCGGAGTAGTTGAGTTTAGAAGAAGAAGACATTTGATATTTAGTTTTTAAATTAATATAATAATTTATTTTATCTATTTTGAATTTGTATTATAATATTTTATAAAATTGAAGTTGAAAGGATTAAAAATTCAACTGTGTTAAACTTTTAGTAACTGCTAAAGAGATTGTTTTAACTAAAAATATCAAATTTAATTTATAATTCAAACTCGAGTTCGAGCTCGAGCTTGGCTTGAGAAAACTTGAATAGTATTTGAGCATACTCGAGTCAAGTTCGGGTAATCTTAAAAGTAAATCGAGTGGAGCTCGAATATAAATTTTTTTTTCTAACGAGCTCGATTCGAGTTCAAGCCTTTACAAATTTCATACTAACTCGATCTTGATAAATCATAACTCGACTTGGGTCGTTTGCAGCCCTTATTCTGCTAAGATAGTCTTACCTTTTTGTCTCGCATAACTTCCAAAAGCTTATGTATCTATATCTATATATCTTTTTTTTTTTGGGTTTTCCGGAAGCAAAGGGTATTTATGGAATAAAGCAAAAAACATATGCATTTATTGGGGAAGACAAAAAAATTAGAAACTACCAAGGCGCTCTTCAAAAATATTAGATAAAAAGTGTATGAGTGCATGATTCAAGTTAGTTTAATTTTACTTCTTTTTAAAATGAAAATCTTTAAGTTAATATCTATTATAGAGAGAAAGCATATTTAAAGTTAATAATTAGAATATTCAAATATTTAATTTTATAGTTATTAATATATTGACAACAAATACAATATATACACGTACTTAAATATTAAGCATGCAATATTTTTGTTTCATATTTTCAATTGAAAAGTTAAAAACTAACCAATTAATTTTGGTTGTATCGATTATGCATCGGTTCCATTAAATAGAAAGTGTAAACTATTCAATTTGATTTGCAATTTAGGAAGTTTCCAAGTTTTGTTGCAGATCCCTAAGATAGAGGAATGAATCTAAAGGAGAACATAGTCTAGGAGCAGACAAATGCAAAGATGAGGAGGTAACATAGGAACTAGCAAGCAAACTATGTACGTGAACAAACCAATATATTCTCAAAAATCTTGGCTTTGTGATGACCAAAATGCTGAAAGAAATTTTGGATTTATCATTAACAGGACAGAAAACCTTTTTCGTCATGTTATAAGCTTCCAAAATAATTTGGATTGGAAAGTAGGAAACATAGAGATCAACAAGAAAGAATGATAAGACTAACAATTATATACACCAATTATGGCTATATAAGTCTTGGGAAAGTAATTGGACAACTCCTAATCCAAAATCAAACTCTTTGCAGTAGTTGAATAGTTCTAGTGATTTGTCAAAGCCCCCTTCATTTGGTAAGGTTCTGTAATACAATAGGCATTTTCTATCCTTGTTATGATTGATTTTTGAAGCATATTTGTTGTTTGCATTTTTTTTTTGTCTATGAATTCCAATGTTGGAAACTATTGGCTAACACTTACGTGCTATGATAATTCAATATAGCATTAGATCAGCAAAGGTTCTGAGTTCCTCTATTCAAGATTCATGGCAAGACAGTATTGATCCAAGAAGTGTCCTTGAACAAGGTCACTACATCTGAGTAACTAATACTAAAAATAAAAAAATAAAAAAAAATCAAGCAACTTACCAGGTCATTTTAAGCAATTCAATGCAAAGAAGAGTAAAGTATAATATGTTTATGAACTTTGGTGTTTTCATCGAACAGAAACATGCCTACACAAGCTCAAATGGTGCTTGTGATCCAAGATGCATCAAGGGAGCTCCGCACAGAAGCTATAAGATATGCCCTGCTAAGTTTATCACTCAAATCTGGCGACAAAATCAAGTATCTTCGAGTTGTTCCACCCTTCAAGGCTGCTAGTGCATTTTCTGAAATTAGATGTCTATCTCTGAGTAAGAATTCCTATCAGTTATATGCTATTACTGTTCTTATGGGTTCGGGGCCTCACCACTTGAGATGTGGGTGGATCATATCATCCATATCAAGTATTTGGTGTTTTTTTTTTTTTTTTTCTCTCTCTCTAAATTTTGTTATCAACAATTGTTGGATATAAACACAACATTTCTGCTTATTTTCCAGTAAGGAAGAAAAGCAAACTGCACTCAAGTGCTACATATAGGAGGAAGCAGGAAGACATGAAAAAAGAAATCGAAGAGAAGGCCAAAGAATTTTCAGTGAGTGTAAAAATTGCAGAGATGTATAAGCTTGCGGAAGAAAGAAAGGTACACAGCATTCATTGATACTTCACTTCCTTTTGCAATGTTTTATTTTGTAGATCAGTGTTTAAACCTAATTAGAAAATGTATTTTATAATGAATGAAGTTTCAGAGCCTTCTCAAATGTTCTCGAAGTTTATCCGATTGACGATTAAGGAGTTACTGACATATTTACCAAGAGTTGAAATATTAGATTGGAGTGGAACAGAGTTTGATTAGACATGAATGTACAAACTAAATTTGGTAGAATATTGTTTCAACTATTGCAAAAAATGATGTAGTTTCACCATACAAACACCAATAGGTAGAACTTGAACTAGCAGTGGAAGGAGGCTCACTGACAGAAGCTGCAGTAGCGAATGGCAAGAAGGCCACAACTGTGATCCTTGACAGGTATACAATGTTTCCATCGCTTTTTGAGTGATTCTAGAGTGATCAAGAATTACAGTCCTGCAGAATTCCAGGATTCTGAAGAATAATATAAGATTCTTGAGAAGCATTAAACATGTTTTCTACATTCTGATAAAGCATGAAACAGTCATGATGACATATATTTGTCACTATCATAGATAGTTAATGATGGATTAGGAAAAGCATCAAACAAGCAACTAAATACAAATTTCAGAGCATAAAATCAATTAGTAGGAGCACATATTACTCAAGTGATGGCACTATACGGGAGCTCAACATTGTATTTAAATTATATTATCATTTGAATAACAGGTGGATTTGTTTCTCATGGTTCTTAACACCTGTCGTCCCTTGCCTTTCCCATCCCCTCCTCTCTCCCACATGCATTGGCGCATGGAAAACCATGAATGTCAAGTACAGAACAAAATAAACCGATGGCCAGCATATCAAGTTATCCTTTTTTCTTTTTCTCTTATTTTTGGGGTTGGGGTAGGGGTGGGGACAGGTTTCTTGTTAAGTAGTATTATGTTGATCTTTCAACAAGAAAACTTTGATTTCTCTAAATGATAGAAAATCAAAGATAATATTCAAGTCGCGTATTAAGTTCAAATCTCCCTCCAGATATTTATGGTTTCCATTTGCACAATCTTTTCTTAGTCTGGTAATTTTTCTGGGAATCACAAGGGTTATCTCCTCACATGAAATTAAGCTTGTATTAATTGATCAAATATCATTTACCAAGCATGATATTATGCATGTACTTTTCAACTAATCTGGTTTTGATAAATTATTGTCATGCTCAACGAGGACAAATTGAATTTTCATATATTTCTTCACACTGTACAGGCAACTCAAGCAAGATCAGATGTACATAATGGAAAATTTATCATGTAGAATATTAAGAATGAAACATGATAACAGCATCAAGCATATAAGAGGGCCTAGGGCAACTGAAGATCGGGTAATGTACATGGACACAGGGCCCAGAAGATATGCAAATCAGGGAACTTGTATGAGTAAGTGATCAATAACCAACTCATTCCTGAATCTCAAGAAGGCTGAGTGTAGCTGAACATATTGATGGGCATAGAAGCATTTTCTCCATGGGATTTGCAGGGACACAGCAAGAGGAGATAAGTTCCTTCTGTTCATTATGCCAGAATAGAAGACCAGCGACTGGACATACAAGGGAATTCAGTTGGTCTGAGCTCCAGTCTGCAACCAGCAGCTTCTCCATACATAATTTATTATCGGTGCATGGGAGCAGCGTTTATGAAGGTCTGCTGAGTGACGGACAGAAGATTGTTATCAGGGAACAGACTTCAGCAACCATCAAACCAAAGGAATTTGCCTCAATAGTTCAGAAGCTAGGGAGGGTGATGCATGAAAATGTGGCCGCTCTGATGGGATCATGCTTGAAAGGCTCTCACAGGTTCCTAGTCTATGAGTACATCTGCAATGGTTCTCTGAACAGACATTTATCAAGTAAAAAACAATATAACCTAAATCTATAGTTTTTTCATGAATAATTCTTACAACTAAACATGAAATCTGTTTTTGCAGAGAAAAGTTGTGAATTGACATGGGAAAGAAGAGTGAGAATAGCATACGGTGCTGCTAAAGGATTAGAGTATTTGCATGGTCTAGAGATCTATGGAAACATGAGGCCAAGTAACATCCTCCTAACCCATGACCATCAGCCTCTGGTAAAATAATTGTAGAACAAGAATGCTTTTAAATGTAGAAGGTTGCTTAGAATGCATGTTTCTTATGCTCTGTCTTGTTGGAACAGCTGGCAAACATAGGACTAGCCAGAAATCACTACGAGGCCTCAAATCAATACTCTGACACAAGGGTACTGAAGACTTTCGAATACTTGGCACCAGAGTGTGGAGAAACTGGGATAGACTTAAGTAAGGCCGATGTTTTTTCCTTTGGAGTAGTCCTTCTAGAGCTCATCACAGGCCGAAAGACCATAGAAGAAACAAATGGGCAAAGCTTTTTGAGATGGGTAAATACTCCAAAATAGTGTTTATTATCCTGAAATTTGGTGAAATTTGCAGTGGTCATATCAATAGAGATGCACCATCATATAAAACAGTTTTGCCAGTCTTATGTATCTGTTGCCTTATTGCTCTGAATGTACCATTTTATCTTCTTGCAGGCAAGACCACTTTTAAGACACAAGAGATTTCATGATCTAATAGACCCTGCACTACAGGACTCTAATGACCTGCATCAACTCTACTGGATGGTTCGCCTAGCAGAAAAATGTATATACTGGGATCCTAATAGGAGATTCTCAATACATAAGGTACCTCTCTTCCTTCCTGCCTGGACATCAGTTAGCTAATTTCACGTCAAATTAAGAGGAAGCTGAATTTTTTTTTTTTTGTTGAAGTGCTTCATCGCCTGCTATTCTGAATAGGTGCCTCGCACCTGTTCAATTTGGGTCAATCATATACAAGCAAAACTAGATAAATAAAAATATTAAATTAGAATGCAGGAGTACCATGGCTTGTCTCCAGACTCTTCTGTATCTTCTCATGTATCTTTACTGCTTCTTCTCGCACAAGGTGACTGGAAGCATTTTCACCTAGATGTTCAACCTACATTGCCATTAGTACGAGGCTCCATCCAAGCCTGAGATCAAATATGCCTTTCAAAAACCAACCTTAATTATTTGGAAATTATACCATAATCTGACGTGCTTATGTTGCACTAAGTATAAGATGGACAAAATTTCAATCTTAAAATTGTTTCTGAAAACTTTCTTTTGCTAAAAGTAAATAATGGGTTTCCAGAGATATCAAACCTTAGAGAAAGCTATCACAAGACAAGACCACTCACTAGGATTTCCAGAGAGGATAACTAAAAGCAACTAATTGAAATAGGGTTACTAATGGCAAATTCTGTGGGAAAATTTGACACAACCTGCTTCCATCTATTAACCTCTATAGTTAGTTTCCAAGGTTTGGCTTCCAACACTAGCATTATGTTTTGATTTAATATTGCTGGCTATCTAAAGTTAGTATGAAGAACAACTGCAACTTCATTTATCTTTTTGTTACTGGTAGATGTGCTTCAATAACAGATATAGGCTTGCTTGAGGTATACCAAAAAATCAAACACCAATATATTTCAATGACAAGCTTTGCACCGAACTGGACATTACACTAGAAACAGCTCTAACTCATTTTAATTTCTCTAATGGTTTCACTACAGGTGGTGAGGGCTTTAACATGCATATTTGAGGGTGACAAAATGGAATGCATATCACCAACTGATACCGAATTAATGGAACAAATGTGTAGGTAATTGTAAGTGTGCCAGCAAGAAGAGTCGGTACTCTGATTTTTTTCCACTGTTGTTATTAAATGCTGCCGAAAGTTGCGGGAATTCCAGAAAATGGTGCCATTTTCTTCCGAAATTCCGACAGTAAGGTGATCCGGGACAAATTACCAAATGTAGTGGGGTCGCATTTTACGAATGCGACCTCATTTTATGAGGTCGCATTTTCAAAATGCGACCTCCGTCAGCATTTTTTTATATCAGAAAATAACGTTTTTTGAAAAATTGAGTAAGGTCGCATTCGTGGAATGCGACCTTACTCTCTATCCTTAGCTGTTGTTCTACGATTTCTTGTACAACCCATGTGATATCCTATGTTCTGCATATGATTTGTTGCAATTGGTGCGGTGGATCATTGGGACAAGCTGATTCCCCCCACAATTTTTTGGTTGTTAGTATACATTCTAAAATCCAAGAAAGACATAGGCAGATGGCTGCCCTTCAAAGTCTGAATGAGGGGAAGAAGGGTTGGGGTTGGGGGTGGGGGTGGGGACAGGGAACGAGAATAGAATTCATTGCAGCCTGTTGTAAGCAAAATACAGGCGTAGCTTCTAGAAAATTCATCCGAAGCAAACACTATTGCTGTTGATAAAGAGCCATTCTTGCTGAACGTGGCATACCATTCTGGCTGTACATTGGCATCACCCCAGGTCCCATTTCAAGAGGCATACTTCCAGGGGGGAAATAAGGATGACTGTGCATCTGCGGCATGGGCATTGATGGACGTACTGACGTCACAGATGAGTTCCAGCTTCCAGAAGATTAAGGTGCTGCAGGGCCTTCAGGAGCTGGTGGATATTGGGCAAGTGCGGTCGCACAAGAAATTGCAGAACAACAGGTAAAGATGGACAGTAAGGTCGCATTCCACGAATGCGACCTTACTCAATTTTCCAGAAAACATTCTTTTCTGATATAGGAAAATGCCGACGGAGGTCGCATTTTTCAAATGCGACCTCATAAAGTGACGTCGCATTCTAAGAATGCGACCTCACTACATTTGGAAATTTGTCCCGGATCACCTTACTGTCGGAATTTCGGAAGAAAATGGCACAATTTTCTGGAATTCCTGCGAAAGTTGTCAACTAATAATGCAAAGGCTAGAAACTCACTACTTATGGTTTGGGAATGATAATGACTTCAAATCTGAAAGCAAGTAATTTCCTGATTTCAGCCGTAGCATCTGAAAACTCTATGCACTAGATGTCTAGATTTGGCTTGTTGACCATAAGTTACCGTCCAGTTATTCCCTGGCGAAATTTCTCCCCAGCTGATTCAATTCTACATGAAAATATTAATGGAGATAGTGAATTTGTAAAGTTTCATTCATAGTCTTATATTGATTCATGTAACTGACCCCAAGTTTCTTGGAACTAAACTTAATTTTTTTTGTTGTTGATATTGAATTTGTAAAGTTATCCAATACAGGGAGCTATTTATTGGAAACTGAAGTTTCACCCTTTTCATGACAATGATGATGATATCTGACTTGTCAAAAGATTGGGCGACTATCAAAAGATGAAAACTGAAAATCATCTATGTATAATGAAAACTAATTAACTAGAAAAACAGTTGTAATTGTAGATTTCCATATCAAAGAATAAGGCAATAGACATCATAAATCAAAAGATACTAGTACAATTATATCAAAGTTATGCATATCCTTTAGAAATTAAAATACTATAGTTCTGATTTTCCTGAAAGTTTAGCATAGATTAGAAGCAAAAGAAAAAGAAATAGATTAGGAAGATTTTGTATTGAGTTTGATGCAGACAATTTATGGAATACCTTCAAAGCGAATCTGCTTCTTGTTCTAAACCAAATATGAGCCAAAGATATGCATATCTTCCACAAAATGGATATATATATATATATATATATATATATATATATATATATATATATATATAGTGTGTGTGTGTGTGTGTGTGCGTGCATGCACGTGTGCACGCGCTTTTTTATTTTATTTTATTTTTTCCTTCTTTTGAACGTGACATATCTTTAAAAATAGCAAGCATTTCAAAGTAGCAATACCCTCGTTTCTACATTTGTGACTCAAATATGATAGTAGCAATGGTCTATTACACCATCACGAGGCTGACTGTAACACCCCCCTACCTACGTACCTAGATAGGGTGGGATGTCGCCCCATTTAGAGGACCAGAGGTCTTTTTAACGAGGTGCAAATAATAAATAATAGGAAAAAAAACCCAACTAAATAAAAATAACAAAATACTCTTATTACATTTGAGGAAAAATACGTATACAAATCCAAGAGATCAAAACTAGCAAAATATCTCTTGAAAGGAATACAAGTTAAAAATAAAATAAACAAATGGCGATCATCGCTTATTCTTTCAACCTGGTCAATATAAGTACTCTCCTGAAATCATGATATAAAAGGTGTGAGATTGACATCCCAGTAAGTCCCGTGTGTGCTAGTGTCAATTACAACCATTTCATGCATGTTTATCAAAATCACAAAATCGTGTTTACAAGTCAATTTCAATAGTTCACAATAGTTGCACAAAGGAGCCTTGCTCAATGAATCTAAAATAGTTCACAATAAATTACCGTTTCATCGTATTCATAATTCATTAGATACGGATTAGCAAATGATCCAATTAATAATATCACAATCCATATCATAGTTACTACCATAATAGCATCCCGATATATTATTTCAACAATGGGCAGTGGGGGATCCTCCCACTAGGTGAGATACTCCTTCATCTCTACACCAAACACTCTGGTTGTCCAATCCGAATCAACAATGTCCATATAGACCAATATGCTAGCTCGAACGGCCTGATTATGTAGTATTGTCACCTTTCTAAGTTGAATTCATCTTCTAGAGGTGGCCTTCTGCTAGAAGACTCATTCTTACTCTTCAAAACTAGTACTACTAGTCTACTCCCACTGAGTACTCAACACTCCCCATTTAGGGGCAGAATCATTTTTTCCTTTTTCAAAAGTCTTTGATTAGCTTGATTACAAAACGTGATTTTTCATAATAATATTTCCAAATCGTTTAGTGATAGTGTAAGAAATCGTTTTTGAGTTTGAATAGTTGAATTTTGATAAACTCATTTAGAAAGTAAAATATCCACGTTTCCAACCTAAGTATCAAAATACAGTGTAACTCATCATGTTTAGCCAACATTTCAATCTTTTTGTCAAAATATCATATTGACATCAATTCCAAATAATATTATAAAAATTGATTGCAAACATGTAATATTTATTAAAACGGTTATGTAGGGACTTACCTGGATAAATTAACAGCTAGACCCAATTCAATTGATGGCCTTTACTTCCACTCCTTCCTTATCTAGAGCAAATAATTCTATAATCAGGGTCCAATCATTCTATCTACTATTTCATGTAACATAAATTCTTATGATCTCGCTAATCACCTAGTTAATCCATGGTGTCTAGATGATTTAATTCACTGGATCACATATACAATTTCCTTTTGTCATTCTATTGTTCATATCCATGCATTTATTCAAATCAATTCACCGTATGACAACTCTTATATTCAACTAGCATAAGATCATCATAAATAGCCACATAAACATTAAAAGATCTCATCTTTGCCAACCTAGAATAAATCTAAATTCATCATGACAAGATACATCAATGTCCTATCTCATACATGCTTTGTCTATGGCTTATATCAATATATTCATTATCCTGGTTCATTCATGCTTCCATGCTCGACTCCATAAGCATTTATAAGTCCATACACTAAAGATTAATGCCTTTTAAATCAGTAAAGTTAATCCTTAAATACCTGTTTGACGGCACAACAAGAGTAAATGTGGCGCCTTTGGTGCTTGACGGAGTTTACTTTGGAAAGAAGAATTGAGTGGTGGCTCTTGGTTTCCTTGATTCGAAGATCACAAGATGATAGGGGTAAATCAGTCCCCTTTGGTTCGAAATTTAGGAGAAAAGAAGAAGAAGAATTGAATATAAGTTGAAGGGATTTAAAGAGTTGCTTACCTTACTCTTAGGGTTTGATTTTGGTGGAGATTAGTGCTGTTTTGGCTGAGTTATTGGTGGGGGTTGGTGGCTGAAATTTCTGGGCAGTAGAGAATTTTAGAGTATGATTGAGGGTTGGTTTGACGGAGGGAATAGGTTAGGGTTGGTGTTTTAGTGTTTAGGAGAAGTGGATCTTGCTTCGGACTCTTGATCACAAGAGGGAAAAATGGCAGCTTTTGGTCTCTCTCTTGGGATGGTCGAACTTGATCAGGTTTTGGAGGGTTCTTGGGCTGTTAAGGTGGCCGAAAATAAGAGAGGGAAAAGAGATGAGAGAAGCTGGTTTCCTACCTTCCTCTTGGACGAAATTGGGAGGAGGAAAGATTAGGATTTTGTGTGTAGTTTTTGCCTGAGACAAGAGAGAAGTTGAGAGTAATGCAAAGCTGGAATTTCCATGAATATGTGTGTGTTTAGGGTGGCCGAAACTAGGTTGAGTAGAAGGAGAAATTATTGGTTTTCGATTAGCTTAAAAGAGCTTTGATTGAATAGGATTACTTAGGGAAGTTTCCCCCTTTATTTAGAGAACTTGAAAGGAAATCAAAACTCCTCAAGGTGGTGGCTAGGGTAGGTTTTATTCCAGAAAATTCAATTAATAAAAATAGGATATTAGTCCAAGGAATAATTTAGTTAATGTCTTAATTTATTTTAGGTAAAAATAATTGATTAGGGAATAATTATTTTTGGGGGAAAAATCTAACTTTCAAAATCAAAGTTCTATCCTTTTCTTTCCATAATAATTCATTTGAAGAAGATCATTTTAGGAAACTCTAGACGTTAGAATATTTAAACTTTCTAAAAGGTTAGAATAAAACATTAATTAGAGGATAATAAGAATTTAATTTATTTTAATTCCTTTTTAGCAAAACCTAAAATAATCAAAAACCCATATTTTAGGAAATTAAAAAATAAGAAGGAGCAGCCCCTAGGATTTGCGGCTAAAGGAAGGGAAAATAAGGGAAAAGGGGGTTTATCAAAACTGAAAAGGAAAGGGTTTGCAAGAGTTGGGATTCGAACTCAAGTTACCAAAGAATACACACCAAGCTCTAACCACTATTCCACAATAATTCTTGTTTAATTATTCCTCCTACAAATTTCCTTAACTCCCATTCGCTTACTCCATTTTCCGTTCTAATAAATGCTACGCAATAAAGCAAAAGCTCAACCAACACAATTATATCAAAGTGAATAAATTCATAAAACAACCAACTCATAAATCACATATACCCATGAAAATGGTTTAAGTTATCAAATACCATATAAAATATTATGCCATGCATGACTTTCCCCATATAATAAAGGTGGTTTTAGACAGGGTATTATACTAACAGTTGTAGACATGCTAGTTGGTATTATACAAAGCAATTCATCCTTAATCCTTGACATTCAGTCAAATTTGACATGTTATGGAAATTAAGATATTTTCTCATTCTATGCAGCTACGCTCAGAATCTACCTAGATCATGATTGGAAAGGATTTAGAATTTTTGAAGTATTTGTATTTGATTTGTGATTTAGGCCCTTCTAAAACGTAGGGAAAAAAATGTTAAATGAGATGTAATTTACGGGGTAAAATCTCTCCCTCTCTCTTCCCTTTTTATCATTATTATGTGAGTGATAAAGTGGTAGATCCTTTAAGGGAACCTAATAAGATTGGGCTGGTAGTGTGTAATTTTATTCTTCCCATGTGTTCACAAAGGAAAAATGGTTACACCGCAGAGACAATGGCTACAATGTTTAATAAAAGATTTAGTGGAAAGTTCACAAATGAAGATAAGCATATATCCAAAAGACATATTCACAAAATTTATCATCAGGAATCCTTTCACAACACTCTGTTCTTTTGTCCCTATGACAAAATAATTTAAAATAAATACTCTTAACATTTTTATAGGGAAAAGCAAAAAGTTGTCCTTATTAAGTTCTTTCGTTTTGATAGTAAAATATGCTCAGAGACAATGTTTTCAGAATTAGATTGGATATCGAGCCGAAAAATTTACTGATTCACGATTCAATGATCCAATCGTAATTGAACCATAATTGACCCGATAATATTATAATTTAAAAATTAAAAATATAATTATTTTTAAAAATAAAATTGATCAATAATATATTGTAATTCAAGTCCATAAATACATAAATAAAGAAATTAAAAAAATGTGATATTTTCTCTATTATTATAGACTATTTAGTCTATTTATGTAACTTATTTTTTTCTATGAATATATTATCTTATTTAAAATAAAAAAAAAAAGAGGGAACGGTTCAATTCGGTTAGATCGGCCAGTTTAACGGTTCATTGGTTGGACCGACCGGTCCAAACTGGTTTGAACAAAATAAGTCAATTTTTTAAAAATTTGGTTCAAAGGGATGGACTGGATTGGTTTGCGGACCAATTCACGATCCAACCAGGCGGTTTGATCCAAAAAACAGTGCTCAGAGACAAAACAATCGAAACATTTTATTTCATAAACTGGTAAATTTTCTTTTGCAATATCACCTGAACAACCAAAGAACATGACATCCGAAATCAGTCTGCAAATAGTATTCCTATACTATCCCAATTTGTTTTGTTGTGCCCTCGTCTCATTTACAACTCATAGTATAACTATTTGCTAACTCGGCCAGTAAGTTTCACGAACTTTGTTTGTGGTATTTATTATCGGTCTCAAGCTTGAATAAAGAAGGAGAGTTGTGGTAAGGTTTGTGACATGAACCAATCGATTGACTTTTGGGAGTGTTCCCTATTTCGCGACATGTTGCACTTCCTAAACCTGAGTGTAGTGATAAATGTGCGAGGGTTGCTAGGTCGTTGCCCAAAATAATGCGTCGTGTCAAATATGCAAGGGTGTAGCGTAAATAAGACAGTTTATAGTGATAGAATCCGTCTAGCTTCTTGGAATATAGGATCTTTAACCGGTAGAAGTTATGAAGAGAATAAAGATTAGCATTTTATGCCTTTAGGAAACCAAATGGGTGGGTGAGAAAGCAAGAATAGTAGTGCCTTAGGGTTATAAGCTTTAGTATTTAGGTAGGATTAAGAAATAGAAATTGAGTCGAGATTATTATTGACCATAAGTTCATTGATGATGTGATTGAAGTGTAGAGGAAGAACGATAAGATTTTGAGTATCAAGATCATGATTAGCGGCGAGATTACTACTTTTATTAGTATATGTGCTCCACAAGTAGGACTTGATGATTCTGTTAGACAATAATTTTGGGAAGATTTAGATGATGTAGTACAGTGTGTACAGTGTGTAGAGAAGTTTTTCATTGATAGTGATCTAAATGGGCATGTGCATACTAATTTGAGCAGGTTTGATAGTGTTCATAGAGGTCAGTGTTTCAGAGATAGAAATGAGGCTGAAACTACTATTCTTGACTTTGTCTTAGCCTATCATTTGACTATAACAAAAACCTGGTTTAAGAAGAGAGATTCTCACTCAGTGATGTTGGAATGTATGCCTTCTAGACTAAATTTCTGATATAATTATCAAATTTATTAATAAAAGAATTTATTTTTAAAATTTATCTATAAATTTACATTTTTTTGTGCATGATTTGCGTTTGGAAATGACCCATTGTGTTTAAGTAAATGATCCATGTGAATGGTGGTCTTTCACAGTAAGGTATGGATCACGAGTTACTTAACACATAAACGTTTGTTCTTAACCAATTGATGAGAACGGAAATCTCATTATGTTTAGGTTATTGTGTTATGAGTTCCAAATGGGGAATGGCTTACCTTTAGCTAGCGAGTAGTTCACTCACTTCATAGCATGAACGTATTTCGAATATGTAGAACATGACATGTAATAGTAATTTTTAAAAGTACTATTTAAAATAAACCCAAACTATTACTGCTACAGCGTGGACTAATACTCTACCGCTTGAGTATGAGTTGATGGTCTAACGAAACTGGAAGCATGTACTTTGGTATGCTGTAGTTGAGGTTCTTTCGTAGAGCCGATATATTTGTATGTTGGGTATATGTGACTAGTTAGTTAAGACAGACTTGTATAATATAGCTTCTGCGTTATATCGCCCCTTGTGATTATTTAAATGATCTAAATATCTAAGGCCCTGGAGAACATAATTTGGATGTTTGCTTTAGGATAGCTCCCTTAAAAAGTGAAAACATTGCAGAAGTCGTGAATCATTAGACTAGAGGTCTAATGTAATACCCCGTATTAGACCACTTTTATTATATAGGGAAAGTCATACATGACATAATATTTTATGTAGTATTTGATAACTTGAACCATATTCATGGGTATATGTGATCTATGAGTTGGTTATTTCATGAATTTATTCACTTTGATATAATTGTGTTGGTTGAGTTAGTTGAGCTTTTGTTTTATTGACTAGAATTTATTAGAAGGGAAAATGGAGTGGGTGAGTAGGAGTTAAGAAAATTTGTTGGAAGAATATTTAAATAAGAATTATTGTGGAATAGTAGTTAGAACTTGGTGTGTATTCTTTGGTGACTTGAGTTTGAATCCCAACTCTTGCAAATCCTTTCCTTTTCACCTTTGATTAAACTTTTTCCCCCCTTATTTTCCTTTTCCTTGGCCGAAAATCCTAAGGACTACTACCTTCTTATTTTCTAATTTCCTAAAATAGAGGTTTTTTGATTATTTTGGATTTTATTAAAAAGAATTTAATATAAATTAAATTATTAATATTCTCTAATTAATATTTTATTTCAAACTTTTAGAAAGTTTAGTTATTTTATCATCTAGAATTTTCCACGGATCTTACTCAAGGGTTTCATTATGGAAAGAAGATTATAGGAACGTTTCTTTTGGAAACCATATTATAGCCACTACTTTCAAAAGAAGGAAAGTTTCCCAAAGTTATTCCTTCTAAAAGAGTTTATTTGGAAATAAAGAGATCTGGTCCAAAGCTTTAAAGGAAATAAATATTCTCCCAAGATTTATGGCATTTTCGAAAGTTAGTGTTTAAGGAAATGAAATTTCAGCTTTATTCCAAGAATCTAGATTTTATCACCTAATATAATCATTCCTCAATTAATTGTTTTTGCCTAAAATAAATTAGGACATTACCTAAATTAATTCTTGAATCAACATCTCATTTTTATTAACTGAATTTTCTGGAATAAAACTAACCCTAGCCGCCACGTTGATGAGTTTTATTTCCTTTTAAGTTTCCTAAATAAAGGAGGGGACTTCCCTAAGTAATCCTAATCAATTAAGGTTCTTTTAAGCTAATAAAAAACCAGAAACTTCCCCTTCTTCCCATCAATTTTTAGACACTGTTCACACATACACACACTCATGAAAATTCCAGCAGCCTTGTCCTCCAATTTTCGGCCAACACAAGAACCAAAAGGCAGCTTCTTTTCCCATCTCTTCCTCCCTTATTTTGGCCACAATAACAATCAGAAACCAGCCACCAAAAACCATCCCTAAACCCCTCTTAAACCTTGCTGGAATTCGGCTACAGCAATAGGGACAGAAGCTGTCATCTTTTCCTTCTTGTGATCAAGAAATTTAAGTAAGATCAAACTCTACTAAACCCTAAACACCCTCTTCTACCCAGAAATTCCAGCCACCAACCCCCTCCAATAACTCGGCCAAAACACCATCAATCTCTACCAAAATCGAAACCTAAGAGCAAGGTAAACAACTCTTCAAACCCCTTCAACTTTTATTCAATTCTTCTTCTTCTTTTCTCCTAAATTTCGAATCAAAGGGGACTGATTTACCCTTATCATTTCGTGATTTTCGAATCAAGGAAACTAAGAGACACCACTCAACTCTTCTTCCAAAGTAAACTCCGTCAAGCACTAAAGGCGCTATCTTTGCTCTTGTTGTGCTATCAAAGAGGTATATAAGGATTTACTTTATTGATTTAAAAGGCATTAGTCTTTAGTGTATGGACTTATGAATGCTAATGGAGTCGAGCATGGAAGCATGAATGAACTAGTATGATGAATATATTGATATAAGCCATAAACAAAGCATGTATGAGATAGGACATTGATGTATCTTGTCATGATGAATTTAGATCTATTCTAGGTTGGTAACGATGAGATCTTTTAATGTTTATGGGGCTATTTATGATGATTTTATGCTAGTTGAATATAGGAGTTGCCATATGGTGAATTGATTTAGATCAATGCATGCTTATGATCAATAGAATGGCAAAGGGAAGTTATACATGTGATCTAATGAATTAAAGTACTTAGATATCATGGATGAATTAGGTGATTAATGAGATCATGTGTAGCGTCCCGAATCCGGAACCCGAGTCCGTACCCGAAACGCTACACGGTAGCATCTCCAAGAAGACACTAAGCCTCTAACTTAAAGAAATCACTTTAATTAAACTAATCACCTTCAAAGGAAAAGAAAAAAAACATACATCCTGAAATATAACTCCATGAACAAAATATAAAACCTTCACTACAGCCAATGACTTGCTCAATCTTAACTAAGGATTTATGCGAACAACACTATCTAAACCAAAATAAAAGTCATAATAAGTACAACTCTCAAAAAGCCAATCAATCTAAAAACATAATCTAATCCCATCCGTCTCCACAATTCTCTTCATATTTTTTATCAAAATCTGTGAAATGTTAAATGGAGTGAGCTACACTAGCCCAATAAGTAGTCTAAACATCTTCTTAGGAACGAGGATGTTACATATAATATCTTTACAATAAAACACATCGAATAATACACCATACCTAGATGAACTGAAATTTTTTTTCTCTTTTTTTTTAAAAAATACATACATACATACATACATACATACATACATACATACATACATACATACATACATACATACATACATACATACATACATACATACATACATACATACATACATACATACATACATACATACATACATACATACATACATACATACATACATACATACATACATACATACATACATACATACATACATATGTATGTATGTATGTTTGTATGTATGTATGTATGTATATATATATATATATATAAGACTTAGCCTAATATTAAATAAAATAAAACTATCACCTCAATAAAATAATAAAGTAGAAATAAAATATGATTTAATTATAAAATAAAACTAATTAACTTAGTTTAAATTTTAAACCAAAAAGAGTTGGGCTCCAATCATACAAAAACAGTATAAAAACAATTTACAATTTGTTTTTTTTATATATATAAACAAGATCCAACATTTGCAATCAGTTGTGGGGACACCAAATAGTCCCCATATCAAATCCCCAATTTCATAGAAATAGCTTCGGCGGTCACCCCAGGCGAAAACATATTTTTATTTTATTTTTTTTTAAGGGAACATCTGATATCCTCACAGGGGACACAGCCGTCCCCACACCATAGCCAAATAACCAACCACCCTTGAAGACGTGAATAAAGCACTGCGACCCATTTTTTTTTTTTGGAAACATAGCTGTCCCACCAAGCAATTCAACCAAAAACAATGCATGAAGACCACAGAAATTACCAGGACGAAGATTGGCGATCGAACTTGTAAAAATCTTTTTTTTTTCTTTTTTTTTCCCAACATTACAAAATCAAAACCTACGCATAACAATCACACTCACACATGCTCATGAATTTCAGATTAGGGAGAGGATCACTGATATCAGTCCTGACTGTTTATCTCGTCAGGGAGGACAAACTTATAGTTCTTATTGATTGAGAGGGATTTCAGTCACACGAACAAATTTTAGAACATGTTCTTCCTTCCCTTCTTCTAACCTATGAGCTATTAAACACATAGCACACATGATACCATGGTTCAAAATTAGAATAAAATAACCAAACTCAATTCCCAAATTTTATATAGAAAATACAAATCATAGAATATTTCAAAAAATAGAAGATACCTGAACCACTTACCTCAGAAGTCAAACTAATATCTCCAATCCAAGCTAATCACTCCACACAATCGTTCCTTAATATCAAACCACACAATACTAATTTCAATCCATGAAACTAAACCTAATGAATCAATTGACCTTATTATCTAGAATTTCAGAATCAAAGAGAACCTCCTAATATTTACTCCTCAACTTCTAATTAAATTAATAGTCGAAGCCAATAGAACTCACCTTCACGATTGAAGCAAATCAGAGCCTTCTTCCCCAGAGTCTGGAACCCTTGAATGATCGCTTTGGGCAACTAATGATAAAACCAAAGAACGTCGTTTAGGTTAAGGCGTAGGTTTAACTTTCAAAAATACTAAATAACAAACACATCTCTCAACTTAATTAAATCTCTCGTGACCCCTAAAACCTTATAGGTTATCTCATGGGCCATAATAAAAAAAAATTCACTTTATGGGTCGGTTAAAATACAAGACACATACTCAATTGGGTTGGGTATTTACATCATGAGAAGTCATGTTGTATGAAATAGTAGATGGGATGATTGGATCCTAATTATAGAATTATTTACTCTAGATAAGGAATGAGTGGAAGTAAAGGCCATTAATTGAATTGGGTCTAACTATTGATTTATCCAAGTAAGTCCCTACATAACCGTTTTGATAAATGGTACATGTTTGCAAACAATTTTTACAATGTTGTTTGGAATTGATGTCAATATGATATTTTGACAAGAGAATTGAAATGTTTGCTAAACATGATGAGTTACAGTGTATTTTGATACTTGGGTTGGAAACGTGGATGTTTTACTTTCTAAATGAGTTTATCAAATTTCAACTATTCAAACTAAAAAACGATTTCTTACACTATCACTAAACGATTTGGAAATGCTATTACGAAAAATCACGTTTTGCAATCAAGGTAATCAAAGATTTTTGAAAAAGAAAAAAAATGATTCTATCCCTAAATGGGGAGCGTTGAGTATTCAGTGGAGGTAGGCTAGTAGTACTAGTTTTGAAGAGTAAGAGTGAGTCTTCTGGCAAGAGGTCACCTCCAGAAGATGAACTCAACTTGGAGAGGTAATAGTACTACATAGTTAGGCCGTCCGAGCTAGCATGTTGGTCCATGTGGACATTGTTTATCCGAATTGGACAACCTGGAATGTTAGGTGTAGAGATAGAGGAGTATCTCACTTAGTAGGAGGATCTCCCACTGCACATTGTTGAAAGAATACATTGGGAAGCTATTATGGTGGTAACCATGATATGGATTGTGTTACTATATTGTTGAATCATATGCTAATCACTACTTAAAGAATTAAGAATGTGATGAAATGATGATTTATTGGGAATTGTTTTGGAGTCATTGAACAAGACTCCTTTGTATAACTATTATTGATGAAATTGACTTACAAACACGATTTTGTGATTTGGATAAACCTGCACACACGAAATGGTTGTAATTAACACTTGCACACACGAGACTTACTGAAATATCAATCTCACACCTTTTATATCATGATTTCAGGGAATTGCTTATACTGAGTAGAGTGAATCATTAGGAGATGATCTCCAGTTTATTTATTCATTTATGTTTTGAATTTATTTCAAGAGATGTTTGTTAGTTTGATTTTCCCGACTTGTATAAGTTTTGCTTCCGAATGTAATGAGATTATTTCTTTAATTTTATTTAGACATTTTTCTTTTTGTACCCGTTATAATGACCCCTGGTCCTTTGGATGTGGTGACTTCCTGCTCTTTCTAGGTACCTAGGGTGTGGGGTGTTACATCTAAATATGGTAGATGTTTTTTAGAGATGTATTAGTACACTCTTCCTCTCTAAATGTATGACGATGCGTAGAAGGGTATTTTAGTCATTACACATGTAGATCGGAGACTTTGCTAACGCAATATTGTCCTTGGGGTCAATATTTCCTTATAGTGATATTAAGAAATATTTAAAATGCAAAATACAGCTATTTATATAGTAGATTTTGGTCATTTTAGTAGCCAAAACGATGTGTCTTTTGGTCCCGGAATAGCCCTTAAGTCATGATAGATTTGGGTTAAGGAATTGGTCTTGATAATTATGGGTTTTATTTTATTTTATTTAAACAGTCTAATTTATTATTATATTAGAATAAAATAAAAGTCCCAAGAGAGAATATATATTTTATCTAGTTTAATTGGTTAATTAATTATTCAGGGCCCAAGACCCAGATTGAATAATTAGAAAATTAACCTACATATAAACTAGATGAAAGGCCTAATATTTTACACTGGTCTATTTTAGCTTGTTAATTATTTATTGGGCTGTTTTATGAAGCTTGGAAAATAAATAATTGAAGCTTATTATTTATGGGTGTTCAAGCTCAAGAGAAAATAATTTTATCTGGCCTAATGAATGAAACCAAGGGTAAAATAAAATTTAAAAAAAAATAATACGGGATGGATCCTATATTATTTGGCATGGGAGGATAACAAAAAGGAGATGATTTTTGTTTTCACTCTCTTAGTATCTCTCTGGGATTGAATGAAATAGAACCAAGACCATTTTTCTTGGAGGAGATCGAAGCTTTCACCGGCTAAAGGAAAAGTGAAAGGGCTATATTCTAGAAACTCAAAAGCTTCGCTTGAATGAAACGAAGCCAGCATTTACAAGGACGTGATCCATAACCAAGCATACCAAGAACAACTAGGAGCGTTGCAGAAATCATTGGAACAAGTTTTTCAAAACTTAAACAACTCAAAGGTATAGTTTTGTTGCTTCTGCTATTGCGTTACATGCTTCTGTGATTTATTTTTGCCATATTAACCTTCAATTAGTATCAGAGCCATGGTTTAACAAATATAGGAAGCATGCTATGCTTAACTAAAATAAGAAAATATTTATTTTGAATGTTTTCCGTGAACCTTCGCTATTTATGGTATGGGATAGATGGCTTTGTAAGTCTCATCGTTGAGACATAGGCTTCTATAATTTATTACTTTCTTAGATAAAACGTGTAAGCCCACTATTTTTAAGGGCATAGGCGCTTAAGTGCTTTTATATGTTGTCTGAACGAAAGAACCAAAAGAAAAAAAAAATGCAAAAACGCAGAAAAAAATCGCAGGAAATGCTGGAGAAGATGACACTGATCATCTTCGAGCCGAGCCGAGCCGCAAGCCGAGCCGCTGCTTGATTGTGAGAGGAGCCAAGCGAGCTGCGGCTTGGAGTAAACTTCTTTATTACATGCTTCTGTGATTCATATTTGCCATATTAAACTTCAAGTAACTTTTAGAAACAGGTTAAATGCCAACTAGATAAACTTCTTTATTATAAGACGTAGGTTTCGTAGTGGTTGTATGGATTGTAAAGTTATTTCAGGCAGTGTGGTTACACAACACAGGTTGTTGGTTCTTAATTTTTATTTCAAGAAAAAGGGTAAGCAACGAAGTCAGAGGGTTGACCATAGGATCAAGTGGTGGAAGCTACTGGGGATGAAAGAACAACCATTGTCGATAGGGTAGTCCAAACAGATGACTAATCTTCCGAGATAGATTCGGATCCGGATTTTATATGGAGAAAGATGGCTCAATGTATTAGGACAGTGGCTAAAGAAATGCTTGGTAAATCTAAAGGAAGAGTACCACTAAACAAGGACGCGTCATGGTGAAATAACAAAGTGAGAGAAGCTATAAGGAATAAAAGAGAGTGCTATAGAAATTTAGAAAAGTGTAGGAGTATCGAGAATATTGAGAAGTATAAGGTCGCGAGAAGAGAAGCTAAAGAAGTTGTTAGAAAAGCAAGATCAATAGTTTTCAAGGATTTATATGAAAAGTTGGATACTAAAGATGGAAAGAAAAATATATATAGACTTGCTCGTTTCAAAGTGAAGAATAATAAAGATATCAATATGGTAAAATGTGTGAAAGACGACGATCATAGAGTTCTGATTAAAGACGAGGAAATCAAGGAGAGATGGAGGTTCTATTTTGACAAGTTATTTAATGGGAATCAAGTTCAAAGTCCGAATGTGGGTGACCTTGCGATTTCGAACGTGTAACTATTTCCAGCAATGAATAATATCTTCAGGTGTAACTGTTTCCAGCAATGAATAATCAAACCCATTCTTTCCAACACTTGTAGAAGGATACTGAGAAAATACTATTTCTTCTAGTGTGAAATGCACAGATATAATGAGGCCTAGTTTAACCGCACAATCCATATAGCTTTTTACTGAATCTGGTCGGGAGAGTAGCCATATACGAGTTCTTGACTTTAATTCATGAGAGAAAAGCAGCATATATTGCATTCAGGACCAAAGAACCGGGGCATATGGGCACTTGAAGAACAAACGCACCACAGTCTCACTTGTACCTCATAAGGAAGACATTAGCCTACAATCACCATCTTCCATTTTAATAAAGCATTAAGAATATAGAGGCCTTTACCAATAAGCTAGCTATAAGACTTTTAAGAAAGCCCTGCTCTACATTTCCTCCACCATACTAGCTTTCTGAACTCTCAACTGTTCAACTGTATTTCGTGCAATAAATCATCATTTAAAGCAATCCAACTAAGGAGTAAGGACCCAAAAACTTCCGACCAGCAAAACACATTGGGTATTTATTGTTTTTAGCTCTGCCAAAGGAACAGCCCTCCAGTACCTCAGTTTCTACTACTAGCTAGTTTAGCTCATCCACTTAGTTCACAAAGAGCAATAGCATGTAACTCTCGATATTCTAAGTCTGTTAAATCTTCTAAGAAGCAAAAAATTTTCAACAAATAATGTTTTACTTTTATGCGTATCCTATACAACTGAATAAGTTAACTGGTTGTTGCAGAGAAAAGCAGTGAACTGATACTGGAAAGTAAAATGAAACTAACATTTTGGGCTCATTTTAGGCTTCTAATGGATTTTTCATTGTAAAGAAAAGATATATGGAAACATGAGGCCAAGTAGCATTCCTTCAGCCTTCAGCCAATGACCATCAGCCATTGGTTAGATTATTTGGAAGAACAATTCTTTGAGATGTAGACTGATGGCAGACATGCACATAAAGACATGCTGTGGTTTGGCTCAAATGACACATTAGACTTAAAGAAATTAAGTTGAGGCCTCAAATGAACTTCTCAGATACGAGTATGGGAGAATTTTTAATACTTGGCACCAGATGTAAAGAAAGTGGGATGGATTTGGAAAAAGCAGATGATTATTCATTTGGAGTAGTTCTTCAATAGTTTCTCACACAGAGGAAGGCCATAGATGAAACAGATATGTAGCGCTTCGTGAGATCGGTCACCTTCACAATCTAACGGCATGTCGAGGGATGAAACTTAACTTCTTCTCCCCCTTGCATGATTGATTACCCATACAAAGAGCTTGTCATAGTTTTTCTAGCTAACTAATCTTAATCTAAATTTTGTATTCATGGATGGTATGCTCGCCAGGAAAATGTAATGCCGGGATCACAGAAATAGACTCTTGGTACACAAGTTCTCTCTCCCCTAACAGTGTTGATCAGCTAATTTTCAATCCAATAAATAGCAAATATCTACCAAAAGATGTTCCTTAACAATTGAACGCTAGAATTATGAAAGTTTACACAAGCAATGCAACCAAGAGTAACACCAGTTGAATTTTGTTCACGTTTTATGAATTAATGTAAAGATGCCACTTGGGATGAGAACTGGCATTTTGACACATTGAATAGCCTCTGAAATCTTTTGGGCAGGCCTTAGGTATCTTCTTAGCAGTTTTCTTCCTTAATGAAAATCATAGACAAGAATAAGATTCTCCTATCAAGAAAGCAGAAACATACCTTGTCAAGAAAGTTAAGCAAACAAGCTATAGTAGATATATAGAATCTGTAAAGTAGAGGGTTCGTGTAACCATGAGAAGCTGTTAAGCTTTCCAAATTATATTTGCTCCTAATTCTGTGCTGCTTAGTGTTTTTCCCCCCCTTTTGGCTGTCAAATTCACTTCAAGCATTTCACCAGAATTGGCAGGGACCTTGCTGCTGGTCATTCTTTGTATCATTACCTAATTTTTGGCTGGCATAAGCACCTGTCTTCATCAAAGCTCAAGAACAAACATGTCTTTTGAAAAAAAGGCATGAACTCATCAAAGGTTTGCCATAAATTTACAAATTACCGCACTGGAGTACAAGCTAAAATGTTGGCAGTTATACTTAACCTGAGGTCCTCACTGCTCATCTTTTACAACACATACTATGAGATGAACACCAGTTCAATTTATAATTTTAATGTTATTTGGAATTTCATCTCTTGCTAAGAGAAAAATTAGGCCCTGCAGTTGCTAGTTCTGGAATAATTCAATTCTAACAGATGATCACTCTTTCCGGGATTTTAAGCAGACAAGTACAAGGAAACTACAGGAAGCTAGGTATCACAATTGGAGGAAGTGTCTAGGAAACCTAAAATGTCCTTAAATATATGAAAGAATGCAACAGCTAGTTTCCCCAGCTAAACTTACAGTAACATCTTAGATATATATGTTTTGGGTTACCCTTGCAGGAAATCATAGTTAAGGAACATATGGATAAAAATTGCAACTTCTTTTAGTCATTCCGGACTCTAGATGTTTGCGTTAGAATTCAGATAACAGATTTCAATCAAGTTATACCTCAAAATGAACAGAATCCATTTGAATAAAAAAATTTTGTATTAAAAGAGAAACTTATGTCTAAACATACTCCCTATCCCAGTATAAATTCTAGGACATATGACCACAGGCAGTTAAGGCTTTGACATGCGCAATTGAGAATTGCATTACGGAAGACAATCTCTAAATGCTTCTAAGTTTATGGAAGAGATATACTTAATGCTGTTTATGCCAGCAGGATATTGGCAGTAATGGTCCTTTCCAACTGTAATGTTTACCGTTGCTTTAAGCTCATAAGTGAACATGTGAACATTGAATAGAGTTTTGAGGCCGACAATGGCTTCAAAGCTGAAAAGGGAAAAAGAAGAAGAATCCAAAGGAAATGCTCCCTCTCTGTTATAGGAAACAAAAATATAAATAGCATACTCTTCTGTTTCTGGATGGAAAAGATGCCATTGAAAGAAAAGAACCAAAAATGTTATTGATATATCAGTAAGATTTCATATGCGAAATCACTTGGAAAACCCAAAAATAAGGAATTCAAAAGCAGCCTCCACAAAATTTTGTGACAGTAAGTTAAATTTTGCCTAGGGCTAGAACTCAAGCCTAACAGGAATCCACAACTTAAGCCCAAAATTCCAACTCATCCTGCTCCTATAAATGCATTCAAAACTGACAATAACGACCAAACAACCACAGTCTGTGCACATCAAGAAGAGAGAACACAACCATACTCATAAAGAAGCAACTTCTTTCTGTGCACATCAAGAAGTTATATCTTCGTAGTGAAAACTGTAAAGGATACCAACTAAATAAGCAAAAAAATGTGCCTAATGCGACTCTTGTAAATATAGCCTCATAACACCTGACACCAAAAGAATAAAACACACATAATCGTCAAATCTCAATACACACCCAAGAATCTTAATATGAAAACAAATTTCAGCAGAATTCTTCTCAGTACACAAAAAGGGCAAAGCAAACTGTTAACATTGGCACAAGATATTGCAGCAAAAAATTTTAAGAATTTCCTGCACTACCAAAATTCAAGAAATATTAAAATCAATATTAGGAATTAAATTGAAACAGTATGCAAACCAAATAAACCCAACAAGCATCTTAATATGTTTTACACATTCTTCAAGAAAGAGTAGGCATACTTCCAGTTAGGAGTGTACTCGAATCGAATCAAGTCGAATCTTAAGATAATCGAGCCAAACTTTATTATTTTCACACAAGGCTCGAATTCGATTCAAATATCAAATTTTAGTTCGAACTCGATTCATTTGAAATACTTTAAAATTCGAGTTCGATTCGAAGTTCAATTATAATAAACTCAAAAGTTCGAATTCAAGTTAAAACTCGAACTCGAATTTAAATAAGTAATTTATAATATAGTATATTAATTAATTAATTAATCAAACATATTCGCAAGCCTTCGAGTTTAATACTTAGATATTCGAATTCGACTTGTTTAAAATTCGAACATAAATATAAAGTTTATATTCAAGCTCGATACATCAAATTCAAATCGAACACTAATTGAACCAAACCCAAACATTTTCGATAAAAACTCAATTTGTTTACACCCCTACTTCCAGTTGATTAGGCAGAAAGTGGCATGGAGGTTGCAAAATATGTATGAATAATGCATATTAGGTTTCCAACAAATGGTGTTCTCAAATGGAGTCATAGAAGTTTCTCTATATCCACTGCTCAGATAAGTCCCTCTGTTTTTTATGCCATTTTTGGCTGAAAAATTAGATGTTAATATCATCTTAAAATTTCACTAGCCAGTTAGTAGCAGCATTCACCCATAAACTGGAAAAGATATCTGAGTGCCAAACTTTGCCTCTTGCTGCTGGCGTAAATAGAATTACCTACATGTGTTCCTTTGACTCCAAATCAGTTGGAGATATATCTTCAATTTTACAACCCTCAACTTATAACCCTCGACATCTGTGAGGAAATCATCACGGAAATTATCACGAGTTAGGACAGTTTCTATATGTAAAAAAAACACCACTGCAGGGTGTTGAAACAAAACTAAAAAATCTAACCTGGCAACCAATACACCATTTTTGCCATCCTCCATCAAACACAAGATAATTTGAGATGACAATATGAGGGGGAAGCGGGAAAAGAAAAACAAAAATCAGGGAAGGGGGGAAAATCCAAAACTGAGTTATTTCTTCTATTCACAAGTTTTAACAAGCAGTGCAACCAACACTTATCCAATTAAGACAAAATTACAATACTCTGATCAAATCTACACTCTTTCTATGTGAATTTTCACATGACTAATGTTATATTCGGTCCGAATGAAATCAATGACCTTGTCCAGCACCATGTCAGCATCAGCTTCAGGTTTTATTTTGACATGGAAAGCCAATAATACTTTTCCCGCTGTAATAGCCTAAACAACCTCATCCATCTCGCAGAGACCTTTCTCAAGCCTACGGGGATCAATTTCTCTGGGGGGTGCTCTCCATAAGAACCTCAAGAATATTCCGCAGCATTGTGATAGTAGTGCTCAACACAATTAGAGAAAAAATAAGTGTGCAAATCAAATCAACGATTTTCCAGTGAGGATTACACCATATAATTACTCCACCAACCACCACCCCAATGCTTTGAATTGAATAACCAAGAACATGAAGATAAGCCACCTGAACATTTATGTCGTGTTGCTTTTTCGGTTGCCCTCCACCATGAGATTTGTGCTTATCAGAGCAGCTCTAAAGAAGAGGTCTCTGAATATCTGATTCATGTGCATGATGATGTTCATCATGTTTGGCATGTTCTTAATGATGATAATGACGATAATGTCCAGTGCTGATCACTCCATGACTGTGCCTGTATTCATGTTCTTCACTTTCATCATCCTCCCCATGGCCTTGGGCCTCATGTCCATGATGTTTGTGATCATGAGCATGGCCATGTCCATGATCATGACCCAATAAGAGAGCCATGATTATGTTAACCGCTATACCAAGTGCGGAAACGAGGAACATGAGAAAGCCCTGAACTTCACCTGTGCCATTTATGAGTCGAGAGATGGCTTCGTAAACAAGGATCCCCAGCAAGAAGCCATATAATTTGGATGGAGACCAATAACCCAGTATCTCTATTCTGAAAAATCCGTAAGACCGACAGGAGTTAGCTTCCCATCCTGAAGCCCAGATAGAAAACAAAGATATTGCAAAAGCAGCAACATCTGAAAGCAGATGAGCTGCATCAGTCAGAATTGCTGGACCGTTGGCTTTAATACCTCCAACAACTTCAACAGTCATGAAAATAATGCAACGAAGAACAGCAATCCAAAGTTTCTTTATGGATGCAGCACATTCCTTTTCATCTTCATCACTGGTTTTGGCATCTGAAAATCCACATGTCACTCCTTCACACGCTTTGCTTCCACCAACGCCCTTACCAGCAACTTCCCTGTCGGACGTACTTCAATAACATATTGATGCTCTGAGTTATGGATCTCCATCTGAGAAAACAATGATACCACCAAAGCTGCCTCACATAACTACATGAATTCTATTAAACGATAGGCAGAAAAACCACTCGGTAAAGAGAATGTAAGAGATAAATAAAGACTCTTCTATTTAAACACAAAAGACCAACTTCTACATTGACTAGGAATAGAATCTTTAAACGACACAAAACCATTGGCAACTAGAATGTAAGAGATAAATAGAGACTCTTCTATTCAAATGCAACGACCAACTTCTACACTGATTAGGAATAGAATCTTTAGAAGACAGAAAATCATTAGCAACTAGGATTCCTAAATCATCCCAGTTTTCAGAGATCTAAACAGAAACGATGGGTTCTTGAAAAGCTATTGCAATCATACAATTACTAAAATACCTTAGTTATCTGTGCGTCTTGTAAATGTAAAGGAACACTCTTGTTGCTTGAGCCGGAATTTCCTAAGTCTATAGCCCCTTCTTGTTCTGCATCCTTATCCCACCACAAATTACAAGTCCTAACCCCAGATAACTGCACAAGTTCAAATATTTCACAGGTTGATGGGCCAAAAGACACCACTTTTCGGAGTCCAACTATCATTTGTCAAAGAGAAATAACAGTTTCGAATCCTACCAGAAACCTCAATTTACTAAATGGTATAATTATATAAACAAGTAAATGAAATCATTAAGATTCTAAGCAAGGGAAAAGAGGGAAAAGAAACTACATATCAAAACGATTAATTCAAAACATAAATGTGAAATGATTTTTTTTCAGCCCTGAATTATGGGATGCTTTTACTTGCCGAAGAAAGGGAGAATTTGACAGACACCAAAAGGTAACAAATGCTTTGAATCACCCAAAAAAGGGAAAATTTAACCAAAACCAAAAAGGAAACCACATGGTACATGTAGCAAAATGTATACCCTGGAGAATATCCAGTGTCATAAACACCAAATAAATGCAGAGGACTCAAAATTTCAATGAACCATCCAGATGAAGATGCATCCTTTATTTACATAACTCCAAAACTTTAAGTCCCAAACGACAAATTAAATGATTGGCTGGACAAAACGTGCTCCTATATAATAGTTAATTAGGATAAGTAAGGGCCCAATAAAACCTACTCCTATTTACTAACAGTTAATTAGGATATATAGCAGTAAAAGGTGACCAAAAGAAATTTGCCAAAAAAGTGAAGCCACAACTAGAATCAACTAGAACCCATTATAGATTCCAAATGATTTCAGGAAAGGCAGCGTCAAGCAAAACCCAGAACAGAGAAATAACCAAGGGAGCAAGAATCTTTTAGGAAATTGGAACCAATGGGATAGGGAGAATTAGGCTACCAATTAAGAGCCTAGCAAGAACCTTAAAGTAGCAAAGAATCCAAGACCTAAGTTACATCTTCAATCTATCCTTGTAGATTTAGAGACATGTTTCCAAGTGTAGGACTAGGACCCTAAAAAAAGTCTTAATTTTTGGGGAAGAAACCAAGAGGATCACCCTCACAAAGATGCTTCGATCTCAAAATAATATCCAAAGTTATTTACAAAGTGTTATTAGGGCATTTATAAGCATCACTTTCCCAATATAATTAGGGATGTAACCCTAGTCTTTAGAGACTCATTAACATGTTATTGTACCCTAATTAAGCATAACAATATATCATAACAATATGTGGGAATTAAAAGAGAAACAAATTAAAGCTTAGCAAACAATGAAATCAAAACAAGAAAAAGGTCTTCAGGTAGCTCGACAGCAGGCGGCACTGCCTGCTATGTTGCAAGCAGCGCTACCTGCTTGCACCACTTTCTGAGCCGCTGTCCAGCCAACCAGGCAGCGCTGCCTAGGTCATTTCAGGCAATGCAGCTTAGTGCAATCCAAGCAGCGCTGCTCCTTTTCAGCAAGCTTTCCCTATTTTGTTGCACTCCAATCCTTGCTCCTTTGACCTCCAATGCTTTCCCATGTATTTCCTTGGCTTTCTATATGAGTTCGTGGTCACAATTGACTTCTTTTAGACTCCCTTTGATCATCTATTTCTTGACAATCCTCATGACGCTTGGCTTATAAGCTTTGTTGGCTTGGAATTCTCCTTCAAATCCCTTGTATCTTGATGTTTTCCAAGAAGACATAAGTTGTGTCCTTGCCTTCCATTCCCTTCTTTAGATGAGCCTTAGAACTTGGGCAGATTCCCATCAGTCTTGGATTCTTTGCTTTCTTGCTAGGCTCTTAATTGGTTGCCAAAATTCTCCCTAGGCCATCGGTTCCAAGTTACTTGCTGACTTTGGGGTTCTTAGGTGTTCAATTAGAAGACAAAATCCAATAGATTTAGGGTTCTAGATGCCTTTGTTGTCCTAGGGTTCTAGACTTTGGATTAAGTAGTTGTTTCTTCAAAAAGTTACCATCAATCAATCCCTGTTTTTGTGATCCAAATTGTTCTTGCTTTCTATGATAAATTGATCCACGAAATTCATTGGAAAAGTTTTCCAAAAGATTCATATCAACAGATAAAGAATAAGAATTAAAAAAATAATAAAATATGAAGCTTTTATTCAAGTTTCTGCTACATGGTGACAGAAAACCTAATTAAGGGATTTGTATGAAGAAAAAAAAAATCTGGAAAACCTTGGCTGCTTTTAGACATCTATTAAGGAATTTGTATAACAATATTCAAAGGGTAAAACCTCTTACAATTAATTTATAATTTTCCAGAGAAGACGAATCCAAGGTATGGATCCAGGTTTATAACAAAAAGGGAGCAAAACAATCTACGTAGAAGTTTTATAAAAAGTTCAACGTTTTAAATGCCGAATTACAATTTCAAAAGTGGTTAGATTAAAAACACCTTTCTCTTTGCAGATATTAATTAGCTCATTTAAGTATCTTTATATATATTATCATTATCTTAATTATTTTCTAATTAAATAGCTGAAGAATGAATCAGATCAGTGAACATTGCAGAACCAATCAAGTATACAAATAAGTGATTTCTTGAACACTGTAAGTGAATGATGGTGATTACCTCCCATTCCCTGGGATCTTGCTGTCGGCGAGAGGAAGGTGTCGAATTGAAGGATGAGGAGGATACCAGTGAAAGATCACTGAAACTTGTTTGAGCACTGCGGCGGAGCTGATCCCTCCGCCTCGTAGCTTCAACCAGACTCTTCCAGTTGTCGTTAACTCCAGACATCATCTACAAAAAATCATCGACTAACTTATTAATCTCCCGAAAATTGATAAGACTGAAATAAACTGTGAGAGAAGAACAAATTAAACTCACAACTTATACTGCTATCTGCAATTAAATTTACTTTGAAGAATGTCACATCTGATACCTATGAGGCACTGATAAAAAGAGAGGAAATGGAAGAGAAATTAAATATCAAAGGAAGGAGGAGACCGTCGGTCTGGCGGAGTTAGGGAGGTGGGGTTTTTGAATCTTGTTCCGATGATACCAAATAGCCTCCGTTCAAGAAAGAAAAGGTTACTTATTTGGTATCAATTAATCTTGCTCCAACTTTGCTGAGATTGCAGACGGCAAGGAGGGGGAAGAAGAAGGAGTGGAAAATTAGAAAAGAGGGATTGAAACGAAAGAAAAAGAGAAAAAATAAATATAAAAGAAATGAATTTTAATTAAAAAAATATAAATTATCAAACGCAATTTGAATATTTAAATAATTTAAAAAATGTTTTTACTTTTTTTTTAAGTAAGGAGTAAAATTTAAAATTTGAAATAGTTTAAAACTGTTATAAAATTAGGTTAGTGTTAGAATAAAATCTTCACACTACACACTAATAAAATTCTAATTATTTTGCACAAGAATTTTTCTCTTTCTTTTCTCTCACAATTTTCTCTAATCTTTCTTTCACTAATCTTTCTTTCACAAAATAATGGTGTATTACAAGTTTAGAGAATAGCTCTATTTATAGAGCTCTAATTAATGGATTACATCATGACATACATCATCTTCCACTAATCTTAATTAGTGGTGTCTCCACTAAATGGTGGACATCCATAAAAATATTCTAATAATTCACATAAATCCATAATTAGTGGAGCCTCCACTAATTAATAAAGATTCTAATAATTCATAATACTCCCCCTTGGATGTCCATCCATTACATAAAGAATATGCCTCGTTAAAACCTTACTAGATAAAAATCCAGTGGGAAAAAAAATCTAGTAAAGGAAAAAGAGTACACTATTCTATATGTCTGTTTGTTACTCCCCCTGATGAGATGATTCCTTTAAATCTTTAAACCGACGCATACCGATTTTATATCTCAACTTCTCAAATGTTGCAGTCGGTAAAGTCTTCGTGAAAATATCTGCGAGGTTATCACATGACCGAATTTGTAACACATCAATTTCGCATTTCTTCTGAAGTTCATGAGTAAAGAAGAATTTTGGTGAAATATGTTTTGTCCGATCTCCTTTAATATATCCTTCTCGTAATTGAGCTATGCAAGCTGCATTGTCTTCATAAAGAGGAGTTGGAATACCTTTGATTGATGATAATCCACAACTTTCTCGGATATAATGAATCATGAATTTTAGCCATACACATTCTCGACTTGCTTCATGAATGGCTATAATTTCAGCATGATTTGAAGAAGTAGCTTGGAGATATCGAAGGACTTGTTTAATTCCATTCCAATGTCGTCGTGTTGGTGAAGAACTAAATCTTGCTAATAAATTGACAGTAAAAGTAATATCAGGTCGTGTGTTATTAGCAAGATACATTAATGCACCAATTGCACTGAGATATGGTACTTCAGGACCAAGGAGTTCTTCATCATTTTTTTGAGGTCGGAAAGGATCTTTATCCACATTTAATGATCGAACGTTCATTGGAATACTCAATGGATGTACTTTGTCCATGTAAAATCTTTTTAGCACTTTTGTTGTATATGTTGATTGATGAATAAATGTTCCACTCTCCAGATGTTCAATTTGTAAACCAAGGCAAAATTTAGTTTTACCAAAATCCTTGATTTCGAATTCTCTTTTTAAATAATCTATTGTTTCTTAGAGCTCTTCAGAAGTTCCAATAAGATTAATATCATCAACATATATAGCTAATATCATAAATTTAGAACCAGATTTCTTAATAAAAACACATGGACATACCTGGTCATTTTTAAATCTCGCTTTCAATAAATATTCACTAAGACGTGTGAACCACATGCGCCCAGATTGCTTCAGGCCATATAATGATTTTTGCAACTTGATGGAGTAATTTTCACGAGGATAATGTTTATATGCTTCGAGCATATGAAATCCTTCGGGATTTTCATGTAAACATCATTTTCTAAATTTCCATACAAGTAAGCAAGTGACAACATCTAATAGGCGCATATCTATCTTTTCATGTACTGCCAAACTGATAAGATATCGGAGTGTAATAACATCAACAACAGGAGGATAAGTTTCATCATAATCAATACCTGGTCTTTGTGAAAAACCTTGGGCTACTAATCGCGCTTTATATCGAACGATTTCACTCTTTTCATTGCGTTTTCGCACAAATATCCATTTGTAGCCAACAGGTTTTATACCTTCTGGTGTTCGGACTGCAGGTCCGAAGACTTCACGTTTTGCCAGTGTATTTAACTCCGATTGAATCGCATCTTTCCATTGCAGCCAATCTTTTCTATGCCGACATTCATCAACTGATATTGGTTCAGGATCATCATTGTCCTGTGTAACATCAAGAGATATATTGTATGCAAATATATTATCAATAACAGTTTCTATCCGATTCCAACTTCTACCGAAAGTGGTATAATTGATAGAAATTTCAGTGTTACTTTCATCAACTTCTGGTTCTTTGTCATCAGTTCTCTCTTGGTCTTTATCATTCTTTTCTTCAATATGATCTTCTGGATCATTTAATCCTCTTTTCTTTCAAGGATTTTTATCTTTCAAACCAAGAGGTCGGCCATGCTTCTGGAATGCTTTTGGCTCAGCAGCTATATGTAAAATCTTTTGTTCTGTTGGAACTTCAATTAGAATAGGAGTATTTATAACTGGCATATGCGATTTTGTTACTCTTCTAGAGTCAACAAAAGTGTCTAGCATTTGATTTGCAATTCTTTACAAATGAATTATCTTTTGAACTTCAAGTTCACACGCGCTTGTATGTGGATCAAGATAATTTAATGATGTTGTCCAATCACGATCTTTCTTGTACTGTTTCTATTCTCCCCCTAATTTAGGGAATAATGATTTCACAAGAGAATAAGAAAAGAAATATAAGAAAATGATGACAAGTAGGAAATGCCAAGAAAAATATCTCCTTTTTTTTTTTTCACTCTTCCCGGTACCGACTTTTCCTCTTCCTCTCTTGTCTTTTCTTCTCCTCCGACCCTCTACCTACCATCTACCTCTTCTTCTTCCTCATACAGATATATATATATATATATGTATATATGTATCGATATATATATCAGTTATCAGTCATTAGTAAACATCAAAAACAAAAATCACAAAGCAGATATGGAGACTCGTAATTCATTTGAGACATGGTCAAATTTTGACTCGGTTTCTGCAGCAGATTTTGATGTATTTTCCTTTTCAAACCAACCGCTTCTGCCTAATTCGAACGCAGAAGATTTTGATATATTTTCTTTTCCAAACCAACCGCTTCCTCCTAATTTCAGGTGAGATACCTTTGAGGGCTTCCATTTGTTTTTAGTATGCTTGATAATGAAATTAAACTCTCTTTTGGTTTGTTTTTTATGTAAATCAGTGGAAGTTTTGAACATACTGCTTTGGACCAAGTTGATTTGCCCCTACAAGAGACTGCTTTTGATACTGTTCCTCTTGATGCTATTCCTTTGAATGAGGATATGCTTGTGCATGATCCTTTCTACCCTCTAATGGATTTTGAACAAAGCCAGAATATGTTTCCAGGTTATTATACATTTAAACATGGATTTTGAATGGTATTACCTTTACTGATATTATTTTCTTTTTCTAGGAGAAATAATGAGTGGTCTTGGCAACGAAGTCGGAGTAAGTAATCATGAAATGCATAATATCGAAGTTCAAGATATTATTGCAGACAAAATTCCTGGAGAGAAGAAGATGATTAAGAGGCAGAGAGAGAAGAAGGGTAATAACTCCCAGACACTATTAAGAGAAATAATTTCGCAATACTTTTACCTACCAATCAAGAGCGCAGCCAAAGAATTGAATATTGGCATAACCCGTCTCAAGAAAAGATGTAGGGAGTTAGGAATTCGTCGATGGCCTCACAGGAAATTGGTGAGCTTGGAGACCATAATCAAGAATGTTCAGGTTCTCTCTCATATATACTTATAATTTACAAGTATGAAACTATGAAAGATTTATAAGTAAATAACCGATGATATCACTTCGATTTACAGGAGATGCAAAATAAAGAAGAAGGAGGACATATGGCTGAGAAGAAGTTGAAAGAAGCCATTGCGATACTGGAATGTGAAAAACAGTTGGTGGAAGAAAGTTCTAATACGCAGTTAGAGGACCAAATACAGAAATTGAGACAAGCATGCTTCAAGGCCAAATATAATAAGAAATTTAATTATAATAAACTTAAGGAGATCATAAAATCCCAAGACTCATTTCGCAGTAATTTTACGGCTAATTTTGCTGCTAGTCTCGATGTTGGCTCAAAGGGGAAAGAAAAGGAAGAGGATGTCGAAAAAGAGGAGTTGAAGTCTATAATTACTAATTGTTTGTCTTCCTCTAATGTAAATATTGAAAAAGAACAATTACAAACATTCATCTTACATTTGTCAACTCAATTACAAAAGAGCAACTATAAGCATGTATCATCAAGTTCATATGAACACTAGTGCTATGAATAAAAGATGTGATGCTTATTATTAATGGAAATATCTTTTTCCCTTATTATCTTTTTTGTTCCACTTCAGGTGGCCAGTATTTCTCTGTGATAAGGGAAATATCGAGTGTGTCCATGACCATAACCACGGCCACTATCACTATAACGACTATAACGATGGCTTCTGCTGGAGCCAACAACATTCACTTCTGGGAGTGCTGTTGAGCCAGTTCATCTGGCTTCATGATTTCTCAATAATAACTCATGTTAAAGCTGTCAATTTTGGATACCCTTTTTCTCGATATTGTTACTGTAGGACATGAAAAGTGGAGAATATCTTCTCCAATATAACTTCATCAATGACTTTTTCTCCGTAAAATTTTTAACTAAGATGTAATTTTATACATCACGGAGTTCACGATTTTACAATCTTGCAACTTCAGGTGCAACCATTCATACCGTGCGATGAGGTAGTACGACCATCTTCGGGTGGTCAAATCTTTCTTTTTATCCACATGACATATGGATCTCCTTTTTTAGCATTTAGATGCATTTACGTATGACATATAAATTTTTTTTCGAAATATCAAGGGCTACAAATTTGAATTTAGCGAGATCAATAAATGCGTACCTGTCTTCTGACTTTAATAACGGCAGAGACTCGTGCTGATAACATGTTATAAAATTAGGGTAGTGTTAGAATAAAATCTTCACACTACATACTAATAAAACTCTAACTATTTTGCACAAGAATTTCTCTCTTTCTTTTCTCTCACAATTTTCTCTAATCTTTCTTTCACTAATCTTTCTTTCACAAAATAATGGTGTATTACAAGCTTAGAGAATAGCTCTATTTATAGAGCTCTAATTAATGGATTACATCATGGCATACAACATCTTCCACTAATCTTAATTAGTGGTGTCTCCACTAAATGGTGGACATCCATAAAAATCTTCTAATAATTCACATAAATCCATAATTAGTGGAGCCTCCACTAATTAATAAAGATTATAATAATTCATAATAAAAACTATTATTATTATTATTATTATTATTATTATTATTATTATTATTATTATTATTATTATTATTATTATTATTATTAAAGTTCTTCTATTTTTTTTTACTGGGCCTGCAAATGGTATACTATACCATCCCAACTTGTTCTGCTGTGCCCTCGTCTCATTTACAACTCCTAACATAACTGTTTGCTGAAAGTAATTGACATGTAAAACAAGCAAGAGCAAGAAGTAAGATATTCATACATCATAGCCCCCGGGGCATAGGCCGGTTGGCAAGGCCTGAGGTGACATGCCTGTGATGGGCTGGTCGAAGTCGTGGGTTCGATTCCCACCTGGGAATTGCTCGCAGGTTCTTTCCCTCAGGTACCTACCACTGGTGCATATCCCGATTTACATCTCACCCGGTCGTGGGGCCTCGACGCTCAGGTGGGGGAGGTTCGCCTTTGAGACTCCCTCCTAAATCCAAGATATTCATACATCATTATGTGAAAACAATTATCGTAAGGAAACTCCAATATACATATAAATTGGCATGGTGCAAACAAATTTAAAGACATGGGAACTTGCAAACTCAATTAACAAAACAGTATCCGGAAAGAATTTATATCATTATCATGCATGCCGGACAGGCAATTTAGAAAAAGGACCATTAAATATTTCATGGATAGTTTGTCTCAGGGAATATTAAGTTAAAACATGATAACAGCAACAGCGGAAACTGAGGTTTAGGTATGGTATGTGGAATGAGGATAAAGCAGCAATGAAAATCAGAGAACTTCTATAAGTGATCAAAAGCCAGGATTTTGCAGACCTAATTTCAAAGATATTCATACATCATTATGTGAGAACAGAAGACCAGAAATTGCATATGCAATAGAATTCCCGTGAGGTCCGGTTTGCAACAAGTGGCTTCCAACCCACTCGGTGGAAAAACTATTATCTAATCAAGACTGGAGGCTTCATGAAGATCTACTTGAGTGATGGACACAAGATTGTTACCAGGGAACACACTCCAGCAACTGTCAAATAAGAAGATTTTCCGTTACAGGTTCAGAAGTTGGAGATGGCCAAACATGAGAACATGGGCATCCCATTACGACCATGATCTGAAGGACATCATGGATTCCTGGTCTCGGAATACACCTGCAATAGGACATATATCAACTAAGGCACAACATTTTAAGTTCTGGACTTTTACTGATCATAGCAAGAACGAGATTACAAAGTTAAACAGGCGTACTCTTTTTCTTACAGTGGCCATGAAATACAAAAACTACAGAATAATGTCTTGACAAGTAATTATTTCCAGCAACGAATAATCAAACCCATTCTTTTCAACACCTTGTCGAAGGATACTTAGAAACTACTATTTCTTCTAATTTGCAATCCACAGACAAAACAAGGCCTAGATTAACTGCATAATCCACATAGGCTTTTTACTGAATCTGGTCGGGAAAGTAGCCATATACGAGTTCTTGACTTTAATTCGTGAGAAAAAAGCAGCATATATTGCATTCAGGACCACAGAACCAGGGAATATGGGCACTTGAAGAACAAACGCACCACAGTATCACTTGTACTTCATAAGGAAGACATTAGCCTACAATCGCCATCTTCCATTTTAATAACGCATTAAGAATATAGAGGCCTTTCCCAATAAGCTAGCTATAAGACTTAAGAAAGCCCTGCTCTACATTTGCTCCACCATACTAGCTTTCTGAACTCTCAACTGTGCAACTGTATTTCATGCAATCATCATTTGAAGCAATCCAACTAGAAAAGTTTTTTTTTTTTTGTGGTCATAAGGAGCAAGGACCCCAAAACTTCCGACCAGCAAAACTCACTGGGTATTTATTGTTTTTAGCTCTGCCAACAGGAACAGCCTTCCAGTACCTCATTTTCCACTACTAGCTAGTTTAGCTCATTCACTCAGTTCACAAAGAGAAATAGCATGTAACTCTGGATCTTCTAAGTCTGCTAAACCTTATAAGAAACAAAAAAATTTCAACAAATAATGTTTTACTTTTATGCGTATCCTATACAACTGAATAAGTTAACTGGTTGTTGCAGAGAAAAGCAGTGAACTGATGCTGGAAAGAAAAATGAAATTAACATTTTGGGCTCATTTGAGGATGCTAAAGGATTTTCATTCTAAAGAAAAGATCTATGGAAACATGAGGCCAAGTAGCATTCTTTCAGCCAATTATCATCAGCCATTGGTTATATTATTTGGAAGAACAATTCTTTGAGTTGTAGACTGATGCCAGATATGCACATGAAGACATGCTGTGATTTGGCTCAACTGACACCCATTAGACTGCCAAGAAATTAAGTTGAGGCCTCACATGAACTACTTAGATAAGAGTATCGGAGAATTTTTAATACTTGGCACCAGAATGTAAAGAAAGTGGGGTGCATTTGGGAAAAGCAGACGATTATTCATTTGGAATAGTTCTTCAATGGTTTCTCAAACAGAGGAAGGCCATAGATGAAACAGATATGGAGCGCTTCCTCACATGAATACCTTCACAATCTAATGGCACATCGAGTGATGAAACTTAATTTCTTCTCCACCTTGCATGATTGATTACCCACACCGAGAGCTTGCTTGCCAATCTTAATTTTGTATTCATGGAAGCTAACCAATCTTAATTCATAGTTTTCTAGCTAGATTCACCATGATGCTTCCAAGCTCATCCTCCCCGGCAAGCAATGATGAAATCCATAGTAACACTTTGACAGTCTGGTAAGGACAAGCAAACTGCTGCAGTATATTACCTTCTCAAGGCACAAAATATTTCCCAAGACATGCAATATTCCTATAGCTTGCAAGGTACCATCTTATAAATCAATCTGGTGCACTGACAGATCTTTTGCCTTGTTTATAACTGAACTAAATTTATTGTCTCACAGGCAAGATAACATTTAAGACAAAAAGTGTAACACCCCACCTTTTTACTTTTGATTGGTTACTACCTATAATAAGATGAGTATTTATATCAACGGCCAGAATAAAAGTTGATCGGTGTATTGAGACGAACACTCTGGAGAAATAAAATTTTGTCGGGACCTGGATGTAATTATTGGATTTGTTTTACCCGAACCCTAAATTTTTGGAAGGCTATTAAGATTAAAAGAATAAGAATTTTAGGGTACTCTAGAAAGAGAAATTGATCAGTGCAATGAGGCGCACGTTTTGGTGCGAATTATGCTACCCGGGGTATCGGGGGCATTTTCATCATTTTGACCGCGCTCGCGACTTTGACCGCAAATTTGACCGAGTAGAGAGGGAATTGAAAATTTTAAGTGTTACCAATGGATTCAGTGAAATTTTTTGAGTTGGGTAGTGAAATAAAATATTTTTCATTACGGACCCGATTTTGGTCATTTCTGAAGAAAATGAAAAATTACAGTTGGAAATGGGACGTGTGGCTTCTTATAATTGGTGGATGAAAATAAGTGTCATTTAGTGATTGGTTAATGAGGTCAAGTGTTTCTATTTGATTGGTTGTGATATAAAAAAAAAAAAAAAGAAGAAGAAATAAAGAAGAATGGCTCACAAGAAATAAATAAGAATGGTTCACAAGAAATACATAAGGATGGCCCACAAGCATGAAAATTTTGACCAAGTTGAACCACCTTTTGACTTCATTTGACCAAGCTTAATTAAGCTAATCTTGATTTGAGTAAGTTAATCAAGGTTGATTATGCATGGCCATGCAAGATTAGAAAATATCTATAATGTTCTAAGAGTTTCTACATTTTTCTATAAATTTCTTTAAGGTTCTAGAGCACTCTAAAGTTTTCCATAAGTTTGTACAAGTGATGAGTCATCACCTAAAGCTTTCTAGAAATTGTGGTTAATCATTCCATGTGTACCAATTACATTTCAAAGCTTCCTACTCAAGAGTCCTACATAAGCCATGACAAAAGCATGTGATGTAAGGCATTACATAAGCAAAGCTTCCTATACAAGCCTTCTAATATCTATAAATAGGCCATGAAGGCCAACTAAAATGGCTTTAGATAGCCAGAATTTCCGAGCAAACAAGAGAGAAAAGGAAATAGAGAAGAAAGAGAGGGAGAAACCAGAAATAGAGAGGAGAGAAAGAGAGAGAGAAAAGCAAGAAGATGCTTGGACTGTCCAGCCTCCAAACGCAGCAAAGAAAAGGTAAAGATCTACCTTGCTTGAAATAAAGTTATTATATAAAGCATGGAGATCATTTGGGTATATATATTGTGAGAAGTTTATGTGTGATAGTTAGGTGAAGTTGTATGAAAGCTGTCCTTGTGTGCAGAAAATTTTGGGAGTTTTTATATTTAGTAAATATGTAACGTTTTTGGATTTGAACGAAGCAGGCATATATCTTTGTAGCTAAGGATCATACAGACATTTTAGAACAAGTTTGACGTTAATCGGATTTACGGATCAAAAGTTATGGTGAAAATAGTAAAAGGTGCCAAATCAATGACGGGATTTTTACTACTAGAACTTTGTGTGCAAAACTAAAAGGGTGTCAAATTGGAAAATTGTAAAATGTTAAGGAAAGAATGAATAGTGAAACTAAGTCAAAACTATTGAGACTATTTTTGCCCAGTACCATGATGCTGGAACCAGAACCTAAAAACGGTCTATACTGAATTAAAGCTAAGAGTCTCACGGTCATTTTGGTATATCATGGAGCCAAATCGGAGTTGTAAATTAAAAGTTATGTACAAAACAAAATGGTGTGTCAAACCAGTGAAATTCCAGAAAAGTAGTCCGAAAATGAATGGACTTAAGAGTGATTAATTATGTGATTTTGGACAAAACGATTAGGGAAACATGAAGTGAATCCCTTTTTTATGAAGTGAGGAAGGATGTGGAAAAAGTAAAATGAAAGAATTGATCAAACGATGGAAAAACGATGCGAACGAAAGTTGAGCATTTTTCCTAAGCATCGGCTAACCGTCGGCCCCAACGGCTAAACGACGGTTGAACGTCGGCTAACCGTCGGGCACGTCGGCCGAATGTCGGCTACCCGACGGCTATTTTTTGGCCAAACACCAATTGACCCGAAAGCAATGTTTGGTGTAGGTTTAGCGACAAACAGCTAACGAAATGTCAAAAACGGTAGGAACGGAGGTTAGACGGTCGTAAACGGAATGAGAGGCTTAGGACACGAGGCGAGTCCCATTGATTTCTAAACATTTTTAAAGGCTAGTGTACTTTGATTTTCTATGAAATGCTATGTTTTATGCCATATTGGAAATCCTCGAATGTGTTTAAGGTTTACATGAGCAACATTTGCTTTTATACTATTTCGGACTCGAATAAATTTCATATTTAGCTTGAAAACCTTACTGGATGTTTAAAACACGAATTTTGTGAATTTAGTCCTTTTCGGATTAAATATTTGGGATTTTTGAAAAATGGTAAATTTTGGAATCGGGTATTTGGATAATAATCCAAATATCCGTATTAGAATATTTTATGAAAACTCTTGGAATTCGGGTATTCGATAAATGACCGAAATATCCTTACTGGAACTTTTGGGAATATTTTTCAAATTGGGTAAGGGTAAAATGACCCGGATACCCTCAAAAAGTTTTTTGGAATCTGGCATGGGTAAAATGACCCGAATACCCTTGGAAAAATGACTTTTGTGATCAGGTACTGCCCCAGAAAATAAGAAATGTTTTGATTTGGAAATCTTGCAAGATCAGATGACCCTCTGGCCTAATCAGTCAGATGGGGTTGGTGTTGTTACGTTGAGTACTCAATAGGGACTTTGATCTTTGTACTAGCCTATGTTAGAGATAGACGACCCCAAGTAACTTGATCAGTTCTAGGGATTGTCTTACTCCAAATAGGACGATAGGACATTGTGATGAGTCGTCCCTGGCTAGCCGTTGTGAGCCCGGCAATTGCCTGTTGATTATGATTGGTGGGTTGTTCACATGAGACCGAGCGGGGACACTCGGTGTGTTCAACCCTTTGCCACCTCGATGGTGATTGACGTCAGGATTAGGACCCCTGGCTTATGGTGGCAAGTAAAAGATCCCTAAGTGCATGGTGAGGTACATTGGTACACTGCTCACCCTTCCGGCATGACACGGGTGACGTGCTGTAAGGCGCAGTCCCTAGCACAAGAGACCGTGTAGCCGAAGGCGAAGTTCTTTGAACTTTGCATGCATGTCGCACTTCTAGATGGGGAAGAACCCGCATTTATTGAATTGGGGGCCGTGTGTTTGAAAATTACTATTTTTCGAACGTATATGATAAAATGACCTGAATTTATCAATTATTGCTATTTTCCTTGTTATATAATTTACTTCAGCAAAGATTTTGAAAATCGACTATCTTTTAAGGGAAACACTGGCACACACACGGGACTCACTGGGTGATTTTTCACTCACACGTGTCTTTTATCTTAATTTTTTTGTAGGATTCGGAATTGGAAGAACCTACAAATAGAGGATGATACCACAGTGACAGCAGAATAGGTCCGGATGTCTCCTCTTTGGACCTTATATACTCTGTTGATTATTCATTATAAAGACCCCTTGTCTGGATATCTGGACGGGGCAACACCCAATATTGGTATGCTTTCGTTGTTACCTTCAGTAGGGGTATTACAAAAAATTTCATCAGTAAATAGATCCAGCATTTGAGGACTGCAGGACCTTTATCCACTCTATTGGATGGCATGATGTGCAGGAAAATGTAATGCAGGGATCCCAGAAAGAGACTTTTGGTACACAAGTTATCTCGCCCCCTAACAGTGTTGATCAGCTAATTTTTAATCAAAATAGAAAATATCTACCAAAAGATGTTCCTTAACAATTGAACCCTTGAATTATGAAAGTTTACTCAAGCACTACAACCAAGAGTAAACATCTGTCATTGGTATTTTGATTAGCTGCCTCACACCAGTTGAATTTTGTTGAGGTTTTATGAATTAATGTAAAGATGCCTCGAGGGATGAGAACTGGCTTTTTGACACATTGCATAACCTCTGAAATCTTTTGGGCAGGCCTTAGGTTTCTTCTTAGCCGTTTTCTTCCTTAATGAATATAATAGACAAGAATAAGATTCTCCTATCAAGAAAGCAGAAACATACCTTGTCAAGAAAGTTAAGCAAACAAGCAATAGTGGCTATATAGAATCCGTAAAGTAGAAGGTTCATGTAACCATGAGAACCTGTTAAGCTTTCCAAATTATATTTGCTCCTAATTCTGTGCTGCTTACTGTTTTTGCCAGCAGTAACCATGGAAGAGATATGCTTAATGCTGTTTATGCCAGCAGTATATTGGCAGTAATGGTCCTTTCCAACTGTTATGTTTACTGTTGCTTTGAGCTGACAAGAACTAAAGCCTAACAGGAATCCACAATTTAAGCCCAACTTTCCAACTCATCCTGCTCCTATAAATGCATTCAAAACTGACAATAAAGACAACACAACCACCCTCATAAAGAAGCGACTTCTTTCTGTGCACATCAAGAAGTTACTTAATAGGGAAAAATGTTAAGAATACCAATTAAATAAGCAAAAAATGCGCCTAATACGACTCCTGGAAGTATAGCCTTATAACACCCAAAACCAAAAGAATAAAACACACATAATTGTCAAATCTCATTACCCACACGAGTCTTAATATGAAAACAAACTTCAGTAGAAGTCTTCTCAATACCCAAAAAGGGCAAAGCAAACTGTTAACATTGGCACAAGATACTGCAGCAAAAAATTTTAAGAATTTCCTGCACTACCAAAATGCAAGAAATACTAAAACCAATACTAGGAATCAAATTGAAACATTATGCTAATCAAATAAACACAAGAAAGCATCTTAATATTTTTTAACATTCTTCCAGAAAGGCAAACTTCCACTTGCTCTACTTCAGGAAGGGACCGATCTCTAGGCTGCAAGAATGCCTTTTGAATAGGCAGAAAGTGTCATGGTGGTTACCAATATGTATTAATAATGCATATTAAGTTTCCAACAAATGTTCTTAAATGGAGTTACAGAAGTTTCTCTATATCCACTGCCCAAAGAAGTTCCTCTATGTCCCAAATATGCTTTGCATAGAATGTTTGGGTAGCAAGCTAAACCTATCATGTCTACCACATTGGTTTTCATATACAGCAGCCCTATATGTAAAACTTACCATTTTGCTTTTTATTCCATTTTTTGGCTGAAAAATTAGATCTTAAGAGTATCTTAAATTCTCACTAGCCAGTTAGTAGCAGAATTCATCAATAAACTGCAAAAGATACCTGAGTGCCAAACTATTGCCTCTTATTGCTGGCATAAATAGAATTACCAACATGTGTTCCTTTAAATCAGAATCAGTTGGAGATATATCTTCAGTTTTGCAACCCTAAACTAATAATCCTCGACATCTGTGGGGAAATCATCACAGAAACTATCCTGAGTTAGGACAGTTTTTAGCTGTAAATACACTGTTCAGCACAAAATAATCACTGTAGCTGCTGGTTGTTCAAACAAAACTAAAAGATCTAAGACGGCAACCAATACACCATTTTTGACATCCTCCATCAAAGAAAGGATAATTTGAGATGACAATATGAGGGAAGGAGGGAAAGGAAAAAAAAAAAGCTCGTGAAGCATTCAAAACTGAGTTATTTCTTCTAATCACACGTTTTAACAAGCAGTGCACTCAACAGTTATCCAATATGAAGACAAATTGCAATACTCTGATCAAATCTACTCTCTTTCTATTTGAATTGTCACATGACTAATGTTATATTCTGTCCGAATGTAGTCAATGACTTTGTCCAGCACCATGTCAGCATCAGCTTCAGGTTTTATTTTGACATGGCAAGCCAATAATACTTTTCCCACTGTAATTGCCCAGATATGCAATTCATGAACAGCAACAACCTCATCCATCTCACAGAGACCTTTCTCAAGCCTTCGGGGATCAATTTCTCTGGGGGTGCTCTCCATAAGAACCTCAAGAATACTCCGCAACATTGTGATAGTAGTGCTCAACACAATTAGAGAAAAAATAAGTGTGCAAATCAAATCAACGATTTTCCAGTGAGGATTATACCATATAATTGCTCCACCAACCATCACCCCAATGCTTTGAATTGAATCACCCAGAACATGAAGATAAGCCCCCTGAACATTTATGTTGCGTTGCTTTTTCGGTTGCCGTCCACCATGAGATTTGTGCTCATCAGAGCAGCTCTTAAGAAGAGGTCTTTGAACATCTGATTCATGTGCATGATGATGTTCAACATGTTCGGCATGTTCTTCCTGATTATGATGATGATAATGTCCAGTACTGATCACTCCATGACTGTGCCTGTATTCATGCTCTTCACTGTCGTCATCCTCCCCATGGCCTCGGGCCTCATGTTCATGATGTTTGTGATCATGAGCATGGCCATGTCCATGATCATGACCCAATAAGAGAGCCATGATGATGTTAACCACTAAACCAAATGCAGAAACAAGAAACATGAGAAAGCCCTGAACTTCACCTGTGCCATTTATGAGTCGATTGATGGCTTCATAAACAAGGATCCCAGCAAGAAGCCATATCATTTGGATGGAGACCAATGCCCCCAGTATCTCTATTCTAAAAAATCCGTAAGACTGACGGGAGTTAGCTTCCCATCCTGAAGCCCAGATAGAAAACAAAGATATTGCAAAAGCAGCAACATCTGATAGCAGATGAGCTGCATCAGTCAGAATTGCTAGACTGTTGGCTTTAATACCTCCAACAACTTCAACAGTCATGAAAACAATGCAAAGAAGGACAGCAACCCAAAGCTTCTTTATGGATGCAGCACGTTCCTTTTCATCTTCATCACTGGTTTTGGCATCAGAAAATCCACAAGTCACTCCTTCACACACTTTGCTTCCACCAACCCCCTTACCAGCAACTTCCCTGTCAGGACGTAGTTCAATAACATGATGCTCTGAGTTATGGATCTCCATCTGAGGAAAAAACAATGATACCACCAAATCTGCCTCACGTAACTACATTAATTCTATTAAATGATATGCAGAAAAACCACTCAGTGAAGAGAATGTAAGAGATAAATACGGACTCTTCTATTTAAACACAAAAGACCAACTTCTACACTGACTAGGAATAGAATCTTTAAAAGACACTAAAACCATTAGCAACTTGAATGTAAGAGATAAATAAAGAATTCTCTATATAAATACAACGATCAACTTCTACACTGACTAGGTATAGAATCTTTAGAAGATACAAAACCATTAGCATCTAGGAATCCTAAATCATCTCAATTTCCAGAGATCTAAAGAGAAGCGATAGGTTCTGGAAAAACCATTGCAATCATACAATTACTAAAATACCTTAGTTATCTACAAGTCTTCTAAATGTAAAGGAAGAATCTAAAACCAGAATATCCAAGACTGTACAATCGTTGCTTGAGCTGGAGTTTCCTAAATTTTTAGCCCCTTCACGTTCTGCATCTTTGCCCCACCACATATTACAAGTCCTAACCCCGCATATAACTGCACAAAGTTCGAATATTTCACAGGTTGAGGGGCCAAAAGACACCACTTTTCTCGGTAAAACGATCATTTGTCGAAGAGGAATCACAGTTTTGAATCCTACCAGAAACTTTAATTTACTAAATGGTAAAATTATATAAAAAGTAACTCAAATCATTAAGATTCTAAGCAAGGGATAAGGGGGAAAAGGAACTAGATTTTAAGACGATTAATTCAAAACACAAATGAGTTTTTTTTTTTTTTTCAGCCCTGAATTGTGGGATGCTTTTACTTGCCTGAAGAAAGGGAGAATTTGACAGACACCAAAAGGTAACAAATGCTTTGAACCACCAAAAAGGGGAAAATTTGACCAAAACCAAAAAGAGAACAATCTGATTCATGTAGACAAATGCATACCTTGGAGAGCTTCCAGCGTCATAAACATCAAATGAATGCAGAGGAATCAAAGCTTTAAAGAAGATGCATTCTTTATATACAAAACTCCAAAACTTTTAAGTCCCAAAAAGCCAAACTCCTATATAATACATTTAATTAGGATAAGTGAGGACCAGATAAAACCTACTTCCATTTACTGACAGCTAATTAGGATATGTAGCAGTAAAAAGAGACCAATAGAAGCCACAACCAGAATCAACCAGAACCCATCATAGATTCGAAATCATTTCAGGAAAGGGTGTGACAAGGAAAACCCAGAACATAGAAAAAAACCAAGGGAGCAAAAATCCAAATTGTCATCCCTTGTGAAACCAGAATCCCATGTGTTATGATAATGATGTCAACGGTAAATAGATTAGAAATGAATAAAAAATGAGCTGGATTAATTGGAGTTGGAAAGTTACTTTTCCTGGTACGTAAGGATGGAATTGACACCTCAGATTGTCGTGCAGGATTCTCTGATCAAAGACAAAATACAGGTTGGAGAAATGGTTGAATAAGTCCCCTTGGGGTTTTTTAATGATGGAGATATTTCATTGGATTTGTAGAATATGCAATTAAATGGTAACTTCCTAATCTTTACTTTTCTTCTATTTTTGTATCATTGTTTCCTTTTGTAATTTGTCCGTGGTGTGAATTTAATACTCCCCCCTCATCACCAATTAAATTATATAAAAATAAAATTTATAATATAATAATAATAATAATAATAATAATAATAATAATAATAATAATATAAATTGAATAGATCAATTTAGTTAAATTTAAAAAATACTAAATTTTTTATGTACATATCATGGATATATATATATATATATATATATATATATATATATTATATTTTTTAAACATTCCTTTAGTTACCAATATCAAATTATTATAAATTCTTACACAACCTCAAATCCACATTTTTCAATTTTTTTGTTTTTCACTGGAATAATGAAATATGCCAAGTAGAGGTAGATTCATATCCCTGTCTCCTCTTTGGCAATCTTCATGCCTTTTTGGCACTCTTCATGCACTCTTCCTTTTTGTTCTTATCTATAGTATTTCCTTTCTTGTTTTGGCCTTCTGATAGGCCCTTTTTTAATGCAAACCTTTGTTTTTAAACGTTCCCTATTTAAACATTTTTCTTAATCATAATTTAAAAAAAAAAATCAAATAATAAGCCAGCAAAGCGGCAGCCACTCCTCAATTTGCACTAATCAAGAAAGTGGGTAATCTATTTTAGCTATTGCTTGTGGATTTTTCTGTTTCTTTTGGCCCTTTGGTGGTTGCCTGGATAATATTTTTTGCCTGAGTGTTTTTTTTTTTTTTTCCTCCTCTGTCTATCTGTTGCAAATTATTTTCTAATTGCCATATCCATACGCATTCACTCTGTTAAATTAATCCTATGTTTTTAGTTGTTGATTAGTCCGAATCCAAATCTAATTGGATTATGTGTTATTTTTGGAAGGAAGCATCAAGGCGGACAAAGTAATATATTAATCAGTATCCAGTTCTTTGTTGTGGTGTGTTAAAAATTGAGGCGAGACTACCTTTTTTTTTTTTATAATAGTTTTGGCAGATCATATAAAGCTACATTTGCTTTTAAATTGTTTAAGTTTGCTTATTCCGCCCCTTAGATATATTAAATCCAGTTTTAAAATTCGTATAATTCTAATCCAATATTTTGCAAAAAATTGTTTGTTTTTTTGGATGAAGAAGGGAGTCTCGAAGGCGAACCTCCTCCATCAGAGCGTTGAGGTCTCACATTCGGGCAGAATGTAAATCCGGAATGTGCACCAGCAATAGGTATTTGGGAGAAAGAACCCACGAATTCGACCCGAAAGGAGTCGAACTCGTGATATGGCCAGCCCATTGAGACATGTCACCCCAAGTCTTGTCAACTGACCTGTGCCCTGAGGGCAATTGTTTGTTTTTCTTCCCAGTTATTGTTACAGGAGCAAATTATTAGCACGGGATGGACACCATAAGGAAAAGTGGCTGTGTGCTTCCACCTTTTCTCCATCTTCTATCTAGGAAAACTTCTTAGCCTTATGCATCTTGCGGCTAAATTTAAGCTCTGACTTTGATTGACTTTTGTTCTTCGTCGAATTTTCATCTTTTAATATGCTTATACCTATTTTAATTATAAATCTTAGTGATTTTTTTTTTGTTGATAATTTTCAACAATATATATGATACCATGACAAAATTTATTTCGAATCGACTTTTAATTTCTGTTCCTTTCAAAGAAATTTAATTACTTGGACCTAATCTAACTCCACCCTCCTTAACCTTTTACCTCTTTTCTAGGCAATTTCTAAGGCTGTTAATATACGTATAGTCTTTTAAATCGTTGCTTTTTAAAGAATAAAATAAAATTGAGCTCGTCTTACTGATATAATTTGAAGGTAGTGTTGGAAATGCAAAAAAAGAAGATTACTATACTTTTGCTTATTTTCATTATATTTTCTACTCCATTAGGAGTTATTTGTTTTTTTTTTTTTTTACTATAACTTTATGTAACTTTTTTATTCTTATTTTCTAAATATCTACCTTTCTTAATTCCCTTCCCTTGTTACATTGGAAAAGGAATTTGATAACTATTTTGGTTGTAATGATTTTAGTTCTGTTTCTTTTTACAGATGATCTCTTATTTAATAAAATAAATAAAGAGCACTATTGATGAAGCACATTAACAAGACTTATTTGTGGATGTTACCAAAATTACTAATTGTATAATTCACAATGTTTGAGCAAAACAAATTGGAGTTATATTAAGAAAGTAAATCTCAAAAAATATTGAAGAAAATAATCCTTATGGGATTGAACAAAGGTATTGGAGTTGAATAAGGAAACAAATTCCCAAAGATCTAGGAGAAGATCTAGTATTATTTATTCGAAATCTTTGTGAAGATTATCATATGAAGTTGCGAAATATTTCTGGGTTTGAATTATAAAGATATGGAAGATTTTAATGGGTATCTTTTAAGCAATATCCTAATTTAACAAGGAAACAAAGTTCTCTATCTCAACAATTATAAAAGCCCAAGGAAATTTGATGAAAAGAGAAAAGAAGATACTGAATGATTTATTCAAAAAAGAGGGTAGAGCAATAGAGAGGATTTTCATGAAAGTATTATGAGAGTATTGAAGCTTACACATCGTGAGAGTTTTCTAACGTCTATTGTCAAAGTATGCTTCACGATTCAAGTTGATTAGTACAACAACAACACATTCACAAGAAGAACTTGAATCATCCTTCTTCAAATCAAATACCTTTCTGGAGGGAAGGTTTCTAGAGTCGAATGAAAGCCTGCTAAGCTGTAGCAATGAAGATTAGAAAGAATTCAATCTAAATTGTTGGGTCCAATAAAGGTCTTCTAAAAGTTTGACAAAGAAGACTGGAAGAGTGTTCTATTAGAGTCCACTAGAAATCACTCGATAATTGAGATAAGTGTATTCTTTGTAACTTTTGTTAAAGTTTAGTGGATTGATTTATGGTCAAAGACTCACATACATAGACTTGTTGATAGTCGAATTGTGTTAACAATATATTGTATTTGTTGAACTATTTATTTTATTGTTTGTCAAACTAATGAATCTATAACAAAAAAGTTAAACAATAATACAAAAGATTGACAAACCAAACTACACAACTAGTATTAGAGCTTTGGTCATTGTTTTAGAGTTGCTATTAATTTAGTATGTGAGATCTTGGAAGTTGCTTTGGACAATTATATTCTGGATCGCTAGAAAAAGGAACCTCTGTTACACAATCCCATTGTTGAAAAGTACAAATTATGCTTACTGAAAAGCCATAATAGAAATTTTCATCAAAACTCTTGATACTGCTACTTGGAGAGCTATTCAGAAAAGATTAAAAACTTCAACAAAGGTAAGCACTAGTTCCGGCAAAGCAGAATTAAAATCAATTAATGATTGGACAAATAAAGAATGTCGTCTTGACAATGCTAATGCCAAAGTATTGAACACAATTTTGGCTGTTGTTGGGCCAAAGGAATTTAAGTTAATTTCAACTTGTCAAGCTGCTAAAGTTGCATGGGAGAAATTACAAACAGTGTTTGAAGGTATAACACCCCATGTACCTACGTGACCGAAAAGAGTCGGGGATGTCACCCTATCTTAAGGACTAAGAGTCTTTATAACTAGGTGAAAGCGATTAAAGGGATTAAAACTTAAAACTATTTACAACTCATCAATACATATGCATAGTCTGGGAGACGAAACCAAATAAAATACAAGTTTTCAATAGATAATGTAAAAATATAAAGTCCAAATCTTGGATCCTAATAACTTTTCATCTTGTCAAAACTGACATTCCCTGAAAGCCATGATAGAGAATTGTGTGAGAAATATATCTCAGTAAGTCCTGTGTGTGCTTTTGGATAATTTGAAATACTTTCATGATGTAAATTGAAAATTTGATAGAAAATGTTGCAAGTCATCGCATACTAGTCTTAAAAGACATAGAGTAGTTATTTGCATCCTTTACTCAACAATTTAAACAAAATCAATAGAGGCATTAGATAAATTATTTTTATGCACAAAACAAACCACTTATTAAATTTTCTCAAAATGGTGAACCATGAAACACTGCATCATAGTCCTAAGTTATTTTTCACGGAACCCTGCTCCATAACAGGATACTATAAAATCCTGCATCACAGTGTCAGCAGGTGATCGGCCCATCGAGTGAGATGCTTGTGATACCCCAATATGACAACACTCCTTCATCTCTCATCAAAACTTACCAGTTGTCCAATTCTAAATTACAATCCCACTTGGAACTGGTTGCTAACTTGAATCAGCTTGACTTACTAGTATGTCACCCTTTCTGAAAAGAGATCATAGCCCAAAAGTGGCCACCTGCCAAAATACACACCCAATCCTTCAAGGGCTAGTACCAATAGTCTACTCTTATTGAGTACTCAATGTAACCTATCCCTACTTGGGGACATTCTCAAACAAACATAATTCAGTCAGCTTGAACATGCACACATAGATATGGTGTAGGTTTTATCAAAACTTTGTTGTAGAAAATTAGATTTCATTTTGAAAATACTTTTGTGTGTCCAAAGTGTCATTTGTTGTAAACGAGAAGGTTTAAACCATGTATGCATATCAAGTATTTAGTTTTTAAGACAAAATCATATAAACAGCAAATGACTTGCAAGACAAGTATTATTTACAAATAGTTTATGCAGGGACTTATTTGATATTCTACACACAAAACAAGCTACGATTTTATTCTTTGGAAAAAGGGCCAACACTGTTTATGAAAAATAAAACTCACAATCACAAAGTAGTCTACTTGATCAATCAAATATAAGTTATCTAAGCACATGATAATCCTAATCTTTGCATTAAGTCTAATCTCATATTCTAAATGAACACAGTACATTCCAATCACAATTTAAGAGTCTACCCCAAGGTCATGCAAATCTCACAACAAAATAAGGGAAGCTTTTGATGATAAGTAAGCAGATTTTCTTTATCTAAGCAAGTATACGCCGGATTAACGTAAACAACATCATATTATCCCATAAGAAAAATAACTCTTTAAACCGCCCACTAGATAAACATCAATCCTATATACTCATCCACTCCACCGACACAAGCTTCTAACATAGATCATTATTCAAAGGTGATAAAATCATTTACAACATCAAACTTATGTAGTCATGATTACAAACCATTTATGCTCCACATATATACAAATGAACAAAGGGATCTTGAACTGAAACATAGTATTCACACCCTTGATTTAGTATAACCATAAACCATACCCGGATCATAGTACAGATAACCACATAAATTACACTTGAAAAGACGATAAAACTAGGTCTTTACTCATCTCATATTCATATGCATTAACCCTACTAAATCCAAGAGCACTACACCATATAAAATCATCATGAGACTAAAGGAGACAAGGAAATCTGAGATTTATATGAAGTAGAAAGTATATTCAGCTTGGCCTTGAGAGATTCTAGATTGTCCTGCCTTTGAAGAGGTTGCATGTGCTTCACCTTATGTCAAATGGAGTAGAGGCCATTATTAGTGAAGCTTTGAAGATTGCTTCGATTTGGAGAGGGGAAAGAAGGGAGACGAGAGTGCCTGTGTCAATTTTTGGAGAAAAGAAAACGAAGAAAGGGAGTGGGACCAAGAATATAATGAAATGTGCTCTCTTGATTTTTGGAGAAGAGAGAATAAGGAGAGGGAGAGAATGTTGAGAGCATGAATGAGTGTGTGCTCTCTCCTGGTTTAGGGGAGAATAGAGTGAAAGGGAGGTGTTTGTTGGCTCGTTTAAGTAGTGTGATGGCCAAAAGGGAGAGAGAAATCGAGAGTTTCCCTTGGTGTGCTCGATTTGTGAGAGAGAGAAGAAAGCCAAGAGGAAAAGGGAAAAAGAAATGAAATGTTGTTTTGGATTGCTTAAATAGGAAGAAGGCTAAAGGAGAGATGGAGACTGAGAGCTTGCTTTTTGCTTTCAGTTTTGGTAAGCTTTAGGGGGGAGATTAGCTTAAATCTCTTGGCTAATCTTAGGCTAAATGTTTTGATGGTTTCCTTGTTGAAAAGGGGGAATTGATTGTCTTCTAATTTAAAATTCAAAGGAGTCTAGAATGTCGCCTTGATTTCGATGGCTTCACTATGAATGTTTCTTACATAATGGTGTGCACCAAAGGAAGGACAAGAAAAGAAAAGGAAAGGACTATATATGGTGGCTAATTTCGAGGGGAGTAAATAGGGCGGCAAGGGGTGTGATTAAATCTTCCATTAAGCCTTTAATAGGGGCCAAGATTAGAGAGTAATTTAGCTTAAGTCTTGGCTAGAATTTGGAGCTTAATTAAGTGAGTGATTTTAGGGATTCAAATTCAAATCATAGGGAAAGAAAAGGAAACTGTAGCTAGCCTTTAAGAGGGAATATAATCTTGCTCTAATGGTGAGAAGAAATTAAGGAAATGGAAAGTTATATGGTTAGTTGCTATAGAAAGAAGGAAGGAATTATGGTAAGTCTAAAACAAAAAGAAAAAAAGATATGATAATTTAGGAAATTCAAAATTCAAATTGGCAGAGAAAAAGAAACTTTGGTTAGCTTTGGTAAGAGAGATAACTCTTATAATTTTATTTACCAAAATAACATTCAATCAAGAAGATTGAGGAGAGATATGGCCGACTGAAAGCATATGAAAAAAAAAAGAAGAAAGAATATATATTAGGAAGCAAGGGATTAGCAACTTATTTTCATCAAATTCTCTTGATAGAATATTATCTTCCCCCAAAAATAGAAATGGTGGCTAGGCTGGGGTTGTAATTGGGCAAGAGAAAGAAAATAAGAAGAAAAAGAACGAGAAAGAGAGTAAGAGATGGTATTTAAGTCCAATTGCTAGACTAAGCTTAATACTCCAACCTCTATACTACATTAACTTTTATGTCACCTAATCACTCCAAAATTCGTATCTCCCATAATCTTATACTTCAATCCAACTCTAATCAAATCTTAACTAAATAAATAGGGCAATTCCTTACTACTCAAGTTAAGTAAACAAGCTACATATATAAAGCAACTTAGTGCCACATAAACTAAAAATTATACTACCCCCAAGTCATAGATATATTCAAACATATAATACACATATACATAATAATGAAATGCATGCCTTTCTCTTATTTCTAAGGATAGCTTAGGGTGGGGTTTTACAGAGAAACAAGTATTGCTAGGATGTCAAAATTGTAGATGTTAGCAACACAGTTCGAGGAATTGAGGATGAGTGATTATGAAACTATTACTGAATTTGGTAACAAGTTGAAAGACATTTCTAATCTAGCTTTTCAACTTGGAGAGCAATATTTTGAAGAAAAGCTGTTTTGCAAGACCTTGAAATCATTACCACCAAGATTTCATGCTAAAATTACAGTGAATGAAGAATGTTAAGATATCTCTCAAATATGATTAGATGAACTAATGGGATCTTTGCAAACATACAAGATGAGTTTTGAGTCGGAGCCCAAATAGAAAGGAATGGTTTTGAAAATTGAAGTTGATTCCGATGACAAAAAAGGGTTTCGGTGTTGAGATCAGATATTTGATAAGATAGTTTAACAAACTACTGAAGAAAGAAAGACATAAGAGCAAGCAATTTAACAAGCCTTTCAACAAGAAATATAAATTTCAACAAAAAGCATTTGAGCAAAAGTTTTCAAAAAGTAAAAGTGGATCAAAAGGACCAAAATGCTGAGAATGTGGAGGAATTAGTCATATTTAGATTGATTGCGATAATCTTAAGAATAAAATAAAGAAAAAGTTTTACGACACGACTAATAGTGATGTTGAAGAAGATCTGGAATACTTCGACAATAATAGTAAAAACGGAGATAATGATGAAGGCCAGATCAGTAATGTTGCTTTCAATTTGGTTGTAAAAATAAGTTCAACTCATGAAGATAGCAATTTTAACAGTAATATTGATGATGATATTGACAATAAGAAAACGGAGCATGAGAAATTTGTGATGGAGTATGAATTGATGTATTCAAAATGACTTGAAGTTACAAAGTTTAAGAAGAGGCTGAAGAAGGAAGTTTAGAGACTTCAGCAAGTGAACAGTTCACAGCAACAAGAGATGGAAAAACTTCAACAACAAGTCCAACAAGAAAGCTTGAAAGTTAGTAATCAGAGGTTAGAAGATACTGAACAATCTATTAAGAGGCTGAGCTTTGGAAAAGTAAAGTTGGATAAAGTTCTTTCCTTCGGAAAACATCCTTATGACAAAACTAGATATAGCTATGATAAGTTCAACAAGGCTACTATCAAAAAATAAACTTTAACAGTTGTTAAATATAGGGGACAATTGAGGAAATTCAAATTTATGCTTAAGAGACCCCTTATTTATTGTGACTATTGTTCTTTTGCAGGCCACAGGTCGAAACATTGTTTGAAAGGATTCAAAGATCTTTAATATGGCCAGGAGCAAGTTTAACAGTAGCAGTAAAGCACCAAAGATGAAACGTATGTGAATTAGAAAGAAAGATCACAAGTTAAATGTAGCACATGTTTTTCTGAGAGCCATTATGGAAGATGTTTGGTATCTTAATTGACAATAACTATACTAAGCACGCGACGGATGTAGCCCATGGAATGTTGAAGTTAGGTAAGATTGTCAAAACTGTTTATGCTGCATGTCAAGGTGACAACCATATCAAATCCTCACACAAGCAAGTACAATAGGAAAATGACTTTAACAATACTTATTGACAATATTCAACAACAACTTAATATTGTAACAAAGTCGAATCAGCTTAACCTCACATTGGTATTGTTGCTTTCCTTGACTAATAACGATGGTTTGGCCTTCTTTACTACAAAAAAGGAAGAGCAAAACTGCAAATGTAGAACTGCAAGGTACTTAGGGGGAGCTGGTACTCATCGAAAATTTTGCTATCTATGCTCATTTCTATATCTCATGTTGAAAAACTCTCGATGACTGTTGAAGACACCTTGCTAAATATGGGTTTTGTATCAAATAATGCCAAAAAGGAAAATAGTTATGAAAAATAGTAATTGTATAATTGGTAATGTTTGAGTAAAACAACATGAAATAGGACTAGGAAAGTAAATTCTGAAAAATATTAAAGAATATAATCCCAATGGGATTGAACAAAAGAACTGGAGTTAAATGAGGAATCAAATTCCTAAAGATCTAGTATTATTTATTCGGAATCTTTGTGAAGGTTATGATATAAAGTTATAGAATATTTTTGGATTTGAATTATGAAGATATGAAAGATCTTAATAAGTATCTTTTAGACAATATCCTAATTCAATAAGGAAATAAAGTGCTCTACCGCAACACTTATAAAAGCCTAAGGAAAATTGATGAAAATAGAAGAGAAGAGATTGAACGATTTATTCAGAAAGGAGGGCAGAGCAATATAGAGGATTTTCATGAAAATATTCTAAGAGTATTGAAGCTTGCACGTCTTGAGAGTTTTCTAGTTTTTATTGTCAAAGCATGCTTCACGATTCAAGTTGATTGTTATAACAATAATACATTCACAATAAGAACTTGAATCATCCTTCTTCAAATCAAACACCTTTTTGGTGGAAAAGTTTTTAGAGTCAAACAAAAACCTATTGAGATGTAGAAACGAATATTGAAAGGAGTTCAATCAAAACAGTTGGGTCTAATAAACGTCTTTTGGAAGTTTGACAAAGAATACTTGGAGAGTATTCTATTAGAGTCCATTAAAGATCACTTGGTGATTGAGATAAGTATATTCCATGTTACTTTTGTTAAAATTTAGTGGATTAATTTATGGTCTAGGATCTACAGATGTAGGCTTATTGATAGTTAAATTGTGTTAACAATTTATTATGTTTGTTGAACTATTTATTTTACAGTCTGTCTAACTAACGAATCTACAACATAAAAGTTTAACAATAATAAATGAGATTGATAAATCAAACCACACAGTGGCCATGCAACTTTTTCAAGTGAGCAGATACATTACAGAGTGTCTAATGAATCCAAACCCTAAAAATGCAGCTTTTTTTGCCATCTAACTTTTATTCATCTATATGAAATTTGCTTACATGAAAAAGTTCCTCCCCTTAGTTTTCTACCTAGCTCCATGCAATTTTCTTGTAAACTAAAATTTATCAACCCCCATCCCTTGCTAATTGCAATCCATATGTAAGGATTCAAGTGACACAAAAATAAAATAAAAACTTTATTACAATATTGAAATGCCACAAAAAGATCTTGAAAAATTCTCTCAAAAAAGGCTACATGATACTAGAAAATTAGCCTATACTTTTAATATACTTCTAAAAGATTTTTTTTTTTTACTTGTTTTCCTAAGTTATTCTATGATTTGACATTCAATGTGTATTTGAGTTTTGATTTTAAGGTTTATTTTGATATTTGGAAAGTTTAGGAATGAATTTGGACAAATTAGAACGAATACGAGAAGAAACTTTTCACAAATGTAGAAATTAAAACACTTACATAGCTGCATATATAAAGGATTGACTTGAGTTAAAATAACACAAAGGGGGGGGGGAGGAATCAAGCCTTTGAGTGGAACACAAGTGGAGATATGGCCGAGTATGGGATCATGTGCTATAACCGACCAAAACTTGCCTAATCTCAACTTTCTAAGAGAGACATAGTCGGGGACACGAGTGTGTAGCTGTCCATATCTAAAGAAATTAATTATAAAACCTTAAATTTTAACTATAAAAAGAGAGATTTTGGGAATTATTAGGGATAACTTGGGAGCAACCATTCAACAAAACTTGAGAGGGAGAAAAACTTGGGTAATCAACAAGTATAAGAATTTGAAGAATTCATGAGTTTATTGAGGATGATTTTTTTTTTCTTCTTCATGTTTTCTTTTGATTATTATTAGATTTCTTTTTGTTAGTATGAACTAAATTTCTCAGAATCTAAATAGGATAAACCCTCAACTTGATGTGTTAAGTTGATTTCTTGATATATTGAAAGACTCCTATATTTTTGAAAATTATTATGATTTAAGTTTATATGTTGAGTTAAATTTTTACTACTAATTTAATTCAATTTGTTGATTTCATATATTTTATTAAAAAAAATTGATTATATGAATATATCACTCATAAAATAATAAGAGTTGTATACAATTCTAGAAGTTGGACGATATAATTTTTTTTGTATTATAATCAAACCTATCAAAGGAATTCATAGGATATTTAATCTGTTCTTGGAAGTTTTATTTATGAAGAGATTCTGTTCAATCAACTTAAGGATAGAAATTATATAATTTGAGATGGTGTATAATTTAGTGAGAAAATTTTTATTGGTCCAAGATATTAGGTTAATCATTCAATGAAGAATTGAGCTTAACTTATGATGGTTTAGGGGATTTTATATCTAAATTTTGATTCTTTATTGATTGTTTCTCTCTAATTTGTTGCTTGAGTTGATTGTTAGTTATTTCTAGTTAATTTAGTTAATCAAAATTGGTTTAATTTAGTTAATCATATCACTCTATTTTATAGATCAGATAATAAACAAGGTAAGTACTAGTGCTTATGGTATTCAAGGGATCAACACTTGTATTTATCATATTATACTAGAGGAATGATAGGTATGCTTACCTGTAATTCTATGGTACCAAGAGTAAATAACACTACACTTAAAATTGCTCACTCAACTTAGAAGCTTGAAGACATTTTATGGGACTTCACTGACAACATGGCACTCTCACTCTGTTGGGATCACCCAATTGACTTGATCATCCAAATGATTACATTGGCCAACTTCAGTTCAATTCTTTAGATTTTCTCTTAACTTATCCAAAAGCAATAATGATTACACATACAAAAAACTTTTAGTTCTTAATAATTTACGAAATCTTATTTTATTTTTTAGACTCTATGACTGTTTTTAATCACAAAAAATAAATAATTTGTTAGAGTAAGTTTCAATCTAGTGTGATATCTTAATTTCCTTTAAAGCGAGAGCTTATCAATAATTTTCCTTACAAGTAGTTATTTTTTTATAATTATGAAAATAGTTATCTAATTTTATTTATTCATAGCATGTATTAGATGCATTGTAAATATAATTAGTTGTTTAATTCAAAGTATGTAAAAGAAATTACAAATTTTAGTTTGTTTATATAAGCTCAAGTCGAGCTTGAGCCTTGATATATTTGTGTTAGGCTGCAAAAAAAAAAAATATAGTTCATCATATCGACAAGAAATAGACTATCCTAGCCAAGCTAACTCTCGCAAAAATTGGTTGGGATGGCTAACGCAAACAAACCAAATTTGAAAGAATGTTATTCCAAACATGCATGAAAATAGTGTTGATAAGTTTAAGATCTGAAAAAATGACACTCATTATTGATCAAGCGAATAAAAAATCCTAAATATAGAAGTAATTTCTATTACTCCGAGGGAGTATGGTGATGTATATTGGAATTAAAAACTGGACAATATGTAAATGAAAGCAACAAGACTAAATCTAACAAAAAACTCTAGAAAGACAAAGTAAATAGAAATTGCTTTAACAAGTTTGGGTGTTCTTCATTTGATCCCTTCTTTGATGCCTTCCTTAAGTTTTTTAAAGCAGTCAGATAACCGCTCATGTTCACCACTTTTTGTCATTTTCTAGTAATCTTATCTCCTGTGATGTTCATGGCAACTATAGTGAAAGAGTGGGTTTCTGAACCGGTCAAAACTCCTGCACTTTTCCCTAGAATCTGGGCCTTATACCACTCAAACTCAACTTCTTAAAAACCTAGGCATATCTTCTAGCTGATTCGTCTTCTTAGTTCGGCAAGCTATTCTTAAAGGTTGGTTGATCAATCATCCATTGACCCCAGCCATCTACTATTTGGTGGGTCAGCTAGTCGGGCTTTCCAGCCTGACAAATAACTTTTTCTTGCCAATACTTTGCTCCTCTTTTGTTCTTTGCGGTCGATTGAGATTTGAAGAACACAACATCTTCTAGAGTTTTGATTTGGCCGCCTTTAGGAAATGGAGTTAATAATTAATCAGTTAACTTTGAATTCTTCTTTTAAAACTAAAAAAAAAAAAAAAAATCCTCTGATTTTTGCAATCACCACTCTTTCAAAAAACTTAAGTCGGCTTCCCCACTACAAAACTTTATTCTTCTTTCCTAAATCCATGGCTTCTTCTTTCTTGCTATCCTTTATTCGGTATCAAAATACGAATAGCGACAACTCCACCACTACAGTGCAAATCTTTGAGATTTTCAAAGAGGAAACAACCATAACCTCTAGCCAAAGGACTCTTGTTTGCCATTCTAAAAGTGTAAATTGGGTTTGACTATCTCGCTTAAGGCAAAAGCCACTATAACCCTCAATTTTATCAAACTGCCCGATTTTGAGCTGCTTGTCAATCGACCCAAGTATTCCCTAACAACTTGGCCTTCTAAGCTTTGGAGTTGGTCATACATTTGGGAAGACTTTAATGTATGGGCCGATCGAGTCGGTGGCATTTTTTAGGCTAAATGGAAGGAATGTAGCATCTATAATTGGAATATGCTATTTGGTTATCCTTGTAGAGTCAACAAAGGAATTTACCAATTGATTTATAAGTCTTTACAAATGAATTATCTTTTGAACTTTTAATTCACTTTTGCTTGTACGCGGATCTAAATAATTGCATGATGTCGTCAATGCAAGCACTTTTTAATATTGTTTATATTCTTTCCCTAATTTAGGAAATAAAGTTTTATCAAAATGACAATTAACAAATCTTGCCGTGAATATGTTTCCGATCCATGGTTCAAGATATTTGATTATAAATGGAGAATTATATCCAACATATTCCACAATCTCGTTTGAGGACCCATTTTAGTACATTAATTTGGCACCATTGATATATATATACTAAATACCTAAAAATTTTCAAATAAGTAATATTTGGTTTTAATCCAAAAGTCAATTGAAATGAAGAAAATTTATAATAACTTGTTAGTCTTACATACACAAGTATTACAACATATAAAATAGCATGTTCCAAAGCAGATGTGGGGAGATTTATTCTCATTAGTAATAGTCTAACAATTAACAATAATCTTTTAATAAATGAATCGGCTATACCATTTTGGATATGAATATGAGTTACTGGATGTTCAATTGTGATGCCAATCAAAATGCAATAAGCATCAAAAGTATGAGAAAAATATTCTCTAATATTAGCTAGACGATTTCTTTTAATAGGTTAATTTAGAAATTGTACTCTTAAGTGAATTATTTTGACAAGTAATCTCACAAATGCCGTGTTGCAAGTTGATAATAAACTAACATGCAACTATCGGGTCAATGCACCGATTAAAATTAAAAAAATACCTGAATTACCTACATAGTGGATGAATTGGTCTACATATATCACCTTGAATCTTTTTTAGAAATTTGAGAGATTCAACTCCCACTTTTGTTGGATAAGATTTAAGCAATTTCTTTTGAAAAAAATTAGCACATGAAAACTTATTTGAAGTCAAAATTTTTTATTTTTCAAGAGATGATCATAGGTATTTTCGATTATTCTTCACATCATAATAGCTATTGCCAAATGTAAATGTAACAAGATCAGTAAAATTTTATTTTACCGAATGATACACTTTAATTATATAGATTTTTGTGCTATATAGATCAAATGAAATAGACGGTAATTTTTCTAATAAAGATGTCTTATCCAAATCGATGGTAATTTTTCTAATAAAGATGTCTTATCCAAATTTATTTAAGTAATACAGAAATATTAAAAACCATTTTCCTCCATTGCTTCGATATGATATCTATTTCAGTAGATATCTTGAAAATTTAATAAATTTTTTCGAGATTTTGAGGAAAATAGTGCTTTATAAATAATAATTGTTATTTCTTTGGGTAATAATATACTAACTCTTCCAAAATTTTCAATTAATTTTGTACTACCGCTTATAGTAAATGGGACAATAGTTATCTGATCATGACAAAATATTTATAAATTTAAATACTTAAATTATAAAATAAAAATTTTAAATACTAATTACTATTATAATACTAAAAATATAGGTCATAAAATAAAAATTTTAAAAGTAAAGTTCAAATTCTTCTAGGCACTACTATCGCAAATTAAATTATCAATTCTTTCTCATGGATGTTCAAAGAAATCAACCACATTCAAATGAGTTATATTAACATTAATATCTTCAAGATTTGTTTCCTTATCATTATCATGAGTTGAATTTTATAACGTAAAATTTGCTTCAATATTTTTGTCGTTGTTTTTAATAAAAGAATGATAAAGATCAACAAGACATTTTGCTATATGATAAGTATAAGACCAATGATATTTTATGCCACATCGATAACATTTATCTTTATAATTTGCCAAAAAAATATACTTTTCTTTCTTTTTTTTCCATTATTTTTTTGCCCACTTCTAATCATAATTTCACATAACTTTATTTTGACTACTACGACCATAATGAATAATTTTATCTCTTAACTTTACTTTCACAATGTTAAGCAACTATGTTCATATTCATAACTAACCAATAATGAAGTTTAGAGCATTACTATTTTCCCATTAAATTACAACTTCTCATTAGATTCAATCCATAAAACTTGCGACTTTGTAGGTCCAATAGTGTTTTTGCTTTTTTTTTTTTTTTTTGTGGCTAAAACAACTCTTGGTTTGAGCAAGTCCAAAACGTTGTTGTCTGAAGATATTCCCTCAATCTTAAAAAGGATGTCAATCTAGCAAATGACACACATATTAAAGATTTGTTACAACTTATATAATTATAATAGAAAATAACTATTATATTCTTCCTAAATAAAAATAAATTTTCATTAATTAGATTGAGAATACATACATATTTAATGAATTAAATATTTATTGAGTAGTTTAAAGAGAAGTAAATTAGGAATATACGTATAAATGCATTTCTAATTTGTAAAATTGACAAGTATTTTAATATAATAAAAATAAAATTTTTTGACATAATGTATTACGTAATATATTTCTTGCTACTGTAAATAATCTAATAATATTTAATAAAACTTTAACTATGAAAACAAATTAAGCACCTCGTATTTTCTTTTTCTTTTTTTTCCTTTTCTTTGCTAAGTCTAGATTATCATTCTATTACTCAAAAAGGGTAATAACTCTCCAAAGCGTCATGACGTGTCGGAAGGGAATCATTTTCCAAACAAATAAGGAAACCAAAATGAACAATGTGAAAATTAATGTAATATTGCCTCCGCTCTTCCAATTAACACCTTCTATAAAAGAGTGTCATTCTCTAGAATTTGCTTAAAATTCGCGTTGCAATTTGCCCTCAAAATTCTCTCTGCTTTAGAGCCGGCTTGTTGATTTTGGATATGAGGCATTTCTTTGCAATTCTTGTGATCCATCTCATATGTGTTCACTTTTTCTCAGTTTCTACAGATTCCGTATCAGGTAAGTGTAGAAGGTTACAAGAATTTGATATTGATTTTAGTTCATTTGACTGTTGATGCAAACGAAGGAGGACAGATTCAGGAGGGACAGAGGGTGGCAACTGTCTTCAAATTTTTTTAAACACAGGTTTTTCCTTTTAAAAAATGATTTTTTAAACAAAATTATATAAATTCTACCCTTTTTTCGACATTCAAAAATTTTGTAAATTTTATAATATTATCATCTATATTTTTCTTTTCTATAACTCTGCCCTCCACATCCTGCTTCTGGTTCCATTCCTAAAACAAAAGTTACTCAAATTCTGTGCTGTGTTCGCAGGAAGCTTTATTGAAAGAAGCCTAAATGAAGTAATCGCGGATTATGAAGATCCTGGGGCAAATCATCGTCATGACCCTTCTCCACCACCAGGAGATATCCAAGGAAGTCCAAATGAAATAATCGCAGATTATGAAGAAGCTGGTGCAAATCATCATCATGACCCTCCACCACACATGGAAATGATCCAACACTGACGAGAAGCTACATGAGATTCAAGTAGACGGAGAATGGAGAGATGTGAAGTCCCCAACAAGCAACAGAGGGTAAAATATTTATCTACAAAAGAATCTGTTTGAATGTTTATAATATAAATAAAATAGTTTCGAGAAAAACTATTAAGATTTGTTATTTACTTTGTTGAACTCCTAGATTAGTTATATATTGCAAAATTTGGTTTCATCGATGAGACTATGCAATCCACTGTTGTAATAATTCCCATCTCGGATCGAAAGTGAGAAGATTTAGGACGTGAAATATAAATATGGGAATAAATATAGAGAAATTTAGATCCAACTCAAACCTTTCCTTCGTCTTTAAGCTTGATTGAGCCATTTTCTTTAACAAATATAGAGAATAAATCTAGTAATATCGAATTCTTTAAAAAAGGAAAACTAATATAAATAACTATTAATTTGGAAAAACATGGTACAGTATAAATGTTAGAAAGTAGAGGGTTGGGAGAGGATTGAGAGAATTGAACGAAAAAAAAGGAAATGAGAGGAGTCCTATTTATAGGTGGCTGGAAAAAAAAATAATTGTCTGGCCGTTGCCGGCAGAAAGGCCCTCAAATCATCGCGGGAATCACTAAAATGGTCCTTTGATGTCGGCCATTGATCATTGGTCCTTACAAGTTGTTTGAACGTAGTTTTTGTTATAAAATTAGGGTAGTGTTAGAATAAAATCTTCACACTACACACTAATAAAACTCTAACTATTTTGCACAATAATTTCTCTCTTTCTTTTCTCTCACAATTTTCTCTAATCTTTCTTTCACTAATCTTTCTTTCACAAAATAATGGTGTGTTACAAGTTTAGAGAATAGCTCTATTTATAGAGCTCTAATTAGTGGATTACATCATGGCATACATCATCTTCCACTAATCTTAATTAGTGGTGTCTCCACTAAATGGTGGACATCCATAAAAATCTTCTAATAATTCACATAAATCCATAATTAGTGGAGCCTCCACTAATTAATAAATATTCCAATAATTCATAATACTCCCCCTTGGATGTCCATCCATTACATAAAAAATATGCCTCGTTAAAACCTTACTAGATAAAAACCCAGTGGGAAAAAAAATCCAGTGAAGGAAAAAGAGTACACTATTCTATATGTCCATTTATTACTCCCCCTGATGAGATGATTCCTTTAAATCTTTAAACCGACGCATACCGATTTTATATCTCAACTTTTCAAATGTTGCAGTCGGTAAAGTCTTCGTGAAAATATCTGCGAGGTTATCACATGACCGAATTTGTAGCACATCAATTTCACATTTCTTTTGGAGTTCATGAGTAAAGAAGAATTTTGGTGAAATATGTTTTGTCCGATCTCCTTTAATATATCCTCCTCGTAATTGAGCTATGCAAGCTGCATTGTCTTCATAAAGAGGAGTTGGAATACCTTTGATTGATGATAATCCACAACTTTCTCGGATATAATGAATCATGGATCTTAGCCATACACATTCTCGACTTGCTTCATGAATGGCTATAATTTTAGCATGATTTGAAGAAGTAGCTGCTATAGATTGTTTCGTAGAACGCCACGATATAGCAGTATTTTCACATGTAAATAGATAGCCCGTTTGAGAACGTGCTTTATGTGGATCAGATAAATAACCAGCATCTGCATAACCTATCAATGTTGGACTGGTTTTATTTGAATAAAATAATCCGAGATCAATTGTACCTTGGAGATATCGAATGACTTGTTTAATTCCATTCCAATGTCGTCGTGTTGGTGAAGAACTAAATCTTGCTAATAAATTGACAGTAAAAGCAATATCAGGCCGTGTGTTATTAGCAAGATACATCAATGCACCAATTGCACTGAGATATGGTACTTCAGGACCAAGGAGTTCTTCATCATTTTCTTGAGGTCGGAAATGATCTTTATCCACATTTAATGATCGGACGATCATTGGAATACTCAATGGATGTGCTTTGTCCATGTAAAATCTTTTTAGCACTTTTGCTGTATATGTTGATTGATGAATAAATGTTCAACTCTCCAAATGTTCAATTTGTAAACCAAGGTAAAATTTGGTTTTACCAAAATCCTTGATTTCGAATTCTCTTTTTAAATAATCAATTGTTTCTTGGAGCTCTTCAGGAGTTCCAATAAGATTAATATCATCAACATATATAGCTAATATCACAAATTTAGAACCAGATTTCTTAATAAAAACGCATGGACATACCTGATCATTTTTACATCCCGCTTTCAATAAATATTCACTAAGACGTGTAAACCACATGCGCCTGCATTGCTTCGAGGCCATAGAATGATTTACGCAACTTGATGGAGTAATTTTCACGAGGATAATGTTTATATGCTTCGGGCATATGAAATCCTTCGGGGATTTTCATGTAAACATCATTTTCTAAATTTCCATACAAGTAAGCGAGTGACAACATCTAATAGGCGCATATCTATCTTTTCATGTACTCGTCAAACCGATAAGATATCGAAGTGTAATAGCATCAACAATAGGAGAATAAGTTTCATCATAATCAATACCTGGTCTTTGTGAAAAACCTTGAGCTACTAATCACGCTTTATATCGAACGATTTCACTCTTTTCATTGCGCTTTCGCACAAATATCCATTTGTAGCCAACAGGTTTTATACCTTCCGGTGTTCGGACTGCAGTCCGAAGACTTCACGTTTTGCCGTTGCATTTAACTCCGATTGAATCGCATCTTTCCATTGCAGCCAATCTTTTCTATGCCGACATTCATCAATCGATATTGGTTCGGGATCATCATTATCCTGTGTAACATCAAGAGATATATTGTATGCAAATATATTATCAATAACAGTTTCTATCCGATTCCAACTTCTACCGGAAGTGGTATAATTGATAGAAATTTCGGTGTTACTTTTATCAACTTCCGGTTCTTTGTCATCAGTTCTCTCTTGGTCTTTATCATTCTTTTCTTCAATATGATCTTCCGGATCATTTAATCCTCTTTTCTTTCGAGGATTTTTATCTTTAGAGCCAAGAGGTCGGCCACGCTTCGGCGTGTTTTTGACTCAGCAGACTATAGGTATAATATTTTGTTCTGCTGAAACTTCAATTCGAATAGGAGCATTTATAGTTGGAATATGCGATTTTGTAACTCTTCCGGAGTCAACAAAAGCGTCCGGCATTTGATTTGCAATGCTTTGCAAATGAATTATCTTTTGAACTTCAAGTTCACATGCGCTTGTGCGCGGATCAAGATAATTTAATGATGTTGTCCAAGCAAGATCCTTTTTATACTTGTTTTGGTTCTCCCCTAATTTAGGGAATAATGATTCATCAAAATGACAATCGACAAATCTTGTCGTGAATACATCTCCGTCGGGGGTTCAACATACCCGATAATAGAGGGAGAATCATATCCAACGTATATCCCCTTTCTTCTTTGAGGACCCATCTTTGTACGTTGGTTTAGTGCAATTGGAATATATACAAGACACCCAAAAATTCTTAAATGAGCAATATTTGGTTCGACCCAAAAGCCAATTGCAAAGGAGAGAATTTATGATAACTAGCTGGTCTTATACGTACAAGTGTTGCAAGCATGTAGAATAGCATGTCCCCAGTGCAGATATTGGGAGATTTGTTTTCATTAATAATGGTCTAGCAATTAATTGTAATCGTTTAATCAAAGATTCAACAAGACCATTACGTGTGTGAACATGAGCTACAGGATGTTCAACATTAATCCCAATTGACATGCAATATGCATCAAAAGCATGTGATGAAAATTCATCGACATTATCCAAACGGATATTTTTAATGTGATGGTCCGAAAATTGTGCTCGTAATTTAATTATTTGAGCAAGTAATCTCGCAAACGCCAGGTTGCGAGTAGATAATAAACATACATGTGACCATCGGGATGATGCATCAATTAAGACCATAAAATATTTGAACGGTCCACATGGTGGATCAATAGGTCCACAAATATCTCCGTGAATCCGTTCGAGAAATGTAGGATTTTCAACTCCTACTTTTACTGGTGATGGTTTAACAATTAATTTTCCTAGGGAACATGCAGTACATGCGAATTTTTCTGATGTTAATATCCTTTTATTTTTTAAAGGATGACCATGTGTATTCTCAATGATTCTTCTCATCATGGTAGATCCCGGATGACCCAACCGGTCATGCCAAATGCTAAAAGTAATAGGATCAGTAAACTTCTGGTTTACTAGATGATGAATTTCAATTGTACGTATTTTTACAAAATATAGACCAAGTAGAAAAAGACGGCAGTTTTTCTAATACCGATTTCTTACCCAAATGCATTTGAGTAATAAAAAGATGCTCAATCCCATTTTCCTCATTTGTTTCAACATGATACCCATTTCTGCGGATATCTTTAAAACTCAATAAATTTCTTATGGATTTTGAGGAAAATAGTGCCTTATCAATAATAATTGTTGTTCCTTTAGGCAACAATATACTAGCTCTTCCGGAGCCCTCAATTACATTTGCACTACCGTTTATCGTATAAATATTTATTTCTCCCATTTTGAGATCGAAAAATATTTCTCATTTTTTAGTATGGTGTGTGTAGTTCCACTATCAATAATGCATACATCATCATTAATAACAGCCATCCGAACACAAATATATATATGTAAACGTAAATATTATTAGAATAGAATGAAAATGAAAATACAAAAATATCGAGGTGAGGCTTTAGTTCTTTTGGACACTGCCATCACCAATTAAATGGTCTATCCTACCGTCCGGGTGTTCAAAAAATCCGATACATCCATATGGGTAATATTGATATTAAGATCTTCGGGATCACTATCGTCATCCTCAGCATTATTTATTGGATGTTGAGAAAAATTTGCTTCCACATTTTTATTTTTCAATGAAGCTTGATACAATTCAACTAAATGCTTAGCCGTACTGACGGTTTCAGTGACCAATGACCTTTCATGCCACATCTATAACATATATCCTCATGCTTTTCTTCAATTTCTTTTTCTTTTCCCTTTTGATCTTTTCTGTTCCACTTCGGTGGCCAGTATTTCTCACGATTTGATTATAATTGTGATAAGGGAAATATCGAGCGTGTCTACGACCATAACCACGACCACGGTCATGGCCACGGCCACGACCACGACTATAACGATGGCTTCTACTGGAGCCAACAAGCATTCACTTCGGGAGTGCTTGTTGAGCCGATTGGTCCAGCTTCATGATTTCTCAATAATAACTCATTATTTTTCTCTCGCAATGAGGAGGGCGATAATTAAATCAGTAAATTTTGTATACCCATTTTCTTGATATTGTTGTCTGCAGGACAATATTCGAGGCATGAAAGGTGGAGAATGTCTTCTCCAACATATCTTCATCGATCACTTTTTCTCCGCATAATTTTAATTGAGATGTAATTTTATACATTGCGGAGCTATATTCATTCACAGTTTTAAAATCTTGCAACCTCAGGTGCAACCATTCATACCGTGCAAGTAGGCAGATACGACCATCTTCGGGTGGTCAAATCTTTCTTTTAAATTTACCCATAGGCCATATGGATCTTTTTCGGTAAGATATTCCATTTTCAAATTTTCATCGAGATGACGACGAATAAAAATCAAAGCTTTAGCCTTGTGTTGTGCAGATGCACTATTATTTGCTTGAATAGTTTCACTAAGGCCTTCGACATTTAGATGCATTTCGCATCGAGAATCCATGACATATAATTTTTTCCGAAATATCAAGGGCTACAAATTCAAGTTTCGCGATGTTAGCCATAGAGATCAATAAATGCGTACCTGTCTTCTGGCTTTGGTAACGACAGAAACTCGTGCTTAGTCTTCTGGCTTTTGTACCGGTAGAGACTCGTGCTGATAACGTGTTATAAAATTAGGGTAGTGTTAGAATAAAATCTACACACTAATAAAACTCTAACTATTTTGCACAAGAATTTCTCTCTTTCTTTTCTCTCACAATTTTCTCTAATCTTTCTTTCACTAATCTTTATTTCACAAAATAATGGTGTGTTACAAGTTTAGAGAATAGCTCTATTTATAGAGCTCTAATTAGTGGATTACATCATGACATACATCATCTTCCACTAATCTTAATTAGTGGTGTCTCCACTAAATGGTGGACATCCATAAAAATCTTCTAATAATTCACATAAATCCATAATTAGTGGAGCCTCCACTAATTAATAAATATTCCAATAATTCATAATAGTTTTATTTTTTTTAAATATTTTTATAATAACACATTTTAGATCATCATTAAAAAAAAAGTCAACTAATAATTGAATATATATATATATATATATATATATATATATATATATATATTCATACACCAATCTCAATATGTATAATTCTAAAAGTTTATAGTAGTGGAGATGTAATGTAACTTTTTTTTCTTTCATCTCACTTGTTCCTTCATTACAGTGGCACAAGGTTGTTGTAGGGTGGAGGAGAACGGGAGACCCAAAAAAAAAAAAAAACCTAAAATAAGTAAAATTACCCATTTACCTTTTCAATTTTTTTGGAGGGGGGGCATATTGGTCCAATCAAATAGTCAACTTTTAGCTATTCGATCATAAAAGAGATGGAAAGGCCTAATTAAAAATTTAGTATAAATTTTAGGAATATTTACAATTGAAAAAGAAGAGACTAAATTGTAAAAAAGTACTATTTTTAAAGGATAATTTTAAATTTAACCCTAGTTAGAAATATGACCTATTTATCCACGTATATTAATTATTATTTGAATTTAAATATCTAAAGGCTATTTGATGGTTCTATTTTCGCTTAAATATGCTAAAACTTGCTTAAGACACTTGCATAGCATGGTAAATTTTATTGTATATTTTAAAATTAGTAAAAAATAGAAAATTATATTTGTATATTTTTAAGATATGCTCTAGGGTATTGATTTTAATGTCAAAGACCCTACCCCTTCCTTGACTTCCTCCTTTCAAAACATTTGAAATGAATGTTTTATGTTAAATTGTCCTTCCCATCGAAAAAAGCACAAAATAAAATTTCGGATACACAAGAAATGCAAATAAACACACACAAAACCTTGGTAAGAGTTGTTTTCAGGCCAACTTTAGTGAAAAAACTAATCATGAGGAAAACAAATCTATTTCTCATATGTAAAATGAGATTTAATTATATGCGAAACAGAATCAGAGATGCAAACTTGCTGAAGAGTGATGTAAAACCAAACGAGATTTTGGGCGCTTAGAGATGCAAAATTTCTCTTCCTTTTCCCCATATTTATATAATATAAATAAGATACAGAATCACATAATTTGATAGTATAAATTAAATAATAATTTGTACGTAGTTTTTTATAAATTATATATAATTATCTGCTGAAAGTTAGTCATTTTATTAAAAAAATTTTCTATCATGGTCCCATAATTAGCATTCCCACTACTTTGCTCTCTGCTCTGGAGATTTACGAAGAATATAAATTATGAGATGTGTAACGTACAGTCATGTGCTATCTCATTGAAACAATACTATTTATAAATTTACTCTTTATCATTGTGTTATATATCCGAAGTAAGAATGAGAACACTTTGACGTTTATGCTAAGTGGTAAATGGTAAATCCAAATGGTATCAAAGGCCTCACAAATGCGAGAAATTATTCATTCCCTTTTCCTACCGAATCTCCTCTATCTCCCAGAGCATTCCGTCCAAACTAGCTCTTCTACCATTTTCAGTAATACAGAGGAATTACTCAGCTATTGCCATTTCGGGTCTGTCTTGATCCCACATTACTTTCCAGTTTCCACAACCAAGAACAAATCGTGAAGGTATTACTTTGATTGGAATCGTTAGCTGGATTTGCTCCTTTTTGTTTTTGGGGAATTTATGCGGATATTCTTCCTTCTGTTGCGGCAAAAAATTTATCATCAGAGTTGCTTTGGCTGATCAGAAATCTCGCCAAAAAAGCTATGAAGGTCGTTGTTGGTCATTTAGGTAAAGAAAAAACGTTTACCGTTCTTGTTTTTCCGAATTGATCGTTTTCTTGTATTTCTCAGGGGTGGAATCAGCAAGTCTTCCGGGAGACAAGGATCATTTAGAGGTAGTTGGAGGCGGGATTGACTCTGTTCGGCTTGTAGACTTGTTGAGAAAGAATCTTGGATATGCAGAGCTGGTGAATCTCACACCATACTTACCAGATTTGATTCGTTCTAATATGTAGTACGAGAATGGATTCACAATATGTCAATTTAAAAAATTAAGATTCATTTAGGTAAATTTCTTCAATATGTTATGATATTTCAGTATATTTTGATACGTTATAAGTCATATTATGAAAATTATATTTTAAATATATATATATATATATATTTATATATAATTATTTGGCGCATATTAATATGTAAGATACTAAAAATATATAAAAAGAATGAAAAATTTTTATAATTCAATTAATGTATCTTTATTTTAATAAAATAAATATTATAAATGTCATTTAAACAATAAAAATTTATACGAGAAAATATTGCTCAAGTAACTAGCTTTTCTGCAGATTTCTCATTGGATTGTTTAATGTGAATAATGGCTGAAGAATGGATGAATCATCAAAAAATCTAAGTCCATGACGTCATGACATAAACACCAGGTATCAATGGAATTATAAATAATATAATTGATAATTTCCAAGTTACCATGATTCCAAAACATCAGCCTATTGCTAAAATTCAAAAACATAATAACAAAAATAAAAACTACACTATTTCGTAACTTCTTTTCTTTTTCTTTCCTATCTACTTTGAATATTTGTTTGTGCCCTGCGCCATTTCATTTTCCTAAAGAATCCCAGCATACTTTATATCTAATGTTATCCATCTTATTTCCTCTAACCTTGAAGAGGATTCTTCCAAAGATGCATCTTCTGGATCCATATCCCATTTCTTGTATGATCCATCCTTATAACTCTAATAAAATCATCACTGAAGATGAATATTTGAATGAATGAATACCAACTTATAAGCTCCGAAACAATTCAACCTATTTCTCTTCACATTATGAATATAAGTGTAAAACCCCACCTAAGCCTACCCTAGAATTAGAGGGATGGGTTGCATTTCATGACATATTGTATGACTAAATATTTTCTAGATGAATTTGTGTGTTTTAGAATTATTATATGTGGACTATATGATTTATTTATGTTTGATGAGTATTGGGGCTAATTAGGGAATTTTGCTTAGAGATGAGAGAAGGAGAAGTTTAGGATGTGGAAGGAAAGAGAATTACGTTGGAAAAATAGAAATAAGAATTAATGTGGTTAAGTGGTTAGAACTTTAAGGTTAATTCCTAAAGTCTTGAGTTCAAATCCCACCGATTAAGTATTATTTTTAATTATCCTAACTAATGTTTGAATTTTATTTCTTGCAATCCATGACTTTAGGAATTTTGTCTTGGGCAATCACAATGCTAATATTCTACTCATGTCATATGATCCATGTCCTAACATATTTGAATTTGAAAATATTTTATTTCATGAATTCTTTTTGTTTTCTTATAAAATGTTCTAAATTATTATGGTCATGGAATTTAAATAAATTCCAATTTTTTTTGGAAACACCTTGGCCGAATCATAGGAGAGCTAAAAGGATGTTTTATCATCCAAGATTAAAACACCAAATTACTCTCCTAAAGAACTTCAATTTTGGTTATTCTTGTTAGGGTAAAAAGATGGAAAAATTATTTAGTTCTTCTTCTTGCTAATTTTCGAAACGTACAGCTTTGGATGTCATTTCTTTCTTTGTAAAGCAAACAACCATTGTTGTGAGCAAAAGCTAGAAATTCTTGGTGAATTTCGAAGCATCCTTAGGCAATCTAAACCAGAAAAATTTACAGCAAACATGAAAGCCATTTAGCCATGAAATCTTTGAACATTCAACTTCTTGAACTAGTTCTTCAATAGCCTTATTCTTCATCAAGTTGCTAGCTGGAAAACTCCATTAAAGGGCCTTGAAACACTCCTAGTTTATAGCAACCAAATCCTTTCAAAGTACTTTGAATTTTTACTCAACAAACCTTCCTAAATTTCATTAAACCAGAATTTTTCCAGCTATATTAGTTTTTATTCAACTAGTCTTTCTTCTTCATTTTTCTTCACCATTTTCGGCCACCCTTAGCATGATAGCTGAACATCCTTTCTTCTACCTTCAACCATGGCCAACAAACTCCATTAAAGCACCTCAAACATCTCCTAATTTCTCTCCAATCAAAATAGTTTGAATTTGAAAATTAAATCTCATACTTTACTCCATCAAACACTCACTTATCTGGCAACCAACTCCATCAAACTAAACCAGAATTTCTGCACACATTCATCAAAGAATTTCGGTCAGCTCTATAGGCTAGAGCAGTCTCCATTTCTCTTCCATGTCTTGATTAATTAAGTGAGCCACCATTGAAGAGTAAGAAATCTTGAAGGATAAAAACACCATTAGCAATCTTCTTTCCCAAAAACCTCCACCAAATCCTCAACCATTTCTCAAATGCAAAATTTGAAGAAGCTCCTAGACTCCCTTTCTCCTAGCAAAACCGAAACACCACCCTTAGCAAGGCCATTTGGCCACCTTCAATCCAAGAACTCTCCCTCTTCTTCTAATTTTCTCTCTAGTTCCCTCAAGAATACCAAGAACACCAAGAACACACACTACCTTTCTTCAACCCTTTAGCCACTTTTAAACATCCCAAACCACTCTAAAACCTTCAAAACAACTAGAGAGCAACCTAATCTCTCCATTAACATATTTTACAACACCAAACCCATCAAAGTTCTTCCTTCACTCGGATCAAATAAGCATTTTTTCTTTCAAGTCAAGAAGGTAAACCAAGTTCAAAAAATATCATTTCACATTCATTCTTTTCATCTCTCTTATTTCTTATCTTACTCTTCTTCTCAATCTCTCTTTGACCGAAATGATTGGTGGCCATGGATGACCTTTTCATTTGGACTCTCAAAGGTGTTCATCAAGGGGAGCAAGCTTTCGAGTAGCCAACATCATTTTCAAAATGGTCATCAAGACAAGTATTTTGATCTAACCTTCTTATTTCTTTTGAACTCAAGTGGTATAGGATGACGTCAATATAGAAGGGTTGATGTGATTTATGATGATGTTGGGGAAATATTTATGGTATGAGTGATCTGATGATAAAGGTTGAGACATGCACTAGGACTACTTTATGTATTAAATTTAGATCTTGATTTTTAATGTGGGATTATGACATGTTTGTTTGGAGATATGAGAATGGGGTCTATATGTCATTAAAGCATGTGATGATATGGTTGATGTTGGAGATTAATGTTGTTTTTGTTGTTGCTTTAATATTGTTGATAATACCATCAATAATTATTATCGCATTGCAAATATTATTTTTGTTATTATGAATACTACTTTGTTGTGATAAATAATTATTGTTACTTCTACTTGTATGATTGCTATTTTATTTATTAATAGCAAAATTATTACTACTTTTAATTATTAATAGCAATATTATTGTTGCTTTTGATACTTAAATTGTTATCATTATTTTATTATTACTACTATTATTAACATTGTTATTTTTAATGATATTATTATTATTATTATTATTATTATTATTATTATTATTACTACTACTACTCATATTATTAGTACTATTAGTATTGTTATTAGTAATGTTATTTTTATTGATAATAATAATAATAATAATAATAATAATAATAATAATAATAATAATAATAATAATAATAATAATAATAATAATATTATTATTATTATTATTATCAAGTATCATTACTTTTAAAAAATAAATATAATATTAATTACCCTTTTAGAAATATTATTTTTATCTATAAAACTATTAAAACTCCTATTAATGCTTTTGACAATATTATTATTTTTGTTATACTTATTTATTACTTGTGTCACTTATTTATGATATCATTATAACAAGTTATTTTTATACTAATAATAATATTAAACTCTAGAAATATTTTTATATCAATTAAAATTGGAATTCCTAAACCATTGTTGTTATTATTTGAGTGTTGTTAATGTTAGAATCATTTAGATGGGCATGAATATTTAGAGTTGGGATTTATTTGTATCTATATAGTTTTGTTGCTTAGTTGTGCACCAATAGTGATATAAACCCTATGTTTACCCCAAACGAGGCTAGATTGCCTTAAATGAGACTTGGAAGATTATTTTATCCGTGAGATCAAGAGATCAAGTAAGTCCTTGCATAAACTATTTGCTGAACTAAAGTGCTCCTACAAGTCAAATTTGATGTTTACTATAAATTTAGTCTTTGAGTTGCAATTATAGAAATTCTGCATCTTCTATCAAAACAAAATAGTTTTAAGCAAGCACAGGTTTTCCAAAACAAAATGTTAAATTTTCTTAAATCAGATTTTAAGTTCAGACTTTTCAAAATCATAATTGCAATTTCAAGGTGATGCACTTTGTTGAATTGCTCCCAAGTGGAGTAAATATAATGTTGAGTACTCAATAAGGGTAAGCTGATTAGAGCTAATCTTGGAAGGCTAGGGTAAGTCTCTCGTTAGAGGTATCTATTGGGAGATAAACTCTTTCCGGACAAGGTGACAGTTCTAATTAGTCAGGCCGGTTCGTGCTAGTAATTCAGTCCGTATGGACTGTTTCTTTTCTAGAATGAACAGCCGGTAAGTTAGGGTATAGAGATGGAGGAGTATCTCACCCAATGGGCCGATCACCCACTTGTATTGCGATGTAAGTTTCACAGTACACGGTCGTGATGTAGGGTTTCATAGCCATGACTATGATGCAGGATTTCATAGTCAACTTTATTTGAATAGTTTATTTATTTACAAGTTGTACACTTTTATTTTGCAAATGCTGATAAAATACCACTCAATATTTAAAGATGAATTCTAGGACTTGTAGGCTTTTCATTGTGACTTGTTTAAAATTTACATACATGAAAAGTTTACTTAAATTATCATGAGTACACACACGACTTAATGGAAAATATTTCTCATCACCTTTTTATGTCATGTTTTTAGGTCGATCCTATTTTGAAGGTTGAATTGCTTTGTGTTGCCTTGAGTCTTGAAGTTAGTTATTATTTAATTTTTTTGAGACTTGTGCAAGTATTGTTTTAGGTTGTAATAAGTTTTAAGCTTAGATTATTTTTTCTATCTTTTTATTACCTACTTATAAAAACCATTTGTCCTAAAGATGGGACGACATCTCCGCCCCTTTTGAGATACGTAGGTAGTGGGGTGTTACAATAAGAATACGTGCCCCAATTCTTTTCTACTGAAGAGCTACTGATAGGTTGAGACAACACTTTCTTTGCAACCTCTGCTAATTATAGAGTCCTTGATCCATAAATTGACCACCAATTAATTGCATCCATTGTTGCAACATCTATTTGAGCTGCTTACATTGCAAAAATGCCTCTATTCATATGGAAAGTGGCAAATTGATCACGTAAATCTTTTTTGTTCTTTTTCATCTTCAATTTTTTTTTTTTCAAAAAGTTCCATAATCCATGTAACAACTTCTTTGTCACAATTTGGGGCTTTTCTAGCAATCTCTCTGGGAACTGGTGATTGAAGATATCACTGGTCATAAAACTTAGGGGTTAAAACAAAACCAAGGCAGTGAGTAGAATAATTAATCTTTTTCCACCTATTGATAATTATTTTTTCCATTTGACAAAAATGATTTGCATGTCTGTTTCCTTTCATTTTCTCTTTTCTTTCTCCCAACATCATATCCATCTTTTCATAAATTTCCCCCATCTTAGAACCTTCACTACTAGAAAATTTAATCACACAAAAAATCGACTTTGTAATATTAACAACTTTCTCTGCTTCTTCCCAAAAATTTTTCACCGCTTATTGTTTCAGTAATTTCACAACCCATTTTTCTTGTATTTTTATCTCCCTGCTTCAAAACAATAGTAGTAGCAAGAGCTTCTCTACAACCAAGTAACCTTTCAAGTAGAATATAATGTGAAGCAATTCTTGTTTGTGCTACTTTTAACAATTCAAAATTTGATTTTTCTCTAAACATAGCTAAAACATGAGTATGATTAAGGATATATGTCACAATGGCTTCCCTTTTTTGTACGTATTATTTAACCAATCAAATGCAACAACAAAATCTTTAAAAATATAATTCAAAGCATGAACCACACAAAGTGATCGGAAGATATGTTTGTGTACATTTTCAACCTCTTTCCCAGTGGCTATACAATTTGATGTATTATCAATCACCACTTGTAAAACATTTGATGCTCCTACTTCTTCAATAGCCTTGAGTAGATACTGAGTAATTGCAGCACTAGTTTTTTCAATCCTAGAAAAATCTTCAGTATACATAGATATTGCTCCTCTACTATTAATTGCAAAAACATTTATTAATGGTCTATTTTTGACATTGGTCCACCATCTGATACAATAGAAACCCTTTAGGTATACCGTGTATCTTTTACTTGAGATAATTCCTTCTCAACACTTATTTTACACTCATCTAAAAGAATAATTCTTATTGAAATGTATGTCCACCAAGACTGTATTTCTGATGTAATTTCGATTAAATTAATAAAAGATTTGTTCTCATAAATTGTTTGTGTTTTCACATTTTATTTTATACACAATTTGGCTGAAAAAGACTTATTGTGTTTAAGTAAGTGATCCATATGAATAGATGTCTTTCACAGTAAGGTATGGATCATGGGTTACTTAACACATAAATTGTGTTCTTAACCAGATGATGAGAATGGAAATCTCATCATAATAAGATTATTATGTTATGAATTCCATGTGGAGAATGGCTTACCTTTAGCCAGTGAGTAGTCCTTACACTTCATAACATAAGTGTATCTTGAATGCATAAAACTGGACCTGTATTAGTAGTTTTTAAAAATATTATATGGTAGAAACCTAGACTACTATTGCTATAGCGTGGACTTATATCCTACGGCTTGAGTATGGGTTAAGTCCACGCTAACCCATATTGAGTATATGGGTTAGTGGTCTGACGAAACTGAAAGCGTATATTTTGATATATTATAATTGAGGTTCTATCGCATGACCAATATGCTTATATGTTGGGTATATATGACTAGTTAGTTAAGACAGACTCGTACAAAATAGCTTCTACGTTATATCGCCCTTTGTGACTGTTCGAATGATTTAATAATTCAGGGTCCTGGGGAACATAATTTAGATATTTGCTTAAGGGTAGCTCCCTTAGAAAGCAAAAACTTCTAGGAAGTTGTAGATCATTAGATTAGAGGTTTAAGGATGGTAGATGTTGTTTAGAGAGGTGTTAGTACACTCTTCCTCTCTAACTATGCGACGTTATGTAGAAAGCTATATTTGTTATAACACTTGTAGGTTAAAGACTTTACTAATACAACATTATCTTTAGGTTAATATTTTCTATGGTGATATTAAAAAATATTTAAAATATAAAATACATCTATTTCTATAGTAGGGGTATTTTGGTTATTTTAGTAGTTAAGGTGATGAATCTTTTGACATCGGAATAGCCCATAAGCCCTGATAGGTTTGGGATGAGGAATTAGTCTTAAATAAAATGAATTTTATTTTATTTAAATAGCCTGGTTTATCTATTGGGCTAAAATAAAATAAAAAGTCCAAAAAGAGAATTACTTAATTAATTTAGTGGGTTAATTAACTATTCAGGGTTTGAGTCCCATTTGAATAATTAAAATTAATCTGGGCCTAAACTAAAATAAACTACAGTATTGGACTGATTTATTTGGATTGTATAGTTAATTATTTATTGGGCAATTTAATTGGTTCTAGTTTAAACAATTAATTTGGTTCAATAGCTTAGACCAAGGGTCCAGTAGATTAGGCCCGAGCTATTGGGTATCTCTTGCGTATCATATACAGCGTAGCAGAAGAATAAGAACGCAATACAATCCCAGGATTTGCATGTGTGAAAAATAAGACATATATATAGAAAACAAAGAAACAAAGATAACAGTTTTTATCTTCTTTGTTTGTGTGGAAAACAAAACTTTCCTTCTTCAAGTATGATAATTGTGGTGCGATCTAGCAATCCTCTTGAAGAATCACCGCGAGAGTTGAATATCTAACCACTATAATCACAGTGTGTGATTATCTCTAACAAAAATCCACACGGAGGATTACACTCAAGCACCAAGATTTTCTGTGCTAGTAGAAAACAATAATGGTGGCTAGGGTTTTTCTTGTTAAACAAAACCAGAGAAAGAAGAAGAAGAAGAAAGGTTGTGTTCTCCTTGAAGAAGCTCACGAAAAAGCGAGAGTGAAGAGAACAAAAGATCATATCTTTATCCTCTTGTGTGCCCTTTGGTTTTATGTTATTTTGTTTCATGTGTGCCTCTTGGGTCACTTAAAAAACCTCAACAATAAAATCATCTGAGAATTCTAAACAAATAATTGCAATTGGAACCCATCAAATTCCCAAACTTACAAATTGGTCCATAAATTATAACTACTTATAATTTAGCCACATCAACTTCTCTTTCTTGCAATAAACTCCACTATGTTATCAAATAACATCTTGAGTATATATTCCTCTTTTGTGTGTGACTTATTAGATTTTTCGGTCAATTGATAGCGAATATGAATTAATCCAAACGTCTTTGAGATTAATAGTCCTTAATTAATTAGAATTAATCTTATTAATTCTAATCAGGATTGGTTTATTAATTGATCAATTAATAAATCCATATTCCCAAATCATGAGCGGTATCTAACAACACATCATGACCACCCAAGAGTCCAAGAAGTCAAGTGGCTTGACATGAACCTTTCGATAACAAACTACAGTACAATTAACTTCTTTCACTATACAATATCTCATCTGGTCTAGAATACAAAATTAGTACCAACTTCCTTCAGAATATATATTAATTCTGGCCCGAATACAATTATACTTGTACCAGGAACCCACTACTCTAGATGTGCATCAATTGGAACTGTTTTCAATACACATACACCTTGGCCAAGAACTTCGAGTAGTAATTCCTACAAGTAGCCGTGAAATATTCGCCTTTACTATTAGGAGTGGTGAATCCTTTATTAACCCTCTCAACTACTTTCGTTTACCTCACAATGTACCTAATATCCATCCCATGGGCGGCCCTCGATCGAGCTCCGGAGATTGGAATCAAAGTACAAGGCTCAGCAAACAAAGTACCTTGGAGATCTCAAGTCTAAGGATACTTGCACGTTTGCTATATTGAGATTATATCACTGATACTAAATAGGTATCCATGTGATTATCTCATAGGTAGGTCATCCAATGAACTTGTTCCACTAACAAGCATCCATGTGTTAACTTTGAGTATCCCAATACTCACGGATATGAGAACTACCGCCTGATCAAAATCAGGAAGTCTTAACACATGCTAGTCTTAACGCATTAATGATGTCCTGTCTCATTAATACTATGATTAGAGACTATTTAAGTACTAACACTATACAATGTAGTAGGAATTTCATATCATGATTTCTATCATGATTTCCTTAACACAGTGTCGTACTAGAGACTTTATCCAACAGTTATATTACTCAAAAGTAATCAAAAGAACTGTAAGATAAATAATCCCTTTTATGAAATAAAATATGTCATATACAACGTACAAGTGATTGCCTCTAGGGCATAACACTAAAACAAGCTTATTTAGCTTAGGGCTAACCGATTTAGCTGATGGCTGAGGAATGCACATGTGGTTCAAATTTTGAACTTCCGGATGATAGGTAGAGGTCAGGTGACAGAGTTTGGATTGATAAAAAACCCTTTAAGGTTATCAGGGTTCTTAGACAATTTGAATGAACTGTGATTCTCAGAGAAAAAAAAAAAAAACATGAGCTTTTTCTCACGTCTGTGATTCTCTCTGAATTTTGAAAGCTTTCTGTGTATCCGTTCTTCCAGTAGAAACAAAAATAGAGAGATACTCCTCTTGATATTGTTTTTTAGCAGATCGTCAAGAGATTGTAAAAGGCCAATTCTTTTCTCTCAAAAGGCTTTCACCGAGTCATCAGACTCCAATCATATTTCGCAAGGCCAAAAGGTGTTCATGCAAACTAGATGAAACCGAAGTCTGGCAGGCTTTGATCCAGAAGTATCCCCGAGGGGACTAGTGGTCGTTCAACCAACGTCAGTTCAACCTAAGTAGTCAACGTGGTTGAAGAAACGCAGAGGTATACATTTAACAAAAATGGCTTCTGTTGTCTCCGTGTCTGCATTTTTCGTTGTATCTGTTTTGCTTCTAAGGCCGAGATCCACCTCCAGTTCTTGCCTTTTCAAACAATGGAGCTTTATAACCTTTAGGAGCACCATTGATCTCAGCAAACGGTGGAATTCGTAATACATTGAATGGAATGCCATTAGCAACCAATCCTTTCATTATCTTCAAATCAACATTAGTCTCTCCATCATATGAAGTATACCTTCAATGGTATGGGACGATGGGGTTTTTTATTTAGTGATAGTAGAATTATTCAAATATGCAGATAAACTAGATTCCTCTTACTCTATAACACGTTTTTTTACCCTTTCAAATTCTTCATTAAAGCTGAATATCATTGAATTCCTGCCTTCTTTCCAGCTAAAGCCCCAATAAACTAATAATAAATTCAAGTGTATGAACTGCAGAAGCGAAACTTAGAGTGTTTACATCTCCAATACTTTGAGCCACCAAAATTTTTCTTGCCATCTACTACCGCAACAAGATTAATATAATCAATCTCAGCTAGTAGAGGTATTGATTGTTTTCTTTGTGATGCTTTGATTGGAAGAGATTTAGTGATTGAACTTTCGTCACATTGTGTAGGTCTCTGTGTATAATGGTTTGATAAATATTTTTCATCCCCTGATTCTTAACTTTCAAGAGCCTCACTGGTGTTATAAATAAGAAGTCTTATAATTTTCTTTTGCCAAACACCAGCCTAATAGAATGAAGAAGATAGGTAATGGTGTGAATTGAATTTGAAACTTTTAGAAGATTGCGGGGGAGTAATGGTGTGAATTAAAACTATCATAAGGATTGTGAGATTTAATTTAAGTTGTTGAGTCATTTTTTAGCTCCCAATTCACATTGGTCAAGGCAAGAAAATGAATTGTTTTTATTTTATTTTTAACTTTTTCTGAAATGGTAAAAACAAAATTTCCCTTTTTTTGGTCCTTCTAGTGGTAATTAATATATTCAAACTTAATCTTATACTTAAAATGTCTTTATAAAAAATATTATGCTTGAAATTATATATAGTTTCAAAAATACTTTGAAATATGTATAATCTTGTGTACTTCAAAAATCTTTTATAATTATATATAAACTTAATCTTATGCTTCGAATTATATATAATCTTAAAAATATTTTGATATATATATATATATATATAATTTTGTATAATCTAAAAATAATTTATAATTATATATAAATTTAATCTTATACTTTTGTATATTGAATACATGATACATTGGATATCATCAACATATTCTTATTAAGCGATCTTGTAACTGAAAAAAGTTACAATTAAGTAATGTTAACATATAAGTTTAATCACTTAACAAGCAACTGTGATAATATTTAAGGAATATTGATAATAATATTACTTATACCTATATATTAAGTATGATCACGATTAAAGACATATTAGTAGTGTTAACATATGCTTTTAATCATACCTGTAATGAAAATTTTAATAACCTTAATATACAAATGTAACCATAGTATGTTGATTGCAATTAAATGATCTTAACATATAAGTTTAATTACAATCAAGTTATGTGAATGTGTAACTTTGATCATAATTAAGTACTACTAACTATTGGGGTTATGCCCTAGAGTCAATTTGTACTTATACTATTGTCATTATGTTTTATATAATAATATGAGGTTTTCCTTTCCATGAATAGTGAGTTTTGTTTTGTTGGTCATCAAGTACGTGACTTGATAGTAAAACCTTACAATGAATACAATGACTATTCTAAAACTGTCCCTGATCGATTATTATTATTGGAATAATAATAAATTAAGATTAGTATGTTTGTGACTTGATGGTTATGTTTTACTGGCCATGGATATTTGTGATATCGAGTCAAGACATAAATAAATGTTAGAGAACATTGTATTGGACATGACCCACTGTGAGAGTACTTCATGAAATATGTCATAAGTACTTTCTAGCCATAATAATATTGAAAGTCCTTCGACCTAAATTCATCATAATTTCCTACTTGATAAATTCTATATTTTGACATTGTCTAAAGTTGTCTTTAACCAGATAATAAATTAGACTACTGTTGGATATAGAATAAATTAAGGAGAGGAATATGATTGATTGTGAAGGAATTTGTCCCTCTCAGTTATGAGAGAGATATCCATGGGCCCCTTGATAAGTTAGACTGTTAAAAATGCATTGCTGTGCTCAAATATATCAATATAAGATATTGATATCATTTGTTTGAACAGTCTACTATGAAATCAAGAAATAATTGATTAAGCTTAATAAGGATGACATGCTCCGTGCCTTATACTTAATCTGGATATCGTGTGACAAAAGGACTAAATATAAAATTATGGTTTGGTTCAAAGAGATCACCGATCTTCATTTAACCTGGATAGTTATAATGTTTTGTTAGAAACTGCTTATAACTTGTGGGCCATTTAAATATGATTTAGGCACACTGCCAGTATTAAATGAACCAATAGGGTCACACAATAATCGAACTTGTTAGGTTTTTTTTTCTGGTGACCAGGTTCGATGAATCTGGAAATATGTCTAAGTTAATCGTACTTAGAAAATTTACCAGATATAATGAATCTGGAAATATGTCCACATTCGATGTATTTGGATGATGTCCAGATTATAAGAATCTGACTCGGTAAATTAATTAGTTAAATTATCGAGATAATGGCAGAATCTTATCATGTTAGTTTTAATTTAATTTGAATTTAAATTAGAATATGATAAGATATTATTATGGGTTGGACTCTAAGAGGTTCGGGGGTTTTTAAGAAAATCCTAGCCGTCTTTTCAATAGTCCAATTTTTCGGTTGAGAACATTCGTGCCATTCTTTACCAGAAAAGAAAAAAAAACCTCTCAAACCCTAGGCGCTAGCACTCCCCGGGTATCGAGTGAGTTCGCGGTGTGTATCCAATAGAGGACGTTCGCATACTGCAGCGTCTGATGATTGTTCGGGTTGAACGTACAACAGTGCAACCAGAATCGAAGGATTTCGATTACAGTAACTAGAGGTAATTCTTAAACCTTAGATCTTCTTAATCGTTTACTTGGGTCCTCGGGAGGGATTCGTGGATGTTTTCCGCGTTTAGGAGTCCACGAATTCTAACACTAACGTGCATATATAATCATAATTTAATTATTTAGAAATAATTATAATCCAAAATATTTAGTGATCTTAACATTATAAATGTAATACAATAAAATATTTTTAACATATATGTACTTGAAATTAAGTTATCTAAAGTTTAAATTTAATCACAATTAGGTGATTTTGATATATTAGTGTGATACATAATTGGTAACGTTTATTACATATAAGTAGTCACATAATTTGTAATATTAACTAATAGATGTAATATAATAAAATAAATCTTAACATATATGTGGTTTCAATTAAATGATATTAACAATTAGACGATGTTGACATATAAGTGTAATCACATATTCGTAATTTCTATTAAATATGTGTTGTCACCTATTTCAGTGATCTTAATATGAAATATAATTAACCGGTCTTAATATATTTTTAATTAAAAATAATATATTTTTCATTCAATATTTCGAAACTATTTTTCTTAAAAGTATTTAATTTTCCTCTTAGATATACATATTTTTCCCAAATAAGCTTTGCAATGTAAGAGATTCATTTCCTACTAAAATATGAGCTACTAGTTACGTCAATCATTAATTAATAAGAGTAATATATTATCTTTTTTTTTTAATGTAGTAGTGACATACTTAGGGTAAATATTATATATCCTAATTTTTTAAAGTCAAAATTAGACATTTAATTTTAATTGGGGGAGTACTTATATGTTTTTATTTTGATCAAGTTAACATTGATTATTTCAATACACACCATAAGGTACTTAATAAAATGAGTTAAATAACTAATAAAAAATTAAGAAAATGAGAATCAAATAGAAAATTGAAGTTTTAATCAGCACAAATGTGGAAGTCATTTGCACAAATGTGTGAAAAGAGAATACATATTAAAATTATCCTAAAAAGAAGAATAAATGTTAGCTATCTTAAAATTTACAACTAATTTTTGTGCAAATTGAAAATTATAAATGTTAGCTCTCTCTGTAACACCCATATTTTTCAGTCATAGTGGGCTCTGTCTTAGTGAGGTGTCGCCCCATCTAAACTCTAAGACAATGGGTCTTTATAACAAAATAGCACCGAAAGTGGATAAATAGAAATAAATTGTTCCATTAAACTTGTATACCAATTGGAGAATAATATAGATGTCTTGGTCCAAAATATATAAGATAGGCAAATCTATAGTCTGCACCCGCTAAAGCTACAAAAACTTCAAATAGATTGAGCCAAAGAAGTGATACTAGCATCACTATCACATATTTCCAACTTTAAGTCCTAAGAAATAGGAGAAAATAAAGGAATGTGTGAGTTTTATACTCAGTAAATCCCATGTGTTCTAGTGTTTTTTCGTAGAAAACAAACAACAAAAAATAGTTGCATTTTCCCGCAAAAAACAACTCTTTATATCAAGTGGTGGAATAGTGCTTTTCCTTAAAAAAACAAATAAAAGGGATTCTTAGCGTATTTTTTCACTGAAAAGGAGTCTTTAGACACCGTAGTTGGAAAACTCATTGAAAAACCTTAGGGGGAGGGGGGGGGGGGTGAATAAAGTTTTTGACAAACAAATACAGATTAAAAATTTTGATTCCTTAAAAAAATTCGAATTGAAAAGCAGAAATGCTTCGCGGCTTCAAGAGTGCTTTGCGACTTCAAGAATGCTGGCATGGGTCTTTTAAATCAGCACAGAGTGATAGGAGAATGTTATGAAATAAAGATAGGGAATTGAGATGTCAAGGACAAATTTAAATCAAAATAAATAAGCCACTGATTTTAGTGACAAAGATATAGCATTTAAGGTTAGAAGGACAGTGAAGGTGCAGTGAAGAAATTTAGGCAAATAGCACAAGAAGAGATTCAAGGATTTATAGTGGTTGGATGCTTAAATGATCTACATTCACTACCTTAAGTTGTCACTTAAGAATTTCAACACCACTTACTAAAAATCTTTTCAAACTCAATGGTGGTAGGTGAAACCAATCTTACATAAGAGGATCACCACACTTAGTTTTACTCCCAACCTCTTTAAACAAAATAATCAAGGCTCCCCCAACTGAATTTTACCTCCTTAACCTTGATGTAAAGTGGATTTGAAAGAGAGTACAGAGATAGCTCACAGATTGAGTAGATTTGAACAACTAAACACCACACAATCTTTTGCCTTTAGAACAATTTTATTTCACTTTGAAGTAACAATAAAAAGGGAAATTTTTGTATTCTAAATTGTTAGAGTGTTTCTAAGAAAGATGGTACAAAAATCTATTTCAAAATCGAATTCTAAAGACTTTTATAGGAGCTAAACCCAAAATCCCAACTGCTAGTAACGACTAGTTACTTTCTATCAGGATTTCCCGGGTTTTGGATTCACAAAGTGGAAAGATGTCCATCTGAAAGGTGAGTCCAAAACGGCACTTTTTTAAACAGAAATATTTTGAAAATGTTGCAGATTATTGGATGGAATTTGGATTCAGAGGTTCATCCAAACTACTCAATCCAAACATCTGAAGACCAACTCTTTAAAATTATTTTATTTGTGCACTTCAAGGTAAAAATAAATTGATCATTAAGTAATAGAGACATAGGAATTTATAAGAAATTTCTTAACAATAATTTTTAGTCCATAATTCTTTTACAAAGACTTCACGATTTGCACGTACTTAAGTTGAAGTAATACTTGACTAGGATTCCATTGCTCAAGAGTTGCTTATCAATCTCATTTGTATGCCATTGGAAGAATTGAGGTCAAACATGTTCTATCACATATGAATTACATAAATTAGTCCTCATCAATATTTGTCGTAAGTCAAAACATAGAAGAATGCCCTTAGGACTAATAATCTCTCCCTTTTTGAGTGATGACAAGCTTGATGAGATTGTGACATGAAAACAATAATATATACAGTATGGACATGTTAGACGGAGAGAAATAAGAATATTTTTAACTGATATGCATTCTCTCATTATAGGACTTAAAGAGTGCTTATGAGATTAAGATAAGAAAATTCAAGCATAGTCTCATAAACAAGGCTCAGTGAGCCTATGGCCTAACCAACCTCTTTATCCTCATTCCTTTCATAAAAAGGACTATTTCTCAAGGAAATAGCCAAATAGTGTCACCAAAAAAAAAAAAAAAATGTATAGATATGTGCATGAGGAGGTGTAGAGGATAGATCATAAAAGCAATACTCCCCATTTGTAGGTTCACATATGAACATTAGTTAGAAAAAATGCTAGATATGGAGTACGTTTAAAAATAAGATTGGATTTCAAGGTATTGGACTTCTAAAATTAATGTGCATCCAAAATGGGTTAAAATGAGGCAAAAGATAGCATTTTAAAAAGTCAGTTTTGGACTAATATTTTGGATTGAAGAAATGCAGGTCCAAAACTCCCCTTGTGTATGTGCAAGGTAAAAAAAAAATTCCCAAGAGTAAAAAATGATGATTTTCCTGGAATTGACCGAACTTATTTTTCTCAGAAAAATTCAACATAAGGATGTTACTGCACAACAAAAAAGATAACATAGTCTACTTTTGTATCATTATCATCTAAATAATATTGCATATCATATCTAGTTAAAACAAATCATCCAGCCCAACATCAATCAGTCAGAATTACTTCAATTTCTTTAGTTCATAACAACAACATCGTAACATAATCTCCATCAAGTCGTAGGGCCAAATTGTTCTCAGTCTGCATTCTTCAAACCATAACTATAAATAGTCATAATTCATCTCAAACTATATAAAATAATCATAGATTGATCACAATCCATATAAAATTTCTCTCCCTTTGGCATTAATAAAAAAATAAAATAGAAACAACAAGATATTAAACAAAAATGAGGTGAAGAAATATCAATCATATATATTAATCACTGGTTATAAGATAGTGAGCATATAATCAAAAGGATCAGTGGGAGATTAGTGCAAAAAGTAGCATTGCTCAGGCAGAAAACAGAACAAAAAAAAAAAAAAAATTGTTCAAACGCTTAGAGCAGAAAGCATGAAATTGTTAAGGCAGAAATATGGCATAGGAGTTCAATAGGCAACAGTCATGACGTGCAAATTAGGAAATGTGGATGGTTGTAGGCTTGGTGCCAGTACCCTTCTTGGAATGCTATCAAGCAATTCTACTGGACTTTCTCTTGACCACCGCGTGCTTCTGCCATTTTCCAGAGGAGCTTCTAGGTATAGTTGGCTTAGGAGCTTGCAATGTAACTATAGGGGTAGCAGTTCTAGGAACTTCACTCTCCTTTCATTTATCTTTCTCACTGTCTTCTGCTTTCTCTGTTTCTTTTTCTTTTTCCTTTTGCTATTGCACTTCTTGTTCAGTCTGTTTACTAGTCACTTCTTCTTCACTTTGGGGAGAGACAGTTTCCTCTTGAAGCATTTTTTCTTGAGAAGGAGTCTATTCATCAGGGACTTCCTTAGTGGTATTTTAAACCTTCTTTTCCACTACATTCCTTAATCTAGTTCCTAAATTTTGTAATTTAGTCGTAACTTCTGTTCGAAACCCATCAAAATTTTCAGCTAAACTACTTAAAGAATTCAAGATGCTTTGAGTCAGACTACTTTCCTCAGTCTTTTGCTTGCCCTTGTTTGAGGATTCTTCTCCTATGTTAGATTTTTGTTTTGTTCCTGCTTGGGCAGCAGGTGCAATTCTTTTTCCTTCGACCTTGATTTTTTTCAGTTTCTTTCTTTCTTTATCTGAAATATCTCTAAGCAAGGCTCATTCCTTGTTTTCTTACACAAATTCGATCTTTTCAAAGGATTCCATGTTGTACATATTTATCTTAAGATGTATAGGAGTACAAGTACTTAAATTCACATTGAAATACTTGAAGACTTTGGTCATGAGATTACTGTACGGTAGTGCTTTGTGAGATGTATTTCTCGACTGAAAGCTTTATTGCCAGAAAACTAAAACTGATCTGCTTTCCCTCAGACAGGGCCAACATCAGTATCATTTGCATAATACTCACGGATGTCTTATGCCTGAAACTTGGAGCAACTATAGTCAACACCATATGGTACAGAATCCTTCTAGAACCATTCAACTACTTTGAATTTATGTCACTTGAATTTTGAAAACTTTTTCTTCCAGTAAACCTTGCCTCAAATCTTTCCAAATCAAATAGGTCTGATTCTGTTTGAAATTTGTTCATTTCAAAAAATTGGATCCCTCCATCTCTAACTCCAAAAATTCGATTCAACAGCTGATAGTCAAATTTCATGTTTACTGAGCCTACTATAGAGGTGTACCATTGCACCATAAAACCTTCCCTAGTCTTCTCAAACCTTCCATTTTTCAAGTACGCATAGAACTCCCAAACCAGAAAGGTGTAAAGTTTCTCATTTATTGACAGCAAGGCCCCCTTCCAAGATTCTTAAACATTTTCAAGATGTCAGAAAAGTTCAGAAATGCCTTAGCACCAACCTGATATCCAGAGACCACAGTCCTATTTCTAGATAGCCAGTCATTAAATTCAGACTCACATTTTAGATCAAGAAATCGAGGTACCTATGTCTTAGAGCTATCTGGTACATGAAGCTCCGTTGACGAGTCGGATTGTGAAGCTGTTTCTTCAGCAATGATTTTCTTTCCTTTTTGTTTGGTGGCAGATTGTGCGGTGGCAACAGCCTTCATCTTAACCACTGCTTTGCTTTTCTTGCCCTTTTTCGTCATTTGTTCAGTTTCTCCGTCTGACTTTGATATCTTTACCATGGAAGAAGCAAGAGGAAGATGAAGGATCTTTTTGTTTCAATGGAGAAGATGTAGATACGAAGTGAGAGAAGTAGAGAGAACAATGGCAGTTTTAGATTTCTAGGACAGAGAGAGAAATAACCCCTTTTGGTGGTTTCTTAGGTTTTAGAGTAGATAAGTACAATCAAGTACCTTTAATTAGAGATTTGCACCAAAGATAGGTTCACCAATTTTTTTGAAAAATGCAGACATTTTGAAAATTCAAAAAATAGGTTTTGGACTTATGCATTTCTTCATCTGAATATTTTAAAAAATTAGCTTTACATAATTTTGGGCTGCTGCTGTTTTGGACTTAGACTGAGTCCAAATTTGTTAGTCTACAACCTGAAAGAGAGGTATTTTGTTGAGGGGATTTTGGATTCAAGTTTCTCGGGTATTGCATCCAAAATGTCCATTCAAAAGGTGTATTTTCAGAGGTTCTGCAAGAATGAACAATAAAACCTTTGGCAAAGTTATTAGTTACATAATTTTGGTAATTTTTAAACCTCTTCTTAAATGATTGAATCTATCTTCGACCAGAGGTTTAGTGAAGATGTCTACAAATTGTTCATCAGTTGAGATATATTCAGCACGCACATCACCCTTAAGCATATGATTTCTAATAAAATGATATTTAATTTCAATGTGTTTAGTTCTAGAGTGTTGAACAGGATTTTTGGTTAAATTGATAGCACTAGTGTTATCACATAAGATAGGTACGCAACTAAAATTTAAACCAAAGTTAAGCAAAATGTCTTTCATCTACAAAATTTGCAGGCAACAACTACCAGCTGCTATGTATTCAACTTTGGTTGTTAAAAGAGAGACATACGCTTACTTTTTGCTATACCAAGAGACAAGGGAGTATCTAAGAAATTGACGGTGTCTACTGGTACTTTTTCTCTCAACTTTGCAACCGGCATAGTCGGCATCTGTATATCCTATAAGATCAAACAAATTAGTTCAAGGATACCACAAGCCATAATCATGTATTCCAATCAAGTATCTAAGGATTCTTTTTACAGTACATAGATGAGATTCTTTAGGACAAGATTGAAATCTAGCACAAAGGCATATTAAAAACATAATGTCTGGACGTTGGCGGTAAGATAAAGGAGACTTCCGATCATACCTCTATATTTCGATTCATCTATTTTTTTTAACTTTCTCATCTTTATCAAACTTTAAAGATGTGCTCATAGGTGCACCTATTTCTTTTGTTTCATTCATACCAAACCTCTTGAGTAGTTCCTTGGCATACTTAGCTTGATTCAAGAAGAGTCTATCTTTGGTTTGCTTGATTTGAAGATTGAGGAAGAAATTAAGTTCTCCTATCATGCTCATTTCAAACTTTTGCTGTATTGTTTTGGCAAATTTCTTGCATAAAGAATCATTAGTAACTCCAAAAATAATATCTTCAACATATATGTGCACAATTAAGATGTTATCAGAATTTTCAGATTTGATAAATAATGTGTTGTCAACTAATTCACTTGAAAAACCTATTGATAGAAGAAAACCACTAAACCTTTCATACCGTATTCTTGGAGCTTGATTTAAACCATAGAGGGTTTTGGAGAGTTTAAAAACATGGTTTGGAAAACGCTCATGACTAAAACCAGGAGGTTATTTAACATATATTTCTTCTTCAATGAAACCATTTAAGAAAGCACTTTTGACAACCATTTGGTAGAGCATAAAACCTTTGAAAGATGCAAATGTAAGTAATATTTTTATAGACTCTATTCGAGCAACGGGAGCAAAAGTTTCATCATAATTAATACCCTCTTCTTGATTGAATTCATAGGTAACTAATCTGGTTTTATTTCTAATAACAATATCATGTTCATCAAGTTTGTTTCTGAAAATCCACTTGGTACTAATTGCAGAATGGTTAAGTGGTCTAGGCATAAGCTTCCAAACTTAATTCTTTTCAAATTGGTTCAATTCTTCTTGCATGACCATAATCCAAAATTCATCATCTAAGGCTGCATCAATATAATTAGATTCAATGTTGGAAAGTAGGGCAAAATTATCAACAAAATACTATCTAGTTTTGACTCTGCAGTTAGGATCTCCAATGATCTGCTCTTTTGGATGGACAGTTTTGTACTTTCAATCTCTTGACAAGTTCGTGGGCTCTTCAGTCCTTTAATTGATTTCTTCAGCATGTTGTTCTTCTAATTCCTCTTTTTTAGCATGAATATCAAGTGGAGGAGCCATATGTTGCTCACTACCTTTTTCTTTTGAGATACCTATATCATCATCATCATTATCATTTCTAGAAGAATGTATATTAGATTCATCAAACACAATATGCACGAATTCTTTCATACATAGAGTTCTTTTATTGTACACTCTATATGCCTTTTTTGTTGGAAGAATATCCAAGAAATATAGCCTCATCAAATTTGCTATCAAATTTTTCACAGTTGTTACGAGTATTGAGAACAAAACATTTGCATCTAAAAACTTTAAAATATGAAATAGATGGAACTTTGTCAAATATGAGTTCAAAAGGAGTTTTTCTTAAAAAGGGTCTTAGCATAACACGGTTGACGACGTTGCAAGCTGTATTCACAGCTTCAGCCCAAAAATATTTTGGAAAGGAGTTTTCACACAATATTGATCTTGCCATTTCTTGTATGGTTCTATTTTTTCTCTCAATCACACCATTTTGTTGAGGAGTTTTTGCATTTGAAAATTTATGTGAAACATCACTTTCTTCACAGAATTTTGTAAAATCATGGTTGTAAAATTCTCTACCATTGTCACTTTTAATTAAAATCAATTTGCAACCAAGAAAATTTTGAATACGTTTGAGTAGTTTTGAAAATTCAGAGAAAGCTTCATCTTTTTGAGCAAGAAATAAAGTCCAAGTGAATTTTAAGAAGTCATTCACAATTACATAAGCATACCTCTTATCACCATGATTAGTGGTCCTCATTGGTTCAAACAAATCCATGTGTATGAGTTCAAAAGGTTTTGATGTTGAAATCATTTTCTTAGGTTTAAAAAAGGTTTTGATTTGTTTTCTAAATTGGCAAGCATCACAAATTTGATTTTTATCAAATCTATATTTGGCAGTCCTCTAACAAAGTCCTTTGAGGATAATTTGTTTTGGAAATTGATATATATATATGACCTAACCTTCTATGCCAAAGGTAGGTATCGTCATCATTTTCGGAGAGGCATCTAATATCATGTGCCACAAGATCATCAAGATAAAGTACATACACATTTTCAACACAGTTAGCAATAAAAATAGTCTTATTGCTAGAACTATTAATGATAATGCAAGAATTTTTTTCAAAATTAACTTTGTATCTATTATCACATAGTTAGCTAATGATGCTAAGTAGATTGTACTTCAATTCATCAATTAATAGCACTTGTTTGATGATAGTTGATGATCTCTTACTAATATTACCTATCTCAAGTATTTTTTCTTTCTTTTTATCTCCAAATGTGACAAATCCATCGTTTGTAACTTAAATATTTTCCAGCAGTATGATGTTTTCAGTCATTTGCCTTGAGCATCTACTGTCCAAAAACCATTTTGTGGAGTCATCTTGTCCGATAAATGTTCTTATACATAAGATCGAAGAGTGATTTTTGGTACTCATACCTTCTTAGGTTCAGGGGGGGTTAGTGGTAGTTCCTTTTACCCTCCAAATTATTTTTATACCAGATTGCAAATTCTTCCTAATATGATACTTAGATGCTTTGTGCCCAAATTGTTCACAATATGTGCAACTATTGTTTTTTATATATGATAAAGCAACTTTTACAAAATGAGATTTGTAAGTTTCAGCTTTGATCTCATGCCTATAGCTTAGACCATTTCGTTTTCTAGCTACATGTTGTGCACCAAGAAAATTTTCCAAATTTTTTTTGCCATTTGTAAACTTTTCAATACATGACTCTATTTTTCATATCATCAAAATTGCTAACCATAACTTTAAGAGAGCGAATTTTGTCACACAAACATTTATTTTTTAGAGACACATGATGCAAGAAAGTAATGATAATATCTTTTTCCACATTTGAGCATATATATGACTCAAGTGAGACTTTGTTCTCATTTAACAGCTTTGCATTCTCATCTAATAAAGAATCAATTTTTATCTTCATTTATTTATTTCTTCTAGACAACTTTTTAAGTTCATGAAACATGTCAAAAAGAAATTCACTAGGAACATCATGCTTTTTACAATCAGAATCATGCAAATCGGTTATCAAATCTAGCGATGTAGGATTTACCGTATCCTCCATAGCCATAAAGCAAATGTTTGCTTTTTTATTTTCCAAATCACAACTTTCTTCAGTCTTAGATTTAGTTTGATCCTAAGTTCCAATCAATCCTTTTCCTTTCTTCAACTTTATATCCTTCTTTTTCTTTCTAAATTTCTTGGCCTTCTTTTTTTTCGCTACTGGACAGTCAGTAATGAAATGCTCCGTGCTTTTGCATTCAAAGCATTGAGGTTTGAAGGAGAACATTTGTCCTTTCTTTTTCACAAGCTTCTTAACCTTTTTAAAATGGTCTTTTTGGAATATTTTTCTAAATTTTCTAACAACCATAGCTAATTCTTCTGTGTCCAAATCAATACCATCATGACAATCAGTTTGATCACTGTTAGCCTCTTCATCAACTGCTTTTAAGGTAGTTCCCTGATTACCTTTGTTATCATCATCATCATCATCATCATATTCTTGAAATCTTTTGATTTTCATTTTATGGGTCAAAAGAGAGCTGATTAGCTCTTCAATAGGTAAGCTATTTAGGTTTTTAGATTCCTCTATAGCTAAGGTTTTTGGCTGCCAACTTTTTGACAAAGCATCAAATAGTTTTCTGTTTTGCTCACCAAGAGAGTATTCCATATGCCTTTAGTCCATTCATAATATTTGTGAATCGAGTGAATATATTTGTTATGTTCTCACTTGGCTTCATAGTGAATAATTTATAGTCTCGGACTAAGAGTCCCAGCTTTGATTTCTTTATTTGATTAGTCCTCTCATAGGTGACATCAAGTAATCTTCACATTTCGAAGGCTGAATCACAACCATTAACCCAGTTGTATTCATTAGCATCAAGAGTACAACACAATATATTTATTGCCTAAAAATTTAAAGTCATTTTCGAAATATCCTCATTGTCATATTTATCACTCTGTTTAGGCACTATTCTACCTTCAACAAATTTTGACGGGACAAATGGTCTATTTTCAATCAGATTCCACAACTCAAAATTTATTGAGTACATATATATCTTCATTCTATTTTTTCAGAATGTATAGTTGCTTCTATTGAACAAAGGAGGTCTGTTTGTTGAAGACCCTTCGATGTAAGGCATAGCAGATGTGTTTACCACATGGATCTTTGTTACAAGGCTGTTAAACCAAAGATAAATTTGACCAACGCTCTGATACCAATTGAAAAATTCTAGGGGGGTGAATAAGGTTTTTGGCAAGAAAATGCAAATTAAAAATTTTGATTCCTTAAAAAAATTTGAACTGAAAAGCAGAAATGCTTCACGGCTTCAAGAGTGCTTTGCGACTTCAAGAGTGTGGGTAGGGGTTTTTTAAATTAATACAGAGTGATAAGAGAATGTTATGAAATAAAGATGGGTAGTTGAGATGTTAAGGACAAATTTAAATCAAAATAAATAAGCCACTGATTTTAGTGAAAAGGATATAGTATTTAAGGTTAGAAGGATAGTGAAATTGTGGTGAAGAAATTTAGGCAAATAGCACAAGAAAAGACTCAAGGATTTATAGTGGTTCGATCCTTAAATGATTTACATCCATTACCTTAAGTTGTGACTTAAGAATTTCAACACCACTTACTAAAAACATTTTCCCAACTTAATGGTGGCAGGTGAAGCCAATCTTATATAAGAGGAACACCACACTTAGTTTTACTCCCAACCTCTTTAAGCATAATAATCAAAGCTCACCCCAATTGAGTTTTACCACCTTAACCTTGACACAAAGTGGATTTGAAAGATAGTACATAGATAGCTCACAGATTGAGCAGATTTGAACAACTAAGCAACACAACCTTTTACCTTTGGAACAATTTTATTTCACTTTGAAGCACCAATAAAAAGGAAGATTTTTATATTCTAAATTGTTAGAGTGTTTTAGAGCAAGATGGCACAAAAATCTACTTCAAAATCAAGTTCTAAAAACTTTTATAGGAGCCAAACTCGAAGTCCCAATGGCTAATAACAGCTAGTTACTTTCTGTCAGGATTTTCAAGATTTTGGATTTACAAAGTGGAAGGATGTCCATCCAAAAGATGAGTCCAAAATGACACTTTTTTAAGCAGAAATATTTTGAAAAATGCTACAGATTATTGGATGGAATTTTGAATTTAGATGTTCATCTAAACTACTCAATCCAAACATCTAAAGACCTACTCTTTAAAATCATTTTATTTGTGTGCTTTAAGATAAAAGTAAATTGATTATTAGGTAATAGAGACATAGGAATTTATAAGAAATACTTTAACAATGATTCTTAATATATAGTTCTTTTACAAAGACTTCACGATTTGCACGCACGTAAGTTGAAATAATACTTGACTTGGATTCCATTGCTCAAGAGTTACTTATCAGTCTCATTTGCATGTTTTTGGAAGAATTGAGGTCAAACATGTCCAATCATGTATGAATCACATAAATTAGTCCTCATCAATGTTTGTCATAAGTCAAAACACAGGAGAATACCCTTAGGGCTAACATTCATCAACAATTGTCAAAACGAAGTCATGTATATTTGGAAATCATGGTTTATTGAAAATCAATACCCTATGTTTAAAGAAAAGTAGGTACTTCCCTCAATGGAAAGTTAACCTGAATACAAAGCTCACAAGGTTTCGCCTTGAGCAATTATGGGCTTATTGTGCTAGGGACACGCCTTTAGCACTCAGCCGCATTATGCTAGAACAGTGAGTGACAAAAACACATCACCTCATATCCATACTCAATCATCTAATTTGCGATAGTATGGGCTCTTTTATTCCCATACTCCCTTCATATGAAGTCCGGCAATTCTTTTACTTGCGGTAGTAAAGGCTTCCCAACTCTCATACTCTCCTCATACGAGATCTGGCAAGGGTCGATCACTGAGTTTCCCAGTCAATATCAACCAGAGGCTTACACATGATTTGCTTACTCATTGGGATAGTGCTAGTTAGGGAACTAGCTAATTCTAATGTCTGGCTGCCCCATTTAAAGTAAGATGAACCCTAAAATTGAAACCGGGTTACTTGAGGTCATTTATCTCTAACGTGAGTTAGTACAAAGGTCAAAACCCTTTCAAATTCCTTGCAATGATTTCCAAGCTTCACTGAGCATAAAGCGCAACAAGCTTTTCAAATTGTGCTTCAAGTGTTCTAAAAGCAATTAGAACCCAAAATCAGCATGATAATACTTTTTTTTAAACCAAAAAGTAGCATTTATGCCACTGGAGAAATTTCATAATACGCTTCAATTAATGTATAAGATCGTAACAGTCACATGCTTGATCGTGGTAGGATATAGCTTTAGGAAAATTTGTTTGTTAAAGGAATGTTTTTGTTTATTTATGCGGGAAAACATCTAATCATATAAAGTTTGATAAAATAGGGAACTCACATTTCTATAGATCATAAAAGATTCATATTCACATGATTTAGGATATTTCTAGCCAAAATAAAGTTTATAAATAAAAGGAAGTTCAATTTGTGCAAAAATATAGGTGCGCGATTTCAACAAGAAAACACCTAGTAAGGTAAGATTTTGAAAATCCATAGTCTCACAAATATTCATAATGTTGAATAAATTATTTCTATTTAAATGTGATGGAAAACATTTAGCTAATATATAGTTTGGATAAACTTATAAAGCGTAAAGCTTTAAAGCATAAGAGTTCATGCCATAATATTTCAGAAAAATACTTAGCTATTAGGAGTTTAAAAATCAAATGACTTACAATATCTATGATTCATAAGGCCATTGAATAAAATGCTCATATTCAAATATTTTATAAAAACACCAACTAATTAAGCGATATTTGTAAAATAGAGGGACTCACCTTAATCAATAGGATTGGTTCACTCACACTTTCACAAGCTTAGGGCTTCGCTTGAGTTGGACCACCTACAATAATGAGGTGTTTACATAAGACATTAACCAATGTTTCCAAATTAAAACTTGCATAACCCTAAAAAGAATGTTATTCCATTTCTTAATCTCAAAAGCTTAAAGGAAATTGAAGCATCCCAACAATGGTGTTTTAGTTTGCTTTCATGCTCTGCACCTTCCAACCATCGAATTATAGCCATTACCTCAAGGCTACTAAACACAAAATTTTATTCTCTTCTAAATGGTAGCTTTAGGTATTTTGATATGATATGATTTCTAGCCACTAAAATCCTACAATACATATTCCAAGCCTTCCTGAATATTCTAAACTGTATTTAGGTTTAATTATCTCTATTCACAATTATTTCAGCTTCTGAAATACCCACGAATTTTTATCAAATGTTCACTTCATTTATTTCCACAATAAATAGATTCACTATATTTCCTTCCATAAATTCCTTCTTTTTTCGTTAACTAATATTCATCATTTAAACACTTCGAAGTACATCATGCAAGTCTTCAAACATCACCATTAATTTCCTTCATCGAACCGGACATATCTTCAACAATAACAACAACAATTTTCATTTCATTTTCCTTTCAAGAATTCAAATATTTAAGCATGAAACCACCTCATAATAAATCACCAACATATGTAACTAAACTTTAATTTCAAAGAGAGGAATCTTAGCTATTTATTGAAGCAATACTAAGCTTGCAAGTGTTTCCTCCTTTCCTTTTCTTTCCCTCTTTTTCTCTCAGTTTTTCCTTTTCTTTTCTTTCTTTTCTTCCGGTTTCCTTCCTTCTCTCTTCTTTCAATTTTTTTATTTTTCTTCTTTTCTCTCGTATGTTCTTTCTTTCTTCCTTTTCTCCTTTCTTTTTATAGCTTCCCAAAATCTTTAATGAAATACTTGATGACTAAGCAAATCCTAGATATTCCTAGAACTTAATAGATATTAATGGAAGCTAGTAGAACCTTATAGAAAGCTTAGGAATCTTGGAGAAGTCCACCTAATCATGCTTATAGAAAAATTTGGAATCTTGTAGGATTTCCACTAGATCATGCAAACCATGCAACCATTCATATTAAGTCCAAATGGCTTCATCCATGCAACCGGTCGTATAAGTCCAAACGGGCTTTTATTTATGGGCTATCTTAGCTAAAGTCCAATTAAATACATCACCCACCAAAACATTTTATATAATGGCCCACTAACTTTATATCCATGGCCCACCAATATTTATAGCCATGGCCCACAATATTTATATAACACGGGCCTTTATGGCCTACCAAGCTTTTATATAGCATGGCCTACCAAAACGTATAACATTTTTTCACTTAATTCTGTATTAATCAATCATACATTTTACGAATATATATATATCATTATGTACTTTCCTTCTTCTTATCCATAATTCTTGTAGTTAATAATTTCTCAAGAGAGGGTTATTACAATCTCCTTTCTTAAAGAGAATTTCATCCTCGAAATTAGCATTTACCTTTAAGTGTTCTAAAGAGACTTTTCATATTTCTATCTCTATTTCCCAAGTAGCATCTTGTATAGAGTGAAGATTCCATAGCACTTTCACAAGTGGGATACGTTTCTGACATAATCTCTTTTCAGCATACTCTAAAATTTTTGATAGGTTTTTTTTAATTTTCTGAATCTGGAGTCAAATTTATAATGACATCATTCAGAATATGTCTAAAATCAGTTGTGTATTGTTAAAATTGCAATACCTAGAATATATTATGGATGCCTTGAGGTTTTGGTGGTAATTCTAGCCTGTAGGTTACTTTTCCAATTTTATTTGACATTGGAAAAGGTTATATAACGAGGGGTTAATTTCTACTTTTTTATTGTGCTTTCATTCCCCACACCTTGTCGTGTTATTAACTTTGGAAATGCTTGATTTCTTTCAGCCAATTCCAGTTTTCTTCTACAGTGATCAGTATAACTTTTTCAATGACTTTAAGCTATCTCTAATTTCTCTTTAATTAACTTCACTTTTTGCCAGGTCTTTCTATATCCAAAGCATTATATTGATCTTGCTTCTACCCTATATTTTCCAATGAAATCATGATCGATATTTTCGTCTGTGCAAGGCTTTAAGTAATGTCATCGAATAGTGGACTGATAATCATTATTAGAATTAAATTCTATGTAAGCCAAATTATCAATCTAGTCGTTACCAAAATGCGAAAGCACACACTCTTAGCATATCTTCTAAAATTTAAATCACTATATATATGCATCTATTTGTGTATATGTCGCAGTAATGAACTTTAATATAGTCCCATATAGCTGCTGCATTTTTTCCAATTTCATGAGGTAAATCTTAGATCTCGATCAGAGGTAAGATTGGAAGGTACCCTATGTAATTTTACTAATTTTTTCACATAATTTTTGCTCTATTTCTCCAAAGAATCCTTTTCACTTTTCATTTTCATTTGCTGTAATTCCTTATCATTCTCTTGTGTTTCCTTCAACTTGTAATAGCATGGACTATATTGATATCTTATACTTTATCATTCATCTTTTAGTCACATAATGCCTCCAACTTTGGGGCTTGTACCGTTTGAAACGTTAGCATTTTTACTCCATTACTTAATACATCTACTACTACATTTGCTTTACCAGGATAGTACTTAATAGGGTACTGTCTCTTATGTTAACCGGATTAAAGGTGAGGCGAGTTTTGAAAATCCCTCAATAAACTTCCAATAGTGTCCAGTCAATCCCAAGAAACTTTGTACTTCAATTAATGTTTCTAGGTGTTTCCAGTTGTAATGACTTCAGCTCTTGCAGGATTTACCGAAATTCCTTCCTTGGTTATCACATGTCCCAAAAGGCCACCTTATCTAACCAAAACTCAATACATTAAATTTATGAACATTGTAAAGACATTGTGACACCAAAAGGAATTGTAACAATTCATAGTTATCATATTGTGAATTAAATGCAATTTGGGAATGTCCTCCTTTCCAATCCTAACTCGATAATATTCATGTCTTAAATCTAATCTAAAGTAACTTCTAGTGCCTTGCAATTGATGAGACATTTCATCCACCATTATTAATTTCTCTTCACTACCAGAGCATTTGATTCTCAATAATCTATATATATTCATAAGGTACCATCCTTCTTTTTCATGAATAACACTGCCGTTCCCCAATATGACATGCTAAGACGAATAAATCCGTACCTTAAATTTCTCTAATGCTTGGAAGTAATAGAAATTCCGAATTGTATAGCATATTCTATACCCCCCACCCCCACACATACACATACAAAAAAACACACACATACACACACATAATCATGAAAGCACGATAAGTGTAAAGACAATATATATTATATCTTTTTTACCATATCGAGTTCTAGATTTTTTCGTTCCCTTACGTATTTCACTTGCATTCCTCATACAACATTTACATTAAGCCATCATATATATTTCCTTCACATGGCATCCCCTGTTACTTGGTTCCTCCTTAACTAGTGTTGCCTTATAATTTTTTACTTGAGGCTTGTATGCTCTTATCTCTTACCTGTATAACCTTCTTGAGCATTGTGTGCACGATCTTATCCTTTTACATGTAAACAATTGAGTGTTGTATGTCATCTTTTTCTGCAAAGATAATATCTTCTAAGCCTTCTTCAGCATTCTTCATACGTACGTATATTTTTATGACAAAAAGTACATTGCTTGTATTTCTTTCTCCAAGGTACCAGTCCATTCTCCTAGTTTTGTCTTTCTTGCCCTATTAATCCTTTACAATCTTGTCTAGCCTGTTCTTGATCCTTTTTTTCAACTCGAGAAGCTATTTTTGTGGCAATATTATTGTTCCAATATCAAATCAAATTCGAAAAGATATGATAAGATTGTCAAGTTATCTTAGTAAATTACTAATTAATTTACCAAGACAGATTCTATGAATCTGGACATCCTCCAAATATATCAAATCTGAACTCCTTTTCAAATACAATGAACGTAGACATCTTCCCAGATGTAATGATACATTGAATTTGGACGTCTTTTTATATTCGATGGACCTGGACATATTTCCAAATATATTGAACCAAGTCACCAGAAAAATAACCTAATTTGTTCGCTTAATGTGTGACCCTATAGGTTCATTTAACACTGGCAGTGTGCCCAAATCACATTTACATAACCCACAAGTTGTGATTTTTGGCAAACATTATAACTACTCAGGTAAAATGAAGATCAATGATCACTTTGAATCAAATCATAATTTAATGTTTAGTCCTTTTATCACACGATATCCCGATTAAGCATAAGGCATGAAGTATGTCATCTTTATTAAACTTAGCGAACTATTTCTTGATCTCATAGTAGACTGTTCAAACAAATAATATCAATATCTCAATTTGATATATTTGAGCAAAGCTATGCATTTTAACAGTTTAACTTATCAAGGGGTCTATGGATATTACTTTCAAGAATGAGAGAGATAAATTCCTTCATTATCAATCACATTCCTCTCCCTGATTTATTCTATACCAATAATAGTCTAATTTTATTATCTGGTTAAAGATAATTTTAAACAACGTCAAGATATATAATTTATCAAGTAGGAAATTATGATAAATTCAGGTTGAAGGACTTATAATATTATTATGGCTAGAAAGTACTTATGACATGTCCCATAAAGTACTCTCATAGTGGGTCATGTCCAATACAATAATCTATAATATTTATTTATGTTTTGACTTTATATCCTATATATCCATGAACAGTAAAATATAGCCATCGAGTCACAAATATACTAATCTTAATTTATTATTGTTTCACCAATAATAATCGTTAGGGACAATTTAAGAATAGTCATTCTATTGGTTATAGGATTTTACTATCAAGTCACGTACTTGATGATCATAAAATAAAATATACTATTCATGAAAAGACATGTCTCATATTATTACAAAATACATAATGACAATAGTATAAGTACAAATTGTTTAGGGCATATCCCTAACAGGCCCGACATCGAGAAAGGCAGGGATCCCTGCCCTTGGCTTGTTAGGGGCAAAATAATCCATAGCCCCGACCAGTGGGGAAAAGAAGAAATGGGTCTGGCTATGCCCCGAGGGAATAGGGGGCCCAATAGAGAATTGAGCTTAAAATTCTTTAACTAGGCTTAAAGTTAAAAAATAAAATAAAAACTTGTAAAAAAATAAAAAACACATTTATCATTAAAATTTCAATATAATCACAATAAAATGAACCCTACAAATTATGTGAACTAAAGAATTGAATTATATGAATTACAACAAATTTAGACCATAATAAACTCTACAATTTACTTATAAAATGATAATAAAGTCCCGAAATAAACTCTAAAAAATTAAATTAAATGAATCATAACAAATTATAGATCATAATAAACTCCAAATACCTTATACTTTATATCTATACACATATTTATGACTTGTCTATTCAAATACTAATTATATATTTCATATATAATTATAGTTTTTTATAATTAGCGAGTGTGTGTGTGTGTGTGTGTGTGTGTGTATTAAAAAGTCTAATTATATATTTATATAATTAGTATGTAAGTAGATAAATGCATATACTTGTATGTGTGTGTGTGTGTGTGTGTGTGTGTGTGTGTGTGTGTGTGTGTGTGTGTGTGTGATATACATATATAAATATAATATACTATATGTATATATATGTGTATTTATATTATAAGTATATGTTAGTGTTATGCTCTAGAGGCAATCACTTACAAATTGTATATGACATATTTGTTTTATAATAAAAGGCTTTATTTATCTTTCAGTTTATTTTCTTTACTTTTACGTAAAATAACTGTTAGATAAAGTCCCTAGTACAACACTGTGTTAAGAAAATCATGATAGAGATCATGATGTGAGATTCTTACTACACTGTATAGTGTTAGTATTTAAATAATCCCTAGTCATAGTATTAGTAAGATAATGACATCATTAATGTATTAAGACTAGTATGTGTTAGACTTCTTGATTTGATCAGGCAATGGTTCTCATATTCATAAGTATTGAGATACTCAAAGTTAACACGTGAATGTTTGTTAGTAGAACAAGTACATTAGATGACCTGACAATAAGATAATCACATGAATAACTATGTAGTGCTTGTAGTAGAATCTCGCTATAGCAAATGTGCAAGTATCCTTCGACTTGAGATCTCTAAGGTACTTTGTTTGTTGAGTATTGTACTTTGATTCCAATCTCTGGAAACAAACGAGGGCCACTTATGAGATAGATATTGGGTATAATGTGAGGTAAACGAAAGTAGTTGAGAGGGTCAATAAAGGATTCACCACTCCTAATAGTAGGGGCGAATATCTCACGGCCACTTGAAAGAATTACTACTCGTGAAATCCTTGGCCAAAGTTATTGTATATTGGAAACAGTTCCAATTAATACACATGTAGAGTAGTAAATTCTTGGTACAAGTACTAATATATTTGGATCAGAATTAATATATATTTTGGAAGGAGTTGTCACTAATTCCGTACTCCAAACCGAATGAGATATTATATGGTGAAAGGAGTTTATTGCACCATTGTTTGTTATTGAAGGATTCATGTTAAGTCACTTAACTTCCTGGACTCTTGGGTGTTCATGATGTGTTGCTAGATATCGCTCATGATCTATTGAATATGGTTTATTAATTGATGAATTAATAAACCAATCATTTTTTGGAATTAATAGATTAATTCTAAATTCTTTTAAGGATTATTAATCTCAAAGATATTTGAATTATTTCATTTTCGCTACTAATTGATTGGGAAACTTGATAGGTCACACACAATATAAGATTATGTACTCGAGATATTATATGATAACGTTGTGGGGTTAATCATGAGAAGTAGAAGTTATTTGGATCAAATTATAATTAGTTATAATTTTTAGGCTAAATTATAATTATGAAAACTTAAAAGTTCCAATTACAATTTAATGAATTCTAATTTGATTAGAATTCACATAGGAGGCTTCGGCGTGAGGTTCTACATTTTTTTCCCCAGAACATGGGTGATTGTTTTTATCCTTTTTAAGAGACACAGAAGGGGTTTTTTTGCTCTCTTTGGGGAAAAGAAAAGCCTCACGATAAATCTTCTTCTTCTTTTCTCTATTTTACCCTAGCCGCCGCTCTTCTCTGCTAGCACAGAGATTGTGTTTGGCTTCTTGAGTATCCTCTGTGTGAATATTATTAGAGGGAGTTCTACGCTTGGACTCCAGTGGCGATGATGAGGATCTTTGGTATTACTGTATCGCACCTCAACAGAAGGAAGAAATTTTGAGCAACATAGACATCACTAAAGGTATATTTTCTTGTTTTTGATCAGTTTATTTCAATGCATACGATCCTCTTGTATAGAATCCTTAGTTTTCGCTGCATAATGCATATATGGTGCACGTATAGATTCTAATAGTATGAACATTATATATATAATGGTGGCTAGGACGTGGTAGGGTAGGGCAAGGCGGGTTAAGGCGAGGTAGGGATCATGCAATTCCCGTCCCTAGATAGGGCCAAGCTATGAAGCCTAGCCCCATCCCTATCCCTATCCCTACTTGGTATGAAAGGCTTAGTGGATTCTTCCTCTCAAAAAGTTTTTCTAGAGGATTGATTGATACCACACTGTTTATTAGGTTAAAAATAATCTGGTGATCTTCTTATTGCTCAACTTTATGTTGATGATATCATTTTTGGTACTACTAGTGATTCCTTGTACAAGATGTTTGCTAAGACAATGCAGCAAGAATTCGAAATGAGCATGATGGGAGAACTAAACTTCTTTCTCGGGAGGGTTGAGCCAAGTCCCCTCTTTAAATAGGGAGACTACTAACCCCACATTTTATAGTACATTGAGTTAAGGATTAGCATATTAGTCGATAGGGATATCCAAATTATGATATTGTTGAAGGTAACATTTTATAGTACATGGAGCTAAGATTAGCAAATCGATCTTTATATATGTGATTTCCAATTCATAATTAATATAGAAGCTTTTTCCTTTTTTTCCCTTTTAGCTGCCATTTTTGTTGTGTAAAAATCGTGTACATTTATAAGATTCCGACAAACTATTTGTTTAGCATTTTCCACATAAATTTAATGGGCTAAATATTTGCAATAACCTACTTTGTTCACCATGCTAAGAGGATGGATTAGTCATGGATTAACTCAAATGATCATTTAGGTAATGAATATAATAAGCATTTGGATAGCTTTATAGAATTTACATTAAGAGACAGGCCTAATAGAGCTAAAATCTATTGTCCTTAAATGAAGTATCAAAATAGGTTTCTTTATAGTACAATAGATGTTAAATAATGTTGTCAAATGTGGAGTTTTATCCATTCGTACAAAAAATTGAGTGCTCATGGAGAAACATACATAGCTTCCTGTGATATAAACACCAGCATTCCTTCATCAAACAAAGTACAAGGGAATGATATAGTTGGGATGGTCCAAGATGTTGTTGGCAATAATATAAGTGAAGAGCCTAAAGATTTGAAGGAGATAATTAAATTGCTAAAAGTGGCTAATGTCAAGTTGTATCCAAGTTATATTAAGTTTTCTTCTCTGTCATTCATCTATTACACTTGAAAGCCCTCAACATGTGGTCAAATAAGTTTGTTGATATGTTACTTGAGCTTTTAACAGATGATTTCAGTGAGATGGGTGTGAAAATTATCAAAAAATTACTATGAGGCTAGTAAGATAATAAATGTACTACGAATAGAATGTAAAGGATGGGATACTTGTCCAAATAATTGCATGATATGTAGGAGAGGAAATAAGGCCATTACTTTTTGTGAGGTGTCTAATGCTCTAAGATATAAGAAAGAGGACAACACTGTTATATGCAAACATGTTAGGTATTTCCCATTGACTTCGAAATTGAAGTGCTTATTCACATCTCGCAAAACTGCTTCTCTTGTGAGGTGGCATGAAGAAGGTTGTGTGAAAGGTGGAGTTTATAGACACCTAATTGATTCTAGAATTTAAAGATAGTTTAATGCATTGCATTTAGAATTTGCAAGTGATTGCTGTAATATAAGACTTGGACTGGCCGGCCTCAGATGAATTTTGTCAATTTTCAAATATACACATATCACATAGTACTTGTTCTATTATCTTAATATTGTATAACTTGCCACTCTAGCTATGATGAAGCTATCTTATTTTATATTGTCAACTCTTATTGATGGCCCCAAGAGTCGGGGGAATAAGATTGATATTTTTATACAACCATTAATCGAGGAGTTGAAAGAATTGTGGTGTGACAGTGTGACGACATATAATGTTGGGGAAAAATGATGTTTCATTTGTGTGCAACTGTTATGTTGACTATAAGTGATTTTTTAGTGTATGGCAATCTATTTAGCCATAGTGTCCACAACGAGAAGGCTTATCTGATATGCAATATTAATTACTTATCTTACCACTTGCCTAATAGCGGTATATATTGCTTCTTATATCACCATAAATTTCTTAAGCCATCACATAAGTTCTGTATAGACAAAGTTTCTTTCTTTGGTGCAATGAAAACATGATAAGTACTAACAAGGTACACAAGGACCAAAATATTGACATAGCTTAAGGGTTGTTTATTAGAATATGAAATAGATATATGAAAATCAGAATCCAACTTAGTTATGAAGAGAGTTTGGCATAAATCCATATAATTGGAAGAAGAAGAGTATTTTTTGGAAGGAACTGTATTGGGAGAGTAATTTGATGAAGCACAATCTTGATCCGATGCACATGGAGAAAACTTTTTGCGGAAATCTATTGTAAAGAATATTGGGTAGTAGTAATTCTTTAAAAGATAACTTGAAAACTTGTCAAAACATGCAAGTAATAAATATTAGAAAATATTTACATTCCATTTTAAAGCCCTCCAGAATTGGAAACTTATAAACCTTAGAGGGTGACAAATAAATACAAAATTTTTAAGTCTTTTGAAAGCCAAAAAAAGAAAAAACAAAAATGAGTATGCTGAAAAAATAGATTTTCTGTGCAGCTTTAAGTGTGAAGCCAAAGATCTTTAAAAAAAACTCCACTAAATGATAAAAAGGGGGACTATATTAAAGATGGACAGATAAAGCATTAACAACTATTTCACTCTACTACATAAATGTCTTTAATTAAATGAGTGAATGCAAGGAAGAATGCAAAGTTTTCAAATCGGATGAACAGAAAAATCACAGTAATAAATTTCAGAATAAGTGTAAGAAAATAGACATAATGATTTATAATGGTTTGATCCTCAAATGATCTACATCCATTGCTTTAAACACGCATTTAATGGTGGCAGGCAATACCAATTTTACAATAGAAGGTCACCATACTTGGTTTTCCCAACCTCTATACACCCAACAATCAAAGCTTATCCCAACTAGATTTTACTTCCCAAAACTTAATATAATTCAAATTAAAGAGAAAATACAGAAATAGCTCACAGATTGAGCATATATAAACCAACTAGAGTTCTGTTAGTGTTATGCTCTAGAGGCAATCACTTATACATTGTATATGACATATTTTCTATTAATAAAAGACATTATTTATTTTATAATTTTTTTGTTTACTTTTATGTAATATAACTATTAGATAAAGTCCCTAGTACAACACTGTGTTAAGAAAATTATGATATATATCATGATATAAGATTCCTACTACACTGTATAGTGTTAGTACTTAAATAGTTCATAGTCGTAGTATTAATGAGATTGGACATCATTAATGCGTTAAGACTAGCATGTGTTAGACTTCTTGATTTGATTAGGTGGTGGTTCTCATATCCGTAAGTATTAAGATACTCAAAGTTAACACGTGGATGCTTGTTAATGGAACAAGTTCATTGGATAACCTAGCTATGAGATAATTACATAGATAACTATTTAGTCACAGTGATATAATCTCAATATAGCAAACGTGCAAGTATTCTTAGACTTGAGATCTTCAAGGTACTTTGTTTGCTGAGCATTGTGCTTTGATTCCAATCTCTAAAGCCAGATCGAGTGCCGCTTATGGGATGGATATTGGGTACATTGTGAGGTAAACGAAAGTAGTTGGAGGGTCAATAAAGGATTCACCACTTTTAATAGTAAGGGCGAATATCTCATGGCCACTTGTAGGAATTACTACTCAAGAAGTCATTGGCCAAGGCGACTGTGTATTAGAAAAGTTCCAATTGATACACATCTAGAGTAGTGGGTTCCTGGTACAAATACTATTATATTCGGGCCAGAATTAATATATTCTGGAGGGAGTTGAGACTAATTCTGTACTCCAAATCGAATGAGATATTGCATGGTGAAAGGAGTTAATTGCAGTGTAGTTTGTTATTAAAGGGTTCATATCAAGCCACTTGATTTCCTGGACTTTTGGGTGGTCATGATGTGTTGCTAGACACCGCTTATGATTTGGGAATATGGATTTATTAATTGATGAATTGATAAACCAATCCTGATTAGAATTAATAGGATTAATTCTAATTAATTATGGATTATTAATTTCAAAGACATTTGGATTAATTCATGTTCGCTACCAATTGACCGGGAAACCTAATAGGTCATACACAATAGAGGATTATATACTCAAGATGTTATTTAATAACATAGTGGGGTTAATTGCGAGAAAGAGAAGTTGTTGTGGATAAATTATAATTAATTATAATTTATGATCCAAATTGTAATTGTGAGAACTTGATGTTTCCAATTACAATTATAAAATTTTAACTGTTTTAGAATTCTCAATTTTCAGTGATTTTTGTGACATATAAGGGATATGCACGAAACCCTAATGGTAAGGGTGATTCACGAAACAACAGCTTCTAACCTTCTCTTGTCTCTCTCTCATTTTTCTTTAGCAAAGAGGAAACGAAAAACCCTAACCCTATCTAGCCGCCACTTTGGTTTATGCTTGCACATAAACATCTTGATGCTTGAGTGTCATCCTCCGTGTGGATTTTTGTTAGAGATAATCACATACTGTAATTATAGTGGCTGGACATTCGACTTTCGTAGTGTTTGATAAAGAGGATTGCTGGATCGCGCCTCAGACTTAAAGAAGAAAAATTTTGTTTTTAGACGCTCAGCAAAGAAAGGTAAAACTGTTACCTTTGTCCTCTATATGTCTTATTTTCCACACATATGCGATTCCTGAGATGGTATCTTAATCTTATTTTTCCGTTGCGCCGTATATGACATGCACAAAATACCCAACAAGTACCTTTACCTTTTTAACTCTAGAACAATAGATCTCTCTTTGAAGCATAATGTAGATGAAGGATTTTTATTTTTCAAAAGTTTTAGGATGTTTCTAAAAGTGTTAGCACAAATCCTTCCTAAAAATTGCATTTAAATGACTTTTATAGTGGCAAAAATCAAGACCGCAACAACTAGTTATTGCTGTCAGGTTTTGCAGGGATTTAGGACTCACAAGGTGAAGATTGTGGGTCCAAAAGATGCGTCCAAAAGTTTACTTTATATTGAAATACCCATTTTGAAATTCTATAGGCTTTGGTCTTACAAGATAGAAAGTTATGCATTTAAAATGTGCATTTACAATAACACTTTATACCAAGAAATATATTTAGAATAACTTTAGATTTAGGTACTTTGGAAACTGATTTTAGATGGGCATTTTAGATTCAGAGGTTTATCTAAGACTATTCAACCAAGTTTTTATAAAATCAAAAGATTTTCTTGTAAAATTCTTTTTATGATCAAAACCTAGATTAACAATACCCTTTTTTTAAAATGACTTTGAGTGCTTCAATATAAAATAAAATGAACTTAAGGTAAAGAGATATAGGAAATACAAGTAATACCTTAACCATAATTTTCTAGTCTATAATTTTTCAAAAGTCTTCATTGTATGCAACTCCTTTAGGTAGGATCTTAACTTTAATCAATCATTCTTGGATTTCATCATCTATGAGTTGCTTTGCAATCCTTTTTGGAAGACTTTGAAGAACTGTGGTCAAACATGCTACAATCCAAAAATCCTATCACGTATAAATAACATATGTTAGTCCACATCAATATTTATCATTAATCAAAACATATGAGCAAGCCCTTTAGGCTAACAATCTCCCCTTTTTTGAATGATGACAAATTTGATGGATTGTGGCATAGAAAACAATGTAAACTTGTATGAACATGTTAAACCGAAAGATATAAGAGTTTATATTCATTTGATGCACGATCTCTCAACATAAAGCTTAAAGAGTAATTATATGATAAGATTAGAAATTTTTAAGTATAGTCTCATAAACCGAGCTCAACGAGCCTATAGTCCTACCAACTTCCGTATCCTTCTTCCTTCTTTGAAAGGACTATTTCACAAGAAAATAGCTAAATAATGGTCATTATATATAAAATATGTTAGCACACAGATACAACACAAATATATATGTGCATATAGAGATGTAGAAGATAGAACATATTTATTAATGCTCCCTCTTTCTATATGCATATGAATAGTAGATAGAAAGATACTTATAACATTATGCATTAGCAAATAAAATTGGATTTGTGATTTTGGATATGCGTAAAAAAAAAAATCTAGATACAATTTTTGTATAAATATTTTTGGATTGGGATTTTGGATTCAGAATTACTCCTCCCGTGTTTGTGTAGAGTCCAAACACTCACTAATCTAATCATAACAAAGTCTCACCCAATCTGATGATCAATCCCAATCTCATTCCTCCGTATTTTTTTCCCTTTTTGTCATAAGTCAAAATAAGAGTTGGAAACAAAAAACAGATAAAAGAGATAACCAAAAATATATAAACAACTGTAGCAATAATAAGTACTTGCAACATAATAGCATAAAGAAAATGTTCGGGAAAATGAGAGAAAGGGCATCGGGGGAAGGTGTCAGCCAATTTTATTCATAGTCTTAACACCATGTTGGTTGGTGGAGATTGCCATATTGCCCTAAATCACAATAGTCTCAGGCTGAGCATCTGCACCATTCTTCTTGTGCAGTCTAGCTAGTTTGTTGGTTTGCCTTTTGATTACTGCATGTTTCTAACAGTGGCCTGATAAACTACTAGGTGTAGCTGGTTTGTCCAGCTTAGGAGTAGCCTGGTTAGTAGTGGTTGCAGTGGTTGTGGCGGCTGTAGGTTCTTCAGTTTGCTAAAGGGGAATAGCATCAACACCAGTATCCTTCTCTATTGAAGGGATGACAGTTTCATGTTCTTGCTCCAGTGGAGTGGCTTACTCTTTTGAGATAACTGCAGGTTCGAATTGCTTCCCTTTCATATTGGTTAATCTAGATCCCAGTTTTTGCAGTTCAGTCTTAACTTCGGCACTTAGACTATCCAATTTGGCAGACAAAAGATTCAAAGCATTTAGAATGCTTTGTGTCATTCCATTTTCTTCAATCTTCTACTTGCCTTTACTAGATGATTCTTCTTGAATTTCAGTTTTTCTTTTTGTTCCAACCAGGGCAACAGATGCAGATTTCTTTCTTTCGGTTTTAACCTTAACCAGTTTCTCCTTTTCTTCTTCTATGGCATCCCTAAGTAAGATCCATTGGTTGTTCATTCGGATAAACCACATTTTTTTAAAAGAATCTTTGCTATAAACATTAATCTTAGAGTGCTTAGGAGCAACCAAACTCAAATCAACATTAAAGTGCTTAAACAGCTTGGTCGGAAGATTCCCCAAATGCAAAGTTTTATATGAAGTATTCCGAGACTGAATCATCAATTTTGCAGCCAAAAACCCAAAATTAATTGGCTTGCCCTTGATAAAACTAACATATTAACACTATTTTCATATTACTCACAAATTTTTTATGCCTAAAACTCGGTATTACCATGGTTGAAACCATATGGTAAAGTAATCTGCCCATTCTATTCAGCCATTTGGTATTGCGGTCATTTGAATTTTTGAAACTCTTACCACTAGTGAATTTGTTCACAAATCTCCTCAATTCAAATAGATCAGAACTCTAGGCAATTTATTCATCTTAAAGAATTGCATCCCACCATCTCTAAAATAAAAAAAATTCTATTTAGCATTTAGTGGTTAAACTCAAAATTAACACATCTAACCCGTGATGTGTACTATTGCACTATAAATTCATCCCCTGTTTTCTCATATCTTTCTTTCTTTAGATTGGAATAAAATTCTTAGACCAGAGTCGTGTATACCTTTTCATTTACAGACAATAATGGTCCCGAACGAATCAATTCAAACAAATTAAGAATATTTGCATAATTCTAAATTGCTTCTGCATCAACCTGGTAACCTACAATAATGGTTCTATTCCTAGACACTCAGTCATTATATTCAAACTTATATTTTGTATCAAGAAATTGGGGTACCTAAGTATCCGTACTTTCCTCCTCCGGTGATTGTTCCGATAAGGAAGTTTGAGAGGTAGGTTCATCGACAATAACTTCCTAGTCCTTTTTTTTTTTTTGTGCAAGTGTTTGAGTGGCAGCAACTAATTTCTTTGTTGCTGCTTTGCTTTTCTTGGTTTCCTTTACTTTTGGTTCGGTCCTTTTACTGGGTTTTGGAAGTTTAGCCATGGCAGATGAAGTTGGAGGGTTTGGTTTGTCTGGTTTTGTTAAAAGAACAACATCTAGAAGAAAGAGAAAGATAACAGCTTTAGATTTTAAAAATGAGAGGATAGTTCAAATAGATTTAAAATCTTTTGTTAGAGTAGATAAATATAATCAAGTATGATAGGGGCTAAATTGGTTATACTTTGCTTAGTTATTTAAGGTTCTTTTGTAATACATTTTGTGAAATAACTGATCATTTTCTTTCATATTTGAGATTTTATCATTGAAAAGGTATTTTGGTCATCACTTCAGGATTTTGGATAAAATAAAGTAAAACCGCCGCGAAGTAGAGCAGAGGCGGCGCCGGCTGCAAGGCTGGAACCAGCGCCGGCAGTACTCTGGAACATATGCGCACAATTCGGAGAAAAATCGGCGGACGAGTGGAGAAACAGAACTAAGGCGGCACCGGCTGTGGTCTGTCCCTGAGGCAGTGCTACGATCATTTTACGTGTTTTTGGAAATTTGAAGAGTTTTAGCAGCTTCCAACTTCTACTCGGCCAAGAACTTTGTACCTACGAGTTTAGTTACCTCTTAAGCCTATAAATAGATGGAAAACACAAGGGAAAAGGAGAGAATTCATTGATTATCATAGAAAATCACTCAGTCCAAGGAGAATTCTTAAAAGTTCAAGAAGGGTTGTACAAGAAGGTTTTCAAAGGAAGAAGAATGAGGCTAGTCTATGAGTTCTTTCCTTTACTTTGTTTTCTTTTTCTTGAACAATGATATGTTAATTATTTTATTGTAATTCGATATTATTTTAGATATTCATGATTTCTAGAGTTATTTGATCTTTTGATTAATTGGTTATTATTCTTAGTATTCAATTACTTATGCTTATTACGAGATTAGTTAGTTGATTCTATCCATTGACTTGCTGGACCAAAGGGGGTTGATTGTTTAAGAATTGGTAATTGAAGATTAATTGATGTCTTCCGAAACCAAGGGTTCATTGATTAATTTCATGTTCTAAATTCATCGAGACCAATGGAGTTTAATTAAGGATTGTGTTTAATGAGTCTTTTGGATAAATTAGTTGAGACGGACCAAGTGATTCTAATTTGTCTAGAAGATAGTGATTTCATGGATTGACCATCAAAGTGAGTTTACCTTCATCCTTCATGGTGCCAAGAGAATGATTGGTTATGATAATGGTTAAGTTCTTTAAGATCATGTTTGTCTAAACAATGGTTTGAGTTGCATAAATCTACATCCTTGACATATACATATTTTTTATTTTTTATTTTCTTTTCATTTGTTTTTCACTTCATCGAGTCGGTTAAATAATGAAAGAAGGGTAATAAATGTCTACTTGTTCCTTGAGGATCGACACTTATTTTAACCCTATGCTCAGTTAATGATGAGTACGCTTGCTCGTATGTGTGATTTGGGTTTAACATTTTAATTTGAACTTGATTGGGAATGTGCTTAATTTTGTATGATTTTTATACGCAAGTCTGAACGCATCAAGTTTTTGGCGCCGTTGCCGGGGAACAATAGCATGAAAACTCGAATTTTGTTGATTTAACCATGTAAATATGTAAATATGTATATTCGTTCTTTCTGCAAAACGGTGCTATCTTTTGTATTTCGTGTATTCTTGTATAACCTTGTAACCTAACCTAACTTAACCAACTAACTTAGACTGAGTTTGAATTACTAACTTTGTAACCTTGTATTTGTGTTATTTTAACCATTAATTATATCTCTAAACTTGCTTCTTGTTTTCTTAGGTATTACCCTTGGTACATGACTCAAAAATCCAACAACGAGATAGTCGATTTTAACCCTGAAATCGAGAGGATGTTAACAAAAATTCGCCAAACAATTCAAAGGAGTCTAATTGTCGAGATGAATAGTGCTCAACAGAACAATGTTGGGAATGATAGGAGAGTTATGGACGACTTTGTGAAACCCGCAATCTCGGGCTCAGGCTCGAGTATCACTAGACCTAGGGTAGATGCCAACAATTTTGAAATAAAACCCAATATTATTCAAATGGTGCAGAATATAGTTCAATTTGATAGGTTACCGGAAGAGGAACCTAATGCTCATTTAGCCAGTTTTCTTGAGATTTGTGACACCTTCAAGATGAATGGTGTTTCTGAATATGCTATTAAATTACGACTTTTTCCTTTTTCCTTGAGAGATAGAGCTAAATCGTGGTTAAAGTCTTTACCTACAGGTTTCATCACAACTTGGAATGCCTTAGCTGAAAATTTTTTGGCCAAATATTTCCCTCCAACTAGGACAACCAAGCTTAGGAATGAAATCTTCGCCTTCCAACAACTAGATTCTGAACCCTTATATGAGAGTTGGGAGAGATTTAAGGAAATGTTAAGAAAATGCCCACACCACGAATTCGAGCTAGGGATGCAAATGCTTATCTTCTTGAATGGCCTCACGTTTGCAACACGGCAAGTGGTGGACTCTTTTGCAGGGGGTTCCATCAACCATAAGACCCCGAAACAGGTATTTGAGCTTATTCAAAATTTGGCTTCTAATAACTATTCTTAGGAAAGTGCAAGGTCAAAGGTTCGTATGCAAGGAGTACACAAAGTGGATGCTGTGGCAGTATTAGAGGCTAAAGTAGACGCCTTAACCCAAAAAATAGAGCAGTTGGTGATACCTCAAGGCCAAGTGTTAAACGTCAATTGCGATTTCTGTGGAGAAGGGCACCCCAATCATGAATGCCAAAAGATGGGGTCACTCCAAGAAGCTTCAGAACAAGTGGCCTTCGCAGGTAATGTTTAGCCAGGTAATAATCCATATAATTCTACCTATTATCCTGGCTGGAGAAATCACCATAATTTCTCTTGGAGCAATGGGAATCCATCTAGGCAAATTTCTTTCAATTTTGGAGGTAACCAAAGGAATCCAAACTCCATAAACACCACGGCAGCACCTCAAAAACCACCATTGGAAGAATTGATTAGCTAATTGGTAAATACCACGAAGGCTAAGTTCCAAGGAGTCGATGCGACAACAAGGAACCTAGAGGCTTTCATGCGCAATTTAGAAAACCAGATTGGTCAACTAGCCAAACTCATGGGGGATCATCAAGCAAGAACACTACCAGGGAATACGGAAAAAAATCCACGGGATTATAACCGTGGAAAACCTTGAAGCAGTTCTTTTCTCTTTTCTTTACTTTTTTATTTTGTGTTGAGGATAATTTTTAATTTATAGTATTTTTCATTCAGCATCCGTGTGTTTTTGCATGTTGATTAAAAAAAAAAAAAATTGAACCGGACAGAACAGAGCCGGGCCGGCGTTGGTTCCTGTCGGGAGGAACATCATTAAAGGGCCATTTTGGCCACTTTTTCTTCAAAACCTCCCTTCTCCCTCGCAAAATCTCTCAAGCCCGCACCGACTTCACATATATTAGTGCTTAAAGTTTGATTTTTCAACTTCTAAACACTTCCATAACATCTCTTACCTTCTTTTTTATTGATCCTACGGATCAAACACATCAAAAGCTTTGATTTTTTTATAACAATAGCACATTTAATCCACAAGCAAATGGAGTAGATTTTCACAAAAAGCTTGCATCTTTTGCTTGTCCATGCATATAAGAGCCTAAAGGTATGATTTTTATTTAAGTCCTACGGTTAAATTGATGGAGTTGATTTTTTCTCATTATAGGGACGGTTTTTGGACGAAAATTGGGAATTATATATTCTATGTTTGTGCATTCCTACTTGAGTTTCATTCATTAGATTACCTTAGGAGTATTGAGCCTACATTACTTGATTCATGCTTGTTATCATTTAAGAATTCATATAGCTCGGGCTAGAATTATGGTTATTTGTGACACTTGAATCTATTGAAATTGCATTATTGATCATATAATACCATTGCCTTCATTCACATGATCATGTTTACTAGCATGCTTTGTGGATATCAGCACAAGTTATACTTTACAGTGGACTTTTACATGCATTGTGCAGGTTGTATTGCATTGGGTGAAAGTGGTTGATTGAATTGGGTGTTGGAGTTGAAGGAGTTGTGGTTTGTGGATTGTGAGCTTGGTTGAGGGTTGTGTGAAATTTGAGATATATCTGTGTAGGGGTAGCTATACTCTCTTAAGGGATTGAGTATACATGTTCTCTCTTCTTAGTATTCCATTCCTTCTGTGACCATGTCTAGAGCGAGGAGTCAACCATCTAAAAGAGCGAGACCTTTCTCGTCCTCAGTTCCATCATTTGTTGATCCCTTATCTCTTAGACCTACTGAGTTTGTCGATGCCTTTTGTGAGGAATAGTATAGTAGGAGAGCTTCAAACAAGATTATTGTTAAGCATACTTTCTCCCCCATCTTAGACCGGGCACTTAAATTAGGAATGATGTTTAGACGACTAGGTTGGGGATCCATAGTACAATTGAAAGGGAAGTTTTGCCCCGTTCTTGTCAAGGAATTCTATGCTAACATGACAGATAAGGGTAATAAACATCTCCCGCATATTGAAACAAGAGTAAAAGGAGTTCCTATTGTCATCACTCAAAACTAATTATCTCACCTCCTCCAGATTTATGACGATGATACTTGGCAAGGGATTGATGTGAATAATCAAAAGATTCTTTCAGACCCAAATTGGGATGTTAGGGGGACGCGAGCAACCCTAGGCTTATATAAGCATAATGCCTTCCAAGCTAGCAGTTTTTATTCCAACAATGACTTGGCAGCCAACTTTCGTGCGCTGGTGTACATGTTTGGATTTAATGTTGTTCCCCGTGCTAGTGATTTTAATGAAACTAGGCTTATTGACACTTATATTCTACACTGGATGATGAACACATTACCTATCCCTCTTACTCCTTTAATCATCCAATCTATTAGGGAGGTTGTTCATTACCGTCTCTCCACAAAAGCCTTTGTTTTTCCCTTGATTATAATGAAGATTCTAAAGGACTTTGGGGTGAGTCTTGAGAAAAAACTTATGGAGTCTACCACTGAGCACGATATGGTCACTGAACACACTCTTATGAGTTGCCGATACAAATACAACCCGGAGTTGAAGAAATGGCTCACTCCCTTCGAGGTCCAACATCCCGGTCAGGAAAGGCCACCTACAGCGGAGGAGGAGCAGCCACCACCACCAGCACGTGCTAGAGCTAGCCATTCTCAGTCCCTCTCCCAGATGGACTTTGAGACCACCGTATTGGGGCTCTTCGACCTACAAATGGAGGTGCTCCTACGCTTGTAGGTTACTATGGAAGATATGGCATGACGGTAAGCTATCATGGAGCAACAGTTGGTTGAGTTGAGGCAGCAGCCTCCTAGGACCACATGATGGTGCAGGCCCCTCTACACTCACTGATGAAGAGGAGGAGGAGGATGAGGATGATGATGCTGCGGAGGATTGGTGATGCGTTCTTGCTCACTTTTGTTTTTTCCTTTCTCTTTTCATGTTTTTGTTTTAATTAGTTTGGCTTTCTTTTCGTTGTCTCTCTATTTCGTTTGTCTTTGCTTTATTTTCTTTTCTAGTTGTTATGCTTTTGTATTTTCTTTTGTTTTTAGGTACGTTGATGCTGCCTCCCTCTTCATGCATTCAGCTCTTGTACGCCACAATGAATGAAAGTTTGTTTTTCCTATCTCTTCTCCATTATTTTGTTTGGTCCCATGGTATTAGTTGTTTTGATTATATTTATTTGGCCATTGAGGACAATGTCCAGTTTAAATGTGGGGGAGTGGTTTGATTGACAATTCTTCTATACATATTCTTGCATGCGGCTGCGGGATTTTTCAAAATTTTCAAAAATTTTCAATTTCAAGCTGTATTTTTTTTAGTGCATGTTTTTATGATGGATTATAGAGCTTATGCTCTAGATCATTGATGGCTTATGCATGACTTTTTGCACTCATTTGGACGAAGTAGTTCTTGATTAAATGCTTTGCATTATTCTTAAACCTGTTTTTCTCTAAAATTCATGGAATATTCTAGAACTTACTTGAATACCTCTCGAGGCAAAATAAGAAAGATGTTCATGATTTAACTTAGGGATGACGGTAATAGGCATTCTTTGGATAGTTTGAGCTTTTCAAGCCTACCTATTGTTATATTATCCCTAGTGCCTATTTTGAGCCTAAATTGGTGATTTCTTTCTTTAAAACCCGTCACGATATTTTTTCCATTCCTTGTACTGAGAGTTTGTATAATTTCCAAATCTTTATGCTCTTGAAGGATGAAAATATATGTATGTTGGAAAAAATGCAGGGATGGAGATCATGACTTGTTACTTTCAGTCATGGATCAATTACAAGTAGAGCTAGTAAAAGAAAGGAAGTGGAATGGAAGGAAGAAGTTGAAAAAAAATTGAGAAAGAAAAGAATGGTGAGCTGAAAAAGATGAGAAACAAGAAAGGAAAAAAGAGAAAATAAAAAGAGAAAACAACAAGCTGCTAGAAAGAAAAGTGAGTGAAAGAAAAAGATAAGAACAACAGCAGTGAAAACAAAAGAGAAGAAATTGAAAAAGCAGTGGGAAAAAAGAATAGAAAAGATCACAAAAGGGATGGTGAGTGAATTGTAAAAGTAAGTTCATATAAAGCACTTGACACCATTGCTGGAAAAATTGAGTGATCTTGTGAGGAAAAGAGTTGATGATGAGAAGAGTTGAAAGAAAAAGAGAAAAAAAATGCAGGATTTGCTTGAAATACATAGAGGTTGTTATATAAAGTTATGGTTCGATTGATTCGTGGAATAGGAGAGCAAGAAGAGTTGGGAATTATAGGTTTATTTTGGTTATCCTTTTCTTGCTTACTCTCAGTTCTTCTTTGACTTTTAATGTTCCTATATCCTTCGTTTGCTAAGCCGCATTACAAACCTTTAGCCTTACATTACAAGCTTAAAAGTCCTATTTGATCTAAGTAGAATCATGATATGTCTCGGATTAGTGGAGAGAGTGTATTAAAAGTAAGCATATAGAATGCATACTCTTTTTGAACTGACTTCTTTCCAATGGTTTGAGAATATTGTGAAGTATTGAGATGGTTCTACTAAGTCGTTTATCACTAAATAAGTCTTGCATTGGCTGTGAAAGATTTAGTATCATATGTTTTATGTTCATGAATAAAGAAAGCATTGAAGATATGGTTTTGGAATTGATTGAGTGATTAAAAGCTTGTGTTTTTCCTACTTATTCTTGATACTTTGCTTAAGGACAAGCAAAGAGTTAAGTGTGGGAGAATGTAATAGGGGCTAAATTAGTTATACTTTGCTTAGTTATTTGAGGTTCTTTTGTAATATATTTTGTGAAATAATTGGTCATATTCTTTCATATTTGAGATTTTACCCTTGGAAAGGTATTTTGGTCATTACTTCAGGATTTTGGGTAAAACAAAGCAAAACCGTCGTGAAGTAGAGCAAAGGCGGCGCCGGCTGCAAGGCTGGAACCGGCGCCGGCTGTACTTTGGAAAGTATGCGCACAATTCGGAGAAAAATCGGCGGAGGAGTGGAGAAACAGAACCAAGGCGGCGCCGGCTATGGTTTGTCCCTGAGGCGGTGCTTCGATCTTTTTACCCGTTTTCGAAAATTTGAAGAGTTTTAGCAGCTTCTAACTTCTACTCGGCCAAGAACTTTGTACCTACGAGTTTAGGCACCTCTTAAGCCTATAAATAGATGAAAAACACAAGGGAAAATGAGAGAATTCATTGATTATCATAGAAAATCACTCAGTCCAAGGAGAATTTTTAAAAGTTCAAGGAGGGTTGTATAAGAAGGTTTTCAAAGGAAGAAGAAGAAGGCTTGTCTATGAGTTCTTTCTTTTACTTTGTTTTCTTTTTCTTGAACAATGATATGTTAATTGTTTTATTGTAATTCGACATTGTTTTAGATATTCATGATTTCTAGAATTATTTGATCTTTTGATTAATTGGTTATTATTCTTGGTATTCAATTACTTATGCTTATTACGAGATTAGTTAGTTGATTCTATCCATTGACTTGCTGGACCAAAGGGGGTTGATGGGTGTTTCGATTTAGTAATTTCATACTCTGTTGGCAATTGACTTGCGGGACCAAAGGGGGTTGATTGTTTAAGAACTGGTAATTAAAGATTAATTGATATCTTCCGAGATCAAGGGTTCATTGATTAATTTCATGTTCTAAATTCGCTGAGACCAAGGGAGTTTAATTAAGGATTGTGTTTAATGTGTCTTTTGGATGAATTAGTTGAGACGGACCAAGTGATTCTAATTTGTCTAGAAGATAGTGATTTCATGGATTGACCATCAAAGTGAGTCTACCTTCATCCTTCATGGTGCTAAGAGAATGATTGGTTATGTTAATGGTTAAGTTCTTTAAGATCATATTTGTCTAAACAATGGCTTGAGTTGCATAAATCTACATCATTGACATATACCTATTTTTATTTTTTTATTTTCTTTTTAATTTTATTTTCATTTGTTTTTCACTTCATCGAGTCGTTTAAACAATGAAAGAAGTGTAATTAATGTCTACTTGTTCTTTGAGGATCGACACTTGCTTTAACCCTATGCTCAGTTAATGATGAGTACGCTTGCTTATATGTGTGATTTGGGTTTAACATTTTAATTTGAACTTGATTGGGAATGTGCTTAATTTTGTATGATTTTTATATCCAAATCTGAACGCATCAAAGTACATTAAAAAGATGATATTTCACGGATGCAAAAAAATATGCTGGCAAAGAGAGAGAGAGAGAGAGAGAGAGAGAGAGAGAGAGTTTGCAGCTTGTATGGTTAAAAAGCCACGGATATTTAGAATTTAAAAATATTTGAAAATTTTGGACATAGATATTGTCCATCCGATTTGCCTATCCAAATATCACAAGTGGCCATAGGATGCTGCGATTTTAGACTTAGAACTCAGTCCAAAATGCCCTACCTAATTTTTAAATAGAATATTTTGACTTGAGAGATGGTCCTGATAAGGTGATTTTCGATACACTTCGTCCAAACTCTGCATCCAAAATCTCCATCCGAAGTTAGAAATCTTTAGGAACCTAGAAGAATAAACAACTAACTCCAACAAAATCGTTAGTTACATAATCTGGCAATTTCCAATTCTCTCATTAGATGATTGAATCAATCTTCTGTTAGTGGTTTGGTGAATATATCTGCAAGTTGATCATTAGTAGATATGTATTCAACACAAACATTACCCTTAAGTACATGATTTCTAATAAAGTGGTGCTTGATCTCAATGTGCCTAGTTATTAAGTGTTGAACAGGATTTTTAGTTAAATTTATAGCACTAGAGTTGTCACGTAGAATAGGAACAAACTTAAAATTAAGACTAAAGTTGAGTAAAGTATATTTCATCTATAAAATTTGAGCACAATAACTTCCTGCAGCTATATATTCTGCTTCGGTTGTTGAAAGAGACACATAAACTACTTCTTATTGTACCAAGAGACTGAGTGTCCAAGAAATTGATAATGCGGACTTGTACTCTTTCTTTCAACATTACGACCTACATAATCTACATCAGTGTATCCTACAAGATCAAAAAAATTAGTTCGAGGATACCATAGACCATAATCATGTGTCCCAACTAAGTATCTAAAGATACGTTTTATAGCACATAAATGTAATTCTTTGGAATAAGATTAGAATCTTGCACAAAGACAAACCGAGAACATGATGTCAAGACGGCTAGCATTGAGATATAGAAGACTTCTAATCATACCTCGATACTTTGATTCATCTACCTTCTTACCCTTTTCATCTTTGTCAAGCTTTAATGAAGTGCTCATAGGTGTACTGATTTTCTTTGCTTGGTTCATTTCAAACCTTTTAAGTAGCTCTTTAGCATACTTAACTTGATTTAGGAAGATCCCATAATTGGTTTACTAAATTTGTAAATCTAGAAAGAAATTGAGTTCTCTGGTCATACTCATTTCAAACTCTTGCTGCATAGTCTTTGCAAACTTCTTACATAAAGATTCATTAGTAGCTCCAAAAATAATGTCATTAACATATATTTGAACGATTACGAGGTCATCAGAATTTTCAGCTTTGATGAACAATGTAGTGTCAATCAAACCTCTTGAAGAACCTTTTAAAAGAAGAAAGCTACTAAGTCTTTCATACCAATCACATAGAGCTTGTTTTAAACCATAAAGAGCTTTGGAATGTTTAAAAACATGATTTGAAAAATGTTCATGAATAAAACTAGAGGGTTGCTCCATATATATTTCTTCTTCAATAACACTATTTAAAAAGGCACTTTTAACATCCATTTGATAGAGTATGAAACCTTTAAAAGATACAAAAGCAAGCAACATTCTAATAGATTCTAATATAGCAACAGGTGTAAATGTCTTATCATAATCAATGCCCTCCTCTTGATTGAATTCTTAGGCACCAAGTCTAGCATTATTTCTAGTCATAACACCTTGCTCATCAAGTTTATTCTAAAATACCCATTTAGTACCAATCATGGGATGGTCAAGTGGTCTAGGAACAAGTTTTCAAACTTGATTTCTTTCGAATTGATTTAGTTCATCTTGCATAGCCATAATCTAAAAATCATCACACAAAGCCACATCAATGTAATCAAGTTAAATACTTGAAAGTAAGGTAAAATTATTAATAAAGTACCGTCTGGTTTTGACACCAAAGTTTGGATCACCGATGATTTACTTTTTCAAATGTCTGATTTTGTACTTCCATTCTTTTGGTAGGCTTTAATCAACACGATCTTCAGTTTTTTGCTCATTGTCTTTAGCTTGCTATTCTTCCAATTCTTCTTTCTTGGCATGGTTGTCAAGTGATAGAGCTTTGTGATGTTCAATCCTATTTTCCTTTGAAGTACCTACATCATCGTCATCTTTTCTAGAGGAATATACGTTAGATTCATCAAATACAACATGTACGTATTCTTCTACATACAGAGTTTTTTTTGTGTACACTTTATATGCCTTTTTGTTGGAAGAGTATCCAAAAAATATAGCCACATCCTATTTGCTATTGAATTTTCCAAGTTTGTCTTGAGTGTTGAGAACAAAACATTTGCATTCAAAAACTATAAAATATGAGATGGATGGGGCTTTGTCAAACATAAGTTCAAATGGTGTCTTTCTAAGAAAGGACCTTAGTATAACAGGGTTCACAATATTGCATGTTGTATTCACAGCTTTAGCCTAAAGATATTTTGGAAGGGAATTTTCACAAAGCATTGATCTTGCTATTTCTTGCAAAGTCCTATTTTTTCTTTTAACTACACCATTTTGTTGAGTAGTTTTTGATGCTGAAAATTTATGAGAAATACTATTCTCATCACAAAATTTTGTAAACTTATGGTTGCAAAATTCTCTTCAATTGTCACTTCTAATTGAAATCAATTTGCATCTAAAGGAATTTTGAACACAGTTGAGTAGCTTTGAAAATTTATGCAAAAACAAGGTCCAAGTAAATCTCAAAAAATCATTCACTAATACATAAGTATACTTCTTACCACAAAGCTAGTGATCCTTATAGGTCCAAACAAATCTATATGTATAAGTTCAAAATGTTTTGAGGTTGAAATCATTTTCTTAGATTTAAAGGATGTTTTGGTTTGTTTTCCAAATTGGCAAGCATCACATAATCGATTTTTGTCAAATTTCATTTTGGGCAGTCCTATAATAAGTTCTTTTAAAGATAATCTATTTAGTAAATCAATGACACATGACCTAGCCTTCTATGCTAAAGGTAGTCATTATCATTATTTACGGAAAGACATCTTATATCATGAACAATAAGATCATCAAGATATAACACATAGACATTAGCAATACGGTTTGCCACAAAAATGATTTTATTACTAGAATTATCAATAGTAGTGCATGAATCTTTCTCAAATTTAACCTTACAACCACTGTCACACAATTGGCTAATACTAAACAAGTTGTACTTCAATCCATCAATTAACAATACTTGCTTAATAATAGTGAAAGATATGTTATCAATATTACCTATACTGACAAATTTTTCCTTTTTCTTATCTCCAAAAGTAACAAATCCATCATTTGCAGATTGAATGTCTTCCATTAGTGCTACATTTTTGTCATGTGTCTAGAGCATTCACTATCCAAGAACCACTTTATGGAGCTTATTTTTTTCTGCAAATGTACCTATATATAAGATGGAAAAGTGACTTTTGGTATCCATACATTCTTGGGTCCACGGAGGTTAATAATGGTTCTTATAATTCTCCACACTATTTTCACACCGGATTCCACCTTCTTTCTAACATAACACCTAGATGCTTTGTGTTCATATTTGCCACAATATGTGTAACAAATATGAGTCATATATGAAGAACTAGTTTTCACAAAATAAGATTTGTAATCTTCAATTTTGTTTACATACCTATAGCCGAGACCATTTCTGTCCCCAGTTACATGTTTCACTCTAAGCAATCTATTTAGATTATCTTTGACATTTGTGAACTTCTTAATGCATGTAGTAAGATCATCATTTCTCCTTTTCATGTCATTAAAATCACTAAGCATAATTTCAAGAGAGTACTTTGTCACATAAGTATTTGTTTCGTAAAGAAGTTGAGATAACATATTTTTCAACATTTGAGCAACTAATGGAATCAAGTAGAGCATTGTTCTCACTCAATAGCTTAGCATTGTCATCTAATAGGGAATCAATCTCCATTTCTATTTTTTTGTTTCTTCTAGATAGCTTTTTGAGTTCATAGAATATGTCAACAAGAAGCTCATTCGAATCATCAGAATTTTCACAAGTATAATCATGTAATTCAGATACAGAATTAGAAAGAGTAGGATTTACCTTATCTTCCATGGCCATGAAGCACATGTTGGCTGTTTCAGTTTCAGATTCACAATTTTCTACAATTTTTTATCCATCTTGGTCCCAAGTCCTGACCAGTCCTTGTCCTTATTTTGTCTTCATGTCTTTTCTTTTTGTTCTACTTGGCCTCCATTTCTTTAGCTATTGGACAATCAGCAACAAAATGTTCCATACTCTTACACTCATAATTTGAGATTTGAAGGATGAAGTTTGGCCCTTCTTTTTAACAAATTTCTTGCCTTTTCTAAAGTTTCTTTTTCTGAACATCTTCGTGAAATTTCTAGCAACCATGGCCAATTCTCCAGTCTCTAAATCAATGCCGTAGTTACTTTCAAATTGTTTACTGCTAGCTTCATCATTGGCAACTTTTAAGGAATTTTCTCTTTTGCCTCTATGATTATTATCATATTCTTAAAACCTTTTAAGTTTTATTTCACGAGTCAAGAAAGATTTAATCAGTTTTTCAATTTCTAGGTTTTTCAAGTCCTTAGATTCTTCCACAGCCAAGGTTTTACGCTGCCAACTTTTTGGCAAGGCATTGAATATTTTTCTATTTTGCTCTCCAAGAGAATAGATTTTCCTATATGCCTTTAATCTATTCATAATGTTTGTAAATCTAGTGAACATATCAGCTATGTTCTCATTTGATTTTATGGTAAACAGCTCATAGTCACTGGCAAAGAGTTCTAACTTTGATCCCTTTACTTGATTTGCTCTCTCATGAGTGACTTTAAGTAATTGTCACGTTTTATAAGTTGAGTCACAACCACTAACTGGTTGTATTCATTAGCATGAAGGGCACAACATAGTATATTTATAGCTTGAAAATTTAAGGTCATTTTAAAAAGTTTTCACTGTCATATTTATCACTCTGTTTTGGTTCTTTTCTGCCTTCGACATTTTTGGATGGGAGAAATGGTCCTTTTTCAATCAGGTTCCATAGCTCAAAATTGATTGAGCATATATAGATCTCCATTCTATTCTTTCAAAAGGTATAATTACTTCCATTGAACAATGGTGGTCTGTTTGTTAAAGACCCTTTAATGTATAGTAGAGATGAAGTGTTTGTTATCTGGATCTTTCCTACAGGGCTGTTAGATCGAAAATAACATAGACCAAACATTGATACCAATTGATATATCTTAGAGGGGAGGATGAATAAAGTTTATGGTAAATACATGAAAATTTTCTAAGTCTTTTGAAAAGAAAAAAAATAAAAACGAAAATGAGTGTGTGCTAAAAAAACAGATTTTATGTGCAGCTAAAGATCTTTAAAAAAACTCCACTAAATGATGAAAATAGGGACTATATTAAAGATGGACAGATAAAGCATCAACAACTGTTTCACTCTACTACATAAATCCAGTGAATGCAAGAAAGAATGTAAAGTTTTCAAATCGGGTGAACAACAAAATTGCAGTCATAAATTTCAAAATAAATGCAAGAAAATAGACTCAATGATTTATAGTGGTTCGATCTTCAAATGATCTACATCCACAATCGTAAGCGCGCACTTAAGGATTTTAACTCAACCACTAAAATTTTTTTTCCAAGTTAATAGTGGTAGGCAATACCAATATTATAACAGAAGGTCACCACACTTGGTTCTACTCCTAATCTCTATACACTTAACAATCAAGGTTTATCCCAACTGGGTTTTACTTTTCAAATCTTGATATAATTAAGATTAAAGAGAAAATATAGAAATAGCTCAAAGATTGAGCAGGTATAAACCAACTAGAGTACCTTTACCTTTTTACATTCAAAACAATATATCTCACTTTAAAGTATAATGTAGATGAAGGGTTTTTGTTTTTCATAAGTTTTAGGATGTTTCTAAAAGTGTTAGCATGAATTCTTACTGAAAATCACGTTTAAATAACTTTTAAAGGCGCAAAAATCAAGACTGCAACAGCTAGTTGTTGTTGTTAGGTTTTGCAAAGATTTTGGACTCATAAGATGAAGAATTGTTCGTCCAAAAGGGGCATCCAAAAGTTTAATTTGTACTGAAATACCTATTTTGAAATTCTGTAGGCTTTGGTCTGGCAAGATAGAAAGTTGTACATCCGAAATGTGCGTCTAAAATAACACTTTATGCTAAGAAATATTTTTAGAACAACTTTAGATTAATTTAGGCACTTTGGAAACTGACTTTGGATGGGTGTTTTAGATTCAGAGGTCTGTCCAAAACTATTCAACCAAGTTTTTATAAAATCAAAAGCTTTTCTTCTAAAATTCTTTTTATGATCAAAACCTGGATTAACAATACCCTCTTTTTGAAATGACTTTGAGTGCTTCAATCTGAAATAAAATGAACTTAAGGTAAAAAGATATAGGAAATACAAGTAATACCTTAGTCATAATTTCCTAATCTATAATTCTTCAAAAGTCTTTATAGTATACAAGTCCTTTAGGTTGGATCTTGACTTTAATCAATCCTTCTTGGATTTCATCATCTATGAGTTGCTTTACAATCCTATTTGTAAGGCTTTGAAGAACTGTGATCAAACATGCCATAAAATAAAAATTCTATCACATATAAATTACATATGTTAGTCCACATCAATGTTTGTCATTAATCAAAACATAGGAGAAAGCCCTTTTGGGCTAACAGATATAGTTTGTCATTAGCTCCTTACACAATGAGCAAGTCAAAAGTTGAAATTTTCTTGACAGTTTTGAAAGAATTGAAAGTTCACGATAGCTATTGTTATAATGTTTCTCTACGGGTAAACAAGAGGAGAAATACTTTGGGAGGTTTAAAGAGTCATGATTCTTACATCTTATTCCAACAATTAATCCCATTATCTGCCCGAACAACTTTGCCTAGGAATGTTGTGCAACTATGTTTTAGACAGTTTTGATCCAAAGTTAACAAGGAGAGCCATACTGAGTATTTTTAAGATCGATTTGTGATAATATACGTCTTTTTGAGAAGATATGCATCCCAACTTTCTTTACTATAATGGAATATTTATCGATACATTTGACAAATGATGCATTATTAGCAGGCCCAATTTAAGTTCAATGGATGTTTCTATATGAAAGGTACTTGAAAACTCTCAAATGCTCGTGCTTGGCCAGAAGGTTTGATTACCAGTGAGTGTATAATGGAAGAATATATGACATTTGTGTCTGGTAGGCGTAAAATAGTCAAAATTTTATAGTATTTTTCCTTAGCTTTTCACATGCTTTTGTGTGATAATGAATGGTTTTCTACTCATATTGTGTTCCCTTATATTTTTAGGTTATATTATTGAAAAAATAAGTAGAACATGGACTTAAATTCTCATTTTCATTCTAGGATAGATTGTCAGAAGTTTGGAGGCCTTGGAAGCAAGTTTTTAGGGTTTCATGTGCATGCATAGCTTCATCCACAACAAGCATCAAGCCATACAAAATAGAGGAGTTTCTAGGAGACATGCATGGCCTAATGCATGACCGTGCATCATCCCACACATAACAGTAGAGATTCTTCAGTCTCAGAAGTTTGCAGAATCTAAGGGAAATTGTAGCTCTGCAGAATGCACGACCAAGTACACGGCCGTGCATGATCCCATATAGGGAGCATGGCCAGGCGCATGGCCGTGCTAGTACTCTTGCCACCATCAAGGGATTTTGTTCAGAATTTATGCACGACGTCTATGCATGCCTATGTCTAACACTCATGTAAGTATCTTGAAGGTTTTAGAAAGTCTTAAACAAGTCTAATAGTGGTTTAAACTTCCCAAATTCAATCAAGGATAGTTTAAGAACTCTATATAAAGGTGATGGACATCCAAATTTAGAATATACTTCACCAGTTCACTACAAAACATAATTCTCTTGGAGAAAAGCATCAAACGAAACCAAGAAGAGGAGAAGTAAATGATGTAAGAAAACTAGAGATTATGGGCTTCCCAAGTTCTATTTTTCAATCTTTCTTTTTTCCAACCTTTTATATTTTTAGTTTCTTTGTATTCAAATGATTAAGCTCTTATTCATGTTTTTTAGGTTATATTTTATTGTTAATTTTGATACTTTCAAATTTATGTGTTAAAGATTTCATCTTTGATCTAATTGAGATTACCTCTTGAGTATTTATGCAATTTCAAGTTTAATGCTTATCAATTGTGTTGAGTTAATTGTGTATGGTTAACAGCCTTTTAATTCACATAATTGTATTTCTAAAGAAAAATGATATTTTGAGTTGATTTTCTAATATAGCAATTATTAACTTGGTTTGGTTTCTAATTTAACTGGCTAAATTAAGTTAGTAGGGAATTGTGTTACTGTTCAAATGCATATTTCAAGATTAACTGGATATGTTACTTGATATTAGTGATAACTTATGTGTTTTTCAACTTTCTTGTTAATCTATAACAATTAATTAGTTAGAGTATTAATGTTTTTAAGAAAACTTAATCAATTTGGGTTCGGTTAAGAATGAAGTTAAGGATTTTAACTTATAGGTTAACTAAGAGTTAGTTCATTGTTGCAAGGATAAGGGATCTAATTCGTTAAGAAAAGTCTCCAAAAACAATTTCCCAAGGTAATTTATTTAATGATAAGTGTCATAACTTAATTTCATTGTATATGCCTAAGAACTTGATGATTTCTTAATTGGTCTTGAAGTTCATATTTTTGCTTTTTTCCTATTTTGATTATTTTTCTTTTTTACTTAGTTAGGATTAATTTTAGGTAGTTTCCTAATTTGATTTCCCCCCATCTATATGTATATACTTATAAAAAATACAATTAATTAGGTTAAATATTTATAAGATGATTTAATATGAATGAAGTTGGTTAAATGTTTTTTTCTTATAGAGTATGCTTCTCTTGTTTCTTGTGGGATCGATACCTTACTTGCTACTATGCTAATGTATATCTTTAGGAATATGGTTTAAAATTTGTTAATACATGACAATTGTATTTTTAAAGAACCCATCTTTTTAATGTCAAACTCCACAACAACAAATTTTTAGCACTGTTACTAGGGAAAAAAGAGAAATTTTTTTATCACCTTCACTCTATGATTGATTCTTATAATACTTGATTTTAATTAATTCTCTTAGTGCTAATGCTTTTCTTTTCACTTTTTAACTTTTCCTTTTATCTTCTAGGCTTGCTTATCTCGTTAATGAATCTTAACGGTGGTAAGAAAATTGACGAAGGAAAAGAAACCAAATCACTTAAATCAAATCCTAAGGAAACTAGGATTTGTGACAAAGAAGCTCATTCGAAGGAGCTTTCTTCTCCTAAATTCAAATTTTCTAGAATTGGTGAACAAAATTTGAAGAACATATTGTTGAATTTTTGTTTTCCTATTCCTTGTCTCTAAAATGAATGCCAACCTATCCCTTAAAGAACTTGTTGTCCCTACCCTAAATAATCACCCCTTATGTATTGTTTTTTTAGAAGTTAATTATGCTTTCAAATACATTTGAGTTTGATTTAACTTTTTCCATGGGTTACCATGAGAAAATTCACATAGGCATTTAAAGAAATTTCATGTTATATGCTCCAATATGAAATCGGATGGAATTCAAAATGAGGCTGTTAAATTATGTGCATTCCTATTTAGTTTGCATGGACATGCTAAAGATTGGTTGTATGATTTGCCTATGGGTTCCAGTACTAATGGGTTGAGTATGCAAAGGCTCTTTCTTGAGAAATATTTTTCTGTATCTAGAGCTGCATCCATTAGAAAAGAGATATGTGGCATAAAACAATTACATGGTGAGTCTTTATAAGACCATTAGGAAAGATTCAAAAGACTTTGTACTAGTTGTTCGCATAATCAAATTAGTGATTAATTACTCATTCAATATTTTTATGAAGGATTGCTTCCTCATGATAGATCAATGATTGATGTGCCTAGTGGTAGTGCCCTGGTGGACAAAACCCCACAAGTCGCTAGGAGTTAATTTCTAATATAGCAACTAACACACAATCTTTTGGCACAAGGAATGACTCAATTAAGAAGGTGTAGGAAGTATATACAAATTCTCTAGAAGACAAGGTCGATAAGCTAACTAATTTTGTAGGAAAGATACTAGGAAAAAATTTACAAGTTAGAGCATGTAATATGTGCAACTTTCTTGATCATACTAGTGATTCATATCCTACTCTTGATAATAATAAACAAGTTCATGCTTTAAGGTTTCCTAATTAGCCCCCTAAGGGGTACATTCCCTATTCAGACACTTATAATGAAGGATGATGTGATCATTCAAACTTTAGATGGGAAAACCAAGGAGCGAGGCCACAAAACTCTACAAATAACCTTTCAAATGCACCACCTTCATAAGACTAAACCAATGGCATTTCTTTAGAGGATATGGTCAAGTCTCTTGCATCTAACTCTTTAACTTTCCAAAAAGAGACCAAGTTTAGCACCCAAAATCTAGAAAATCACATAGATGTTAATCAAATTAAGGCACAATTATTTAATAAACTTTCATCTCAACATCTTAACCTTAGGTATCCTTCTAATACTTAATTATTTTATAAGATGAGAGAGTAATTTATTAGGAAGATGCGTTATATGGAGGACTAAGTTGCTTGCATGGTTATAATCATATATGTTCATGTAATGTTTTCCTTGTCTTTTTGTTTTTCTATACAAAACTCACTTTGCTCTTTCTTACCTAGGGTTCATAAAGGAAATGCAGCAATATCAAGTAAACGGCATTAAATTAAAACAATTGTTGGGAGGCGACCTAATAATCTTTGTTCTTATATTATTCTTTTTATGTTTGTTTAAAAGAAAAACCACAAAAAGATTTTCTTTTATTTTTCAAATTTTCCTACTAAGTCTTCCTTTCTTTTTAGTTTTTCTTTACATAAAAAACAATAAAAATTCACAGCCATGCCCCAAGCTATGCGAGACTAAAAAATTTTGCAAAATGCACAAGAAAAGGCACACCCATGTCCCATCCTATGCACCTTTCGGGAATCTTTTTAAATTATAAATCTACACAGGGTTTTTTATTTTTCTCTCAAAATCTTTCATCCCATGCCTTTCACTTCCATCTTTTCCAACTCTAAACATCTTAACTACCATCTTTCTCCTTCAAGTTCATCATCTTTTCACCAAAATCTCAAAACTTACATGATTCCTTAAAGGTTAATTCCAAAAATTGCAGCTTTTATGTGGAGCTTTGTGCAGCAAATTCTCTACAAATTCAAGAATGCTTGACTTTTTGGCATCTTTATTACATGGCTTAAGGATTACATAGAGAAAGAAAGCATTTTTTGCAGTTTTGTTGGCCAAAATTTCACAGCTAATTGTTGCCCGAAATTCTGATTTTTTTGGCCTTATTTTGAGTTTATGGTGATGCATATAACATGTTTTGGCAATTGGGATTAATTAAAGAGTGATTTGTTTATCTAATTGGCGTTACTTTTGGTTGATTATTATGACTAATTGTGGATTTATATATGGCTGAAAATTTTGTAATTTTTCTACTATAATTTGGTTATATTGCTACCTATTTATTATTGTGGTGGTTGAGATTGTTGGAGGAATTAGTTTGATTGAATTTGAGGAGTTTTGGCTCGATTATGGACTACTATTGTGGTTGTTTTCTTGTGCTATATATTGCTAAAATTTGGTTGATATTGCTACAAATGGAGACTTTGAATAGTGGTCTTTATATTTAGTTTTTGTTAAGGCAGTGGCAGCCATGTTTTTTATGCAAAAATTGTGATCATTATGGAGAAAATTGATTGGAAGAGGTGTGCTACAATTGAGTTTACCATTGTTGAGATTGCATTGTGATTTTATATATTTTTTATGTTGTTGGATTTATTGAGAGCCATTATCTACTACCATTACCATTACCTTATGCTTTATTGAAATTCTTGACCATTCTCTTTGAGCCATTATCTTTTTTGTCTTGCATCTTCCCTATGCTTGCCCTTTTATTAAGCTACCCTTTCCTTCTTTATGGCACTAAAAAGAAAGCATGTTGTTAGAAGGGGTAGTGGCTCTAGCTCTAGACTCTCTGACCAAGCCAGAGAACATGACCCCATAGACCTACACTTCATTGACCAAGAACATGTTGCTAGGTTTTAGAGGCTTATGGGTAGGACTTTTTGGCTTAATCGATATATTGATCATACTATCCTACAGCACTTAAGCATTAATGAAGAAGTCACTAGCGTCCTCCATGACTAAGGTTGGGAAGTATTGTTTGACATAGTTGAGAGTCAGGTTATGGTAGCCTTATACTTGAGATTCTTAGCACTTACTACTTAGCTCGGAATCTGTGGGATTTGATAAGATTTATACCATTAACTTTCACCTATGTGGTCAAAATTTTCATATATTAATAAATCAATTTGGTGTAACTTTGGCCTTCTATACGAAGGGAGAGAATGCACCCCCAAGAGATAGTTTTTCCAATGATTTAGATGGGGTGGCTTTTTGGCAAGAGCACACTGAAGGATCGTGAAAAAAAATAAATGATGCAGCAGAAGTATGAAAATTAAAATTTTTTTTGAGCCAAAATCTAGGAATACTTATTTGTGGAACACTTAGGTTGAATAACGGGTATTGTATTTGAATTCGACAGACCTTCTTGCATTGGATTGTCTACTTGTTTCGCGGGATACCAATTAACTGTCAGCTCCTTCGCATCAAATACTTACTATGTTTACTAGCCCTTGACCTTCTATAATATTCTCGAACCTCCTATGGACTACTACCGGTAAAAGTAAAATAGGATGAATTAATGGAAAAAGAAGGAATAGTTAATAAACTTAATAATTTCAAAAATTTTCAATAAATTTTTCTAGAGATTTTGATCTCAAGTTTAATTTGACAAAAATAATTTTTCTTGTTAAGATTAAATCAAAATGGTTTTCTATTTTAATTCACAAAAATATCTAAATTCAAAATATTTTCTATGTCAAGGATAAAATCTTTTGAGAAAATAACTAAGAATTAATTTTTGTTTGAATTAAAATTAACCATTTGATTTAAGAAAAAATATTTTTCTTTGTCAAAAATTTCCAAAGACTTTGGTCTTTGAGAAAACGCGCACATAGGATATAAAAAGAAATAAGCATGCTAGAAAACTGTAAACATTTTCATGCTTTTCTATTATTTTAACTTAAGTGTACAAATAATAGAATTAAACACATCAAATAATTAATTAATGGTCTTATTTAATCCTAAATTTTCTTTCTTTTATTTTTCATGCAAATATTCAAAGAATATTAACTATTGTAATAAAAATAATTTCACCTGGTATAGGACTAAAAATAATATTTTATTTTATTTTAGTCCAGTGCACCCGCCACACTAGATTATGGCCCTATGGAAAAACCCATGGGCCGCGATCCGGGTGGGTGCCCATGACCCAGCCCGTCAACAACCCCGCTCGACCGGTCAAAATTGTTGACCTTAAAATGCAAGTTGAAAAATTGAATCCTGGCAGATGAGGCTCTTTCGCGAGGATGGCTTTCGCGAGGAAGCAGTCCTCGCTAATCGGCGCGGCTGCTACTCCAAGCCGCGGCCCACTTGGCTCCACACACAAACGTAGCTCGGTTCGGCTCATCTTCTCTAGTTTTTCCTGCGAATTTTCTTTTGCGATTTTGCATTTCTTCTTCTGGTTCTTTCATCCAGACAGCATGTAAAGCCACTTAACAAGCTTCTATACCCTTAAAAACAGTGGGCTTACATGTTTCGTCTAAGAAAGCAGTAAATTACAGTATTCCTATGCTTCCACTCACGAAGCTTACACAGAGACTTTCCCATACCAGAAGCGCGAAGATTCACAGAAAACATCCAAAATAAATATTTTTTTGTTTTAGTTAGGCCTAGCATGCTTCCTATATTTGCTAAACCATAGCTCTGATACCACTTGAAGGATGAAAATGGAAAAAATGATAAAACCGAAACAATATTTACAAAACGAAAAAATTTACAGAGTATCATAGAAGCTGTTTATCTATGTGTTTGAATGACCTTATTAGAAGTAAAGATGACGTCTGAACCAGAATGCTTGAAGCCATTAGATCACGTCCTTGTAAACGCCGACTTCATCTCATTCACGCGAAGCTTTTGAGCTTCTGGAATGACACCCTTTCCTCTACTAGCGAAAGCTTACAGAGTGTTGGGTTTTACTGTGAATGAAATCCCAGAACTATAGTCTTGTTTTCCTTTTCATTTATTTTCATGCTTTTTTCACAGAGAGAGACCAAGAGCATGAAACAAAAAGCACCATACTTTCTGTTATCTTCTCACGTCATCCCGTATTATTTTTTTATTTTATTTTTTAATTTAATTTAATTATTTTAATTTTATTTAACCCTTAGTCTTATTCATTGGACCAAATAAAATTATTTACTCTTGGGCTTGAACACCCATAAATAATAAGTCTCAATTATTTATTTTCTAGACTTCATAAAACAGTTCAATAAATAATTAACAAGTCCAAATAGACTAATATAAAATATTAGACCTTTTATCTAGTTTATACCTAGATTAATTTTCTAATTATTCAATCTGGGCCTTGGGCCCTGAATAATTAATTAACTAATTAAATTAAATAAAATATATACTCTCTCTTGGGCTTTTTATTTTATTTTAGTCTAATAAGAAACTAGACTACTTAAATAAAATAAAATAAAATTTATAATTATCAAGACCAATTCTTTAACTCAAATCTGTCAGGATTTAAGGGCTATTCTGGGGATCAAAAGACACATCACCTTGGCTACTAAAATGACCAAAATACCTTTGCTATATAAATAGTTATATTTTGTATTTTAAATATTTTATAATATCACTATAAAGAAATATTGATCCCAAGGGCAATGTTGCATTAGCAAAGTCTTCGACCTACAGGTGTAATGACTAAAATACTCCTCTACGTATCGTCGTGCATTTAGAGAGGAGGACTGTATTGACACCTCTCTAAAAAAACATCTACCATCCTTAGACCTCTAGTCCAATGATTCACGACTCCTGGAATGTTTTTACATTTCAAGGGAGCTAACTCAAAGCAAACATCTAAGTCATGTTCCCCACGGCCCTGATATTAGATCATTTGAACAGTCACAAGGGGTGATATAGCGCATAAGCTATCTTGTAAAAATTTGTCTTAACTAACTAGTCACATATACCCAACATACAAGTATATCGACTCTCTGAAAGAACCTCAACTATAGTATATCAAAGTACATGCTTCCAGCTTTGTCAGACCACCAACTCATACTCAAGCGGTAGAGTATTAGTCCACGTTGTAGCAGTAATAGTTTGGGTTTCTTCTAAATAGTACTTTTAGAAACTACTATTACAAGTCATGTTCTATGTATTCAAAATACACTCATGCTATGAAGTGAGTGACTACTCACTGGCTAAATGTAAGTTATTCCCTATTTGAAATTCATAACACAATAACCTAAACATGATGAGATTCTCATTCTCATCAATCGGTCAAGAACAAATGTTTATGTGTTAAGTAACCCATGATCAATACATTATTGTGAAAGACCACCATTCACATGGATCACTTACTTAAATACAAATGGTTCTATCCAAACGTAAATCGTGCACAAATAAAATGTAATTTCACAAACAAATTTTGAGAATAAATTTCTTTATTAATAAACTCGATAATTACAGCAAAAAACTAGTCTAGATGGCATATATTCCAACATAGCTTACTCAAAATCTTAGTGGACATACTTTGTTCATCCTCTAAATATCTAGAATGAATACTCGTAAGTATCGTTTGCTCTTAGGGATAATAAATGTAACCCCCCTTATTCCTTTTGGATATCTTATAAAATAGTATAATTCTTATCTTGGGTTCAGCTTATTTCCTTTAGTCAATACATAAGCTGAACAACCTCATACCTTGAGATAATTCATACTAGGCTTGCATCTAGTCCACATCCCATAAAGTGTCCTAGGCACTGACTTGGAAGGTATTAAGTTCAGAATATATGCTATTTTTTCAGAGCATATTTCCAAAAAGAAATAGAAATAGTTGCATGACTCATCATGGTTCTGACCATCTCCATCGAAATTCTATTTCTTTTCTCAGCTACTCTATTCTGCTGAGGAGTCCCAGGTGCAGTTAGCTGAGATACTATTCTCTAATGTGCCAAGTAATCCTTGAATTCATCAAGGATGTATTCTCCACCATGATCTGATCTTAGCTTTTTGATTAGTTTACCTATTAGACACTCCATCTTAGCCTTAGACTTCTTTAATTTATCAAAGAAGTTAGACTTACGTCTTATCAAGTAAATATAACCAAAATGTGTGTAGTCATCTGTGAACATAATAAAGTATTCATAAGCTCATCTAATAGGTTATGAACTAACTCCTCTAATATTTGTGGTGTAGACATAAGACCACAAATATTCGTATAAACTAACTTAAGTATTTCTTTGGCCTTTTCTGCCTTTTGAGTAAAGGACCTTTTGGTTATTTTACCCATAAGACAAGATTGACATTGAAGCCATTCTTCCAATTTTAATAAGTCCAAGAACCCATTTCAAATTAACCTCTAAATCTAGTTAGGGTTTATATGTCCCAATTTTAAGTGTTATGAATACAAGTTATTTGATGTGGTCTTTCTCTTCTTATTATTAGGTTCTATTTGAGTATTATTTATTTGAGGACTAAAAGGATTAACATAGAAAAGATTGCCATACAAGTTTCCAGAACAAATAATCTTTCCATCTCTACTGATTGAAATATCAGAATGGAAAGAAAGAAAATATCTTTGATTAATCAATCTTGAAACTGAAATCAAATTCTATTTAAAACTAGAAACATATAAAAAATCTTTTAAAACTAAGATCCTATTATAATCAAATAAAAGCTCCAAGTCTCTCACTGCTTCGGCCCACACTTGTACTCTGTTACTCGCTCTAACTTCATGCTCTCTTCCACTAAGTCATAAGGAGTTGCAGATATGGTCAATGGCTTCAGAATCAACAATCTAAGTGGATAGTGATCTAAGCATCAAAATAGACTCTAAGTAAAGAGCAACACTTAAGGAGGACTTGGCAAAGAAATTTGGACAATCTTTTTTGAAGTGTCTCTTCTTGCCACACTTAAAACACTTGTCCTTAAGCTTAGCGTTGAGCTTGGATGGTCAGGACTTAGATCCCTTAAGTTGGGCCCCTACATTATTCTGGGCCTTTTTCATCTTGAACTTCTTGGGCTGGGCCCTAGTTCTAGAAAATGAACCAGCATAAGTAACCAAAACCTTTGACACATACTTCATGATTTTCTCAACAGCCTGGAGTTCTTTCATTAGCTCGGTTAAAGGCATACTCAACTTATTCATGTTATAGCTTAACTTGAACTGAAAGTACAAATCTAGCAAAACCTCAAAAACCATGTCAATTTGTCTCTCAGGATCTATCATTGCCCATAGAACCTCGGCCTTATCAAAGTGAGCAATCATCTTGAGCATGTACTCGCAAACTGATGTCCCCTCATCTATCCTAGTATTAATGATTAGTCTAAGAGCCTCCTACTTTGAGAGATGACTCTTGTCAACAAATATGGTGCGAAATAATATATCGATATCATATGTAATAGGTATGTTCTCGTGCTTAGGCTGAAGAGCATTAGACATAAAAGCCAACATGTAGTATCTAGCCATTTTATCGACTTTCTTCCATACCCTCTCAACTTTACGATCTTGGTCCTAAATCTTCCCCAATTTCAGGACAGAAATCAGTCAGAACATACTTGTACTCCTCAATAGTGAGTACTATGTTCAGATTTCTTTTCCAATCCATGTAATTTGGTCTAGTAAGCTTATTCTCCTTGAGAAAAATAGACAAAGAACTAAAATCAGACATTTATATTTATTGAAAAAAAAATTCATTCAAAAAAATGTTTGTTTTGAGAAACATATAAAAATGCACATTTAAGACATCATATTATATCCATGATATGATTAACATATTAAAACCATTATAAAAAATATGAAAAATTTAACTCTTAGAAAAATTAACAGAGCTTCGTAGGAAGGTAAATAGTTTTCTAAATTAAGTGTATAATCATCACCAATTAAACTTTCTTAATATTTAATGATCTACAGATAGTTTCATCAATAGGATGGCCACTACTAATATTACCTATGGATAATCTAATGTTAATACCTCCAACGTCGATACTAACATATATCCATGGCTTTAATTATAATTCCTCATTTAGTTCTAAATTCTATTAAAAACCCATCCTATAGGGGGGTCATGCTCAGAATGATACAAAAATAACCACAATCTTTAACAAGAATTCATGATGGAAGCCGTGGAGCTATTGGAACCCCTCTCCCACTTAATCTTTTGAGGATAATAGGTTTTTAGAAAAACATTCTTTAAAAAATGTATTTATTTTTCATTAACTTTAGTAAAAATCCAAAAATTTAACATTATTTTCTATGTCAAGAATAATACATTTTAAGAGAATAAATCATGAATTTTATTTTTACTATTTAACTTTAAACCATTTATGGGAACTAGATTTAAAATACTCAAATTCAAATTATTCTCCATGTTAAGGATAATAGCCTTTGAAAGAATAAATCATGAATTTTATTTTAAATTCCTAAGTTCCCTTTCAAAAACTTTTTTGTAAATTTTTTTATCTAGAGAAAAATTAATTTCTCAAAAACTTGTGCGTTTGATCACAAAATTAAATAAAATAGACATGCTCCCAAAAGTAAACTTTTTACATGCTATTTCTATTCTTTAATTTTTATGTGACCAAATAAATGATAAAACATTATAATAATAAAATTAAAATAATTTTGTTTAATCCTAAGGTGGTTTCTTCTTTACTAACTATTTTCATGCAAAATTATTTATCACAATAAAGAAACCATTGGAGAAAAAATAACTTCGTGTGATTTTGAGCTCCAAAACAAAAGAGAATTACAAGAAAGATATTTGAAAAACAAATTTCCATAGCTTCATGGAAAGGACCCGAACAGCACGAACCAAAGAAGGAAAAATGAACCAAAAAATAAGCGTGACCCAAACTGAAACCAAATCCTGGACATAGCCAGTCCATGGCTTGCTCCAAGGCATGGACCGCCTTGAGTTTTCTTCCTTGAAGCTTGTCCATGGCTTTCAAGCCATGGACTGGCTTCCTATCATGATATACAAATCCCTGGGCCGCCTTGATGATTTCCTTTCACAAAGCCAGTGGTCGGCTTAGTGCAAGTTGGTTGTGGCTAGCTTCTCGAACAAGTGACAGGCTTTAACAAGCCGGTCGCTGTTTGTTCCTTGGAGTGCTGTTCTTTATCCGTTTCTCTTCTATTTTCATCCATTCAGTTTTGTTCATTTTGCTAGTGGGATTTCGATGTTTGATCTGATACTAATATTGTTACATAAATCTATAGATAAAATTTACATACAATGTCAATCACCTATACCTTTCAAAATGAAGTGTGCACAAATTCTACAAAAATCAATTAATACTAAATTATAGGTGCTTATGCCTCCATACACGAGACGTACACAATATATACCCATATGAAAAACCACAAGGTATCTATACAATCACAAAAATTAAATTTTTTATTAGTAAAGGAACTACTTTCTAGTTATTAACCTTAAATATAACACCCCTACTAAAGATAATAGCGTAAGCATATCAACATCGGGTGTCGCCCCATCCAGTTACCCGGACAAAGGGTCTTTATAATGAAAATCAAATGAATGAATATATATAAGGTCTAGACTCATACAATATCCCATACTGATGGCCACACATATATATATCAAAGAATTTCATACATGCCATCTCTAACTACAACAGTAGTAAAATATATAATCAAAAGGGAAACCACCCAGACCTATACTGCTGGCACTGTGGTATCGTCCTTCTATCCGTAGGTCCGCTCAACTCTGGATCCTACAAAAAGGTAAGATAAAGACACGTGTGATTGACGAATCACCAAGTGAGTTCCATGTGTGCTTGTACTTTATGAAAGAACAGAGTGCATAAAACTTTTGTGGAATAGCATATCATTTGTTCACTGGAAATAATTCTAAAACTCTCTAAAAAAGGGTTTATTTAGAACTTAATCATATTTGGAAAATGGTGTTTCAGTTTGAAAATATTGTTCCAATTTTCAAATCACAGGTACTTCTCCAACAAAAGGTTGGCCTGTATGCAAATCCCGCAGTCCTTGCTTTCCGCGCCACGTATCATTGTACTGATACCGCAGCCTACAGTACTCAAACATGCATCGACGAAATAAGTACACCACAGTGTACTTCTTCTTAGGTATACCACAGCATACCTATTATACCACAGCACACTCAATAAGCCAGAGGCCCTTATACCAACCTTACTCACCATAAGCTAGGACGACTCATCTCAATGTCCTGTCACCCCATTCGGATTAAGACAATCCCTAGAATTAGGCTAGGTTACTAGGGCCATTTAACTTTAACGTGGGTTAGTACAAAGATTAAAGTCCTTACTGAGTATTCAACGTTACCAATATCAATCCCTTCTCATTGATCAAGACAAAGAGTTATCTGATCCCATAGAATTTTCAAAACAACCAGTTTTGGGGCAAAATAATATTTTCTAGAATTTGATCCCACTGACTCACAAGTCAGATCATAATTCCCATAGGTTCCGCAGGGCCAATCAATTCATTCCATAGGCACTTTAGGCCAATAAAATATTTTTTGGGATCAAAATGTCGTTTTTCAAAAGTCAATCTCATCACGAGAGATCATTTTCCAAAATCATGTCGAAATAGGATAAAGAGTTCTGTTCAAACATCAAAATAAGTTTCCAAGAGTATTTGGATCATTTTCCCGTACTTGATCACAAAAGTGTTCACAAGAGTTCCAATAAGGATATTTTGGTCATTTTCCTAAAGATTTTCATAAAACATTCCAATAAGGACATTTGGATTATTTTTCAAATACCCGATTCTAAAAAGAATTCATTTTAAGAAATCCAGAATTCTAACCCCAAAAGGGAATTAAATTCAAAGTTTCCAAATACATTTTCATAAAATGTTCCAATAAGAGCATTCCAGTCATTTTATGAATACCCAGTTTCAAAATTTACTATTTTTTGAAAATTCCAAATATTTAATCCAGAAAGGACTAAATTTATGAAATTCATGCTTTAATCCTCCGTTAAGGTTTCCAAACTAATTTTGAAGTTCATTCGAGCCCAAAATGGCGCAAAGCAATTCTTGCTAAGATAAATCTTAAATATATTCAGGGATTTTCAAAACGATATAAAACATAACATTTCATAGAAAACAAAGCACACTAGCTTTCAAAAGATTTTAGAAATCAAATGGATTCACCTCGTGTCCTAATTAACTCTTTTCCGTTTATGGCCGTTCAATCACCATTTCTACCGTTTTCAACATTCCGTTGGTCGTTTATCGATAAACCTACACCAAACATCATTTTCGGATCAAATTATGTTTGACCAAAAAATAGCCAACGGTTAGCCGACGTGTCTGACGGGTAGCCGACGTTTAGTTGATGGTTAGCTGACGAGGCCGACGGTTGGCCGATGGTTAGCTGACGGTTAAGGAAAACGTTCAATTTTCGTTTACATCATTTTTTTCGTCGTTTGTTTGATTCTTTCATTTTCCTTTTTTCTACATCCTTCCTCCCTTCATATACAAGGGATTCACTTCATATTTCTCATTTATTTCATCCAAAATCACATAATTAATCATCCCTATGTTCATCCATTTTCGGACTCATTTTTTGGAATTTCACTACTTGACACATGATTTATTTTACACAAAACTTTCAATCCACAACTCCGATTTAGCTCCATGATATACCAAAATGACCGTAAGACTCTTAACATTAATTTTGTATAAGCCCTTTTCAGAGTCCCAGTTCTTGTGACATGCTACAGGGCAAAAACAGCCCTAATAGTTTTACTTTAATTCCACTATTCATACTTTCCTTTGTTCTCCTTTATCCTTTAACACCTTGGAACCATTAAATCATTCAATTTTCCTTCAAATAATCTTTCATTATGTGATTTCCAGATTCTAATAGCTCACAGGAGCCATACTTATTTAATATAAATTCATCTTTTCTAATCAAAAGCTAGCATAATCTATTTTTCCCAACTAAGTAAATTCTATTTTTACTCTACTTTGGTCATCATCTCCTCAACCGAAAACAACCCTTCAAACTACCATAAATATTCAGTTCTCCTTCACACAAAACATTATCCACAAACCCCTAGGCAGCCGGCACACACATGAGCATATATAAGGTTCATACACAAAAGTCACAAACCCTAGCTTTGATTTAAAATCAAGACATGAAAATCATGTTTTCATGTTAAAATTCATATCAACATAACCATCATTCACCCAACAACAACTTTAATTCTAGCAAGGTGAGCTTTTACCTTGTATTTAAGGCTATTTGAAATGATTTGCTCCAAGAACTTCTCAAAACTTACATAGAACACCAAGAACACACACTAGCTATTTTCTCTCTCTCTAGTTTAATTTCTTTTTTTTTTCTCTTGGTTTTCTTCCTTCATGGCTGCTGAAATTCAAGCTGTATAACAGCCCCTTCTCAGTGCCATTCACCATCCAATCTTGGCCATTCATCTCTTGTTTTTATTAATTGAATGATGGATATACTTAGGTGTGTTCCAATGAAAATTTTACACACCAACCACCTATTTTCCTCCTAAAAAATTTTCCTTCATTTCTTCTTGCATGGCTGTCGGTTTCTTGGCCAATTGTCAGTCATTCAATCACCTTCTCATGGTCCATGTATTCGCCAATCAAAATGCACAAGACCTTAATCTAAAGGACCCACAAATGATGTATTCCAATTACAAAATTACACATCATTCTTCATTTATTTTGTAATTCTTTAATTCCATGCATCTCACATGAATCCTTCATGCAATCTCTCTTAAATTGACACATGTCCATGGGCTACCAATCATAAAATGCCACACGCACCGTTTTTAACCGCAATTTCCTATTTTCTTCATGAATGACTAAAATCGGATCCAAAATGAAAAAATATTTTATCTCACCATTCAACTCCAAAAATTTTACTAAATCTATTCGTAATACTTAAATTCTTCAATTCCTTCTCTATTTGGTCAAATTCGAGGTCAAAGTCGCGGGCGCAGTCAAAATGACGAAAATGCCCCCGATAACCCAAATAGCATAATTCACACAAAAACGTGCATTTCATCGCACTGATCAATTTTCATTCTCAGCGTACCCTCAAATTCTTATTTTATTAACAATAATAGCCTTCTAAAGATTTAGGGTACGGGTAAAATAAATTCAATAATTACATTCAGGTCCTGACAAAATATTGTTATACCAAAATATTTGTCTCATTACACCAATCAAATTTTGTTTTGGCCATTGATACAAATTCTCATCCTATTACAAATAGTAGCTATTCGAAGATAAAAATGTGGGGTATTACACTAAACATGCTCATAGATTAAAACCATGGCTCTAATACTACTTAAAAGATCACGGAAAAAATAAATACGCAGCGAAAGTATACACTTATTCTTTTCTTTTTCTAGTTTTCATCCAAATATATGTGGCGGCTGCCTTGTTTCCTTAAAACAAGTAGCCGAATCTCTTAAACATAGGGACCAGGGTTTTGTCTAATTAGTCTATAACTAATTAAATAACTCTTTTATTAATTAATCAATCCACTTTGACCCAATATAAATAACTCTTTTATTAATTAAGTATCTGTTCAAATACATTACAAAAGGGTTTGATCGAATTGAAGCTCTGATTGTAAGTAACCCATCAAATCCTATAGTAATTGAAAATAATTCAGAAGTAGCAAAGGATAAAATCAGAGCATTTTTGGACTGCCGATATTTATCTCCATATGAGGCCTGCTGGTGAATTTTTTATTTTCACATACATTTTAGAATACCAGCAGTAGAAAGATTGTGTGTACATCTTGATGGTGAACAACTGCTCATATTCAAAGATGATGATCTATTGCCACAAATTGTTGATAGAGAAAATGCTGGAAAAACTATGCTAACTAAATGGTTTGCCAAAAATACTATTGATCTAGAAGCAAGAAAGTTAGGTTATGCAGAATTTCCAAGCAAATACACATGGAATAGACAAGAAAAATCATGAAAAAAAAAAGAAAAACAAATAGATGTATTGGAAGAATTACATATGTGCCCCCAAGCACTGGCGAGAGGTATTTTCTAAGGATGTTACTGAATGTTGTCAAAGATCCTACATCATTTGAAAATATCTGCACAATATATGGTGCCATATATACATCATTTAAGGATGCCTGCTATTCTCTGTGTCTATTACAAGAAGACAAAGAGTGGAATGATGCAATTACAGAAGCAGCACATTGGGCCATAGGAAGTAAGCTAAGAGAATTGTTTGTTTTGATACTTATATTATGTGAAATTTCGAATATAAGACAATTTTGGGGGGAAAAATTGGTGAAAAATAGGTGATGATATACTACATAAACAACAAAAGATCTTCAAATCACCGAGATTGAGGCTAAGTGAAGAGCAGCTAAACAATTTCACTCTTGTCACATCCAAAAAATGTTACTTGGATATGGTAAATCATTAAGTGATTTTCAAGGGATACCCATGATCAATGAAGGAATGGTGCATAATTTTAACAAGAAGTTACTGAGGGAAGAGATTTCATATGACATAAATTTTCTACAAGAGGAACATGACATTATGTTTGCTCAGCTTAATGTAGAACAAAGAAGTGTTTATGAAAAAAATTGTCAATGCAGTGACAAAGAAGCTGTTTTCCTTTATGGGTATGGTGGAACAAGCAAAACATTTATTTACAAAACAATCATTACAAGATTGAGATGAGAGTAAAAAATTGTCTTAGTTGTTGCGTCATCAGGTAAAAGAAAAGAACGTACTATTTCATAAAATTTATATTACTGAAAAACTACTTCATAATAATTTTCCATTCACGACAAATAACAAGAATAGAAGCTCTTCTATTACCTGGTGGAAGAACAGCTCATAACAGATTCAAAATCCCATTAAAATGCAGTGGAAATACTACCTGTTTGATAAAACAAGGAATTCAATTGGTTGAATTGGCACAGAGATGCTCATTAATTATATGGGATGAAGCACCAATAAATGATAAAAATATTTTTGAGACAGTAGACAGGACAATGAAGGAAATACTAAGGGGATTCCCAAGTTTCAAAAAAGAACATTCTTTTGGTGGCAAAACAGTCTTACTTGGAGGTGATTTTAGGCAAATACTCCCAGGAGTACCTTAAAGTTACAAGGTCAGAAATTGTAAACTTGGCAGTAAACAATTCAGAGATTTGGAGTAACTATGAGGTAAATTTAGCAATACAAATTACATTACAACATATATTTAATTCATTACATCTAACGTTTAATTATTTTCCCTATCTTGATAGGTGTTAACATTGACCAAAAGTATGCTCCAGAATACTTCATCAGAAAATGAAGAAGAACAAACACTCAAAGATTTCTCAGATTAGATTCTAAGAATTGGAAATAGAACTGAGAATTTAATTTCAAGAACAACTGATGAAGAAGCATGTTGGATTAATATACCATAGAAATTTACAGTGCAGGAAACACAAAATCCAGTTAAATCAATTTTTAATGCTGTTTATGAAGACTCTGAGATTGACAAGAAATATCTAATGAACAGAGCGATACTAACACCAAGAAATGAAACAGTTGATCAGATTAATTCTTTCATAATGCAAATGGTCCCTGAGAAATTGCAACAGTACAAGAGCTCAGATGTCATCGATAAATCAATTGGAAATGTTGTAGGAAAAGAGATTTTATATCCAACAGAATTCTTAAATAGCTTATAATTTGCAGGCATTCCAGATCATAAAGTTGAACTGAAAGTAGGACTACCAATTATGCTGTTGCGGAATCTAAATCAAGGTGAAGGAATGTGCAATGGAACAAGACTGATCATAACACAAACATGGAAATTTGTAATTGACGCATAAATCATTTTGGGATCACATATTGGGCAACACAAATTCATCCCGCGAATTGATATGTCTCCAATAGAAACTAAATTGCCATTTGTAATGCAACGGAGGCAATTCCCAATAAAAATATTCTATGTAATGACAATCAATAAAAGTTAAGTACAAACCTTGGAACATGTTGGATTATACTTACCAAAGCCTGTTTTCAGTCATGGCCAACTCTATGTTACTATTTCAAGAGTAAAGAATCCAAATGGATTGAAATCCTAGCATTGGAAGATGATGTAGAATTCAAAACATACATAAAGAATATTGTGTATCCATAAGTGTTTCAGAATCTAGCATCATGTAAGTGTATTTTAATTTTACATTCATATGTCCAATTATTACATTCTAACCCTTTCTTTGTTCCATTGATTCTTATTACATAGGAAATGTCATTTTTTGGAAAATAATGCGACCTACATGGGATTAAAAATTCCAACCTTTAATACATGTGATTCTTCATCTACTGTGTATTTTTATTATATGACTATTATACCTATTGTGTATTTTCAAATTGCATTTTGAATACAAAATCCTAAATTGTGTTGTGCATCATATGTGGGCCTCTGATGGTAAACCATCGTCACAAAACACCAATTGGTTTTCCAATCATATTTATATAGACGCCCTATATACTTAGCACACTATTAAAAAAGCTAACCTAATAGCATATCTAAATAACCAACTAGGTCATTGAACATTAGGTCTTTTTCATTAGAAAACAGACAGCTTGAGGAAATGCTTTTTCAATAATTCATATATACTTCAGTTATTGTGCATCATACGTGGGCTTCTAATGTTGAACCATCATCGCAAAACACCGATTGGTTTCCCAATCATGTTTATATAGACATCAAATATACTTAGTACAGAATTAAAATTATTAACTTCATACAATAGCTCAATAACTAGCAATTGAGTATCAATTTTTCAATGCCACAATCACATACACACGAACATGGTTGAAGAAGAAATCATATTCAGTAATTGCTAAATCAACTTTCATGGGAGTCATATTTACTTAAAAAGAAATTTCCAGTTTTGAAGAATACTTATCTTCACTATACTTGGCACAAACATTATAGTCAATCAAAGACTATCACCATCAAGTATCAACCTACTCAGCCACCAACCAACAATCAAACCAACAGTACATTATGTTTTTTTGAACACAAACTTTTGATAACTCGATAAAAACCAAAAATAGGAAATGAAATGAATTTTCAGATTGTATTTTGAATACAAAATCCTAGATTGTGTTGTGCATCATACGTGGGCTTCTGATGGTAAACCATCGTCACAAAACACCCATTGGTTTTTCAATCATATTTATATAAACACCTAATATACTTAGCATATTATTAAAATAGCTAACCTAATAGCATATCTAAATAACTAACTAGGTCATTCAACATTTGGTTTTTTTCATTAGAAAAAAGATAGCTTGAGGAAATGCTTTTCAGTAATTCATATATATTTCAGTTATTATGCATTATACATGGGCTTCTGATGGTGAATTATCTTCATAAAATATCGATTGGTTTCCCAATCATGTTTATATAGACACCCAATATATTTAGCACAAAACTAAAATTATTAATCTCAGACAATAGCTCAATAACCAGCTAGTTGATTAAACATTGAGTCATAGTAATTAGAAAATAGAAACTTTCATGAAACGCTTTTAGTATAATGAAAATACAGTTCAAATATTGTGCATCATACATGGGTTTTTTTTTGGTGAATCATCGTTGCAAAACACTGATTGGTTTTCCAATCATGTTTATATAGACACCTAATATACTTAGTACAAAAATAGAACTACAAATCTTATTTCATATATAAATAACAAAGAAATTGCCTGAAATTTGTAACACAAAAAATAAAGCAGATTGTCTATTCAGAACAACGTGTATAATAGAATAACAAAACCAGTGCATTAAAAATTGACGTGAATTACAATAAAATGGCTTATCTTTTGAATCATACTAAAGTTTTACTAATGAACAAAAATGGAAAATACAGAACTAAGGAAAAATATGATCAATACAAATAACCTTATATACACTTCATCAAGTTCATATCTGACTTTCAGACTGCCATTATTGTGTGTAGAGTTCATATCAATTTTCAATGCCACAATCACATACACACGAACATGGCTGAAGAAGATATCATATTCAGTAATTGCTAAATCAACTTTCATGGGAGTCACAGTTACTTAAAAAGAAATTTCCAATTCTGAAGAATACTCATATTCACTATACTTTCCACAAGCATTATAGTCTATCGAAGACTATCACTATCAACCATCAACCCATTCAAACACCAACCAACAATCAAAATTATGTTAAACCTACAACCACAAACACATCCACCAATACATTCTATTTTTTTTTTAACACAAACTATTGATAACATGGTAAAAACCAAAAACAAGAAATGAACAAAAATGATCAAGAGAAATAGCCATACATTGACTTCATCAAGTTCATATCTGAATTTCAGACTGCCATTATTGTGTGCAGAGTTCATATCAATTATTCAATGCCACAATCACATACACACGAACATGGCTAAACAAGAAATCATATTCAGTAATTGCTAAATCAACTTTCATGGGAGTCACAGTTAAAAAGAAATTTCCAGTTCTGAAGAATACTAATCTTCACTATACTTTGCACAAGAATTATAGTCAATCAAAGACAATCACCATAAAGCATCAACCTACTCAGCCACTAACCAACAATCAAAATTATATTAAACCAACAACCACAACACATCCACCAGTACATTCTATTTTTTTGAACACAAACTTTTGATAACTTGGTAAAAACCAAAAATACGAAATGAAATGAATTTTCATATTGTATTTTGAATACAAAATCCTAGACTGTGTTGTGCATCATATGTGGTCATATATAGGTCTCTGATGGTAAACTATCGTCGCAATACACCATTGGTTTCCCAATCATGTTAATATAGACACCTAATATACTTAGCACATTATTAAAATAGCTAACCTAATAGAATATCTAAATAACCAACTAGGTCATTGAACATTGGGTCATTTTTATTAGAAAACAGACAGCTTGAGGAAATACTTTTTCAGTAATTCATAAATACTTCAATTATTGTGCATCATATATGGGCTTCTGATGGTAAACCATCATTGCATAATACCGATTGGTTTCCCAATCATATTTATATAGACACCCAATATACTTAGCACAAAATTAAAATTATTAATGTCATACAATACCTTAATAACTAGCTAGATGATTAAACATTGAGTCATAGTAATTAGAAAATACAAACTTTCATGAAACGCTTTTAGTATAATGAAAAAATAGTTCAATTATTATGCATCATACGTGGGCTTTTGATGGTAAACCATCGTCGCAAAATACCGAATGGTTGCCTAATAATGTTTATATAGATACCTAATATACTTAGCACAAAAATAGAACTACAAACCTTATTTTATATATAAATAACAAAGAAGTTCCCTGGAATTTGTAACGCAAAAAACAAGGCAAATTGTCTCATAAAAAAGAAAATCTAGGATTTAGCAATTACTAAATTACAAACCTTCTTTCATACTGATATTTCATTAATAAAGAAGAATGGAAAATACAGAACCAAGAGAAAAAATGATCAAGAGAAATAACCTTACATAGACTTCATCAAGTTTATATCTGAATTTCAGATTGGCATTACTTTGTGCAGAGTTTATATCAATTTTTCAATGCCACAATCACATACACATGAACATGGCTAAAGAAGAAATCATATTCAGTAATTGATAAATCAATTTTCATGGGAATCACAGTTACTTAAAAAGAAATTTTCAGTTGGAAAATCAACCCACTCAACCACCAACCAACACTCAAAATTATGTTAAACCTGTTGGAAAATATGCCCTATTAGACTAGATTTCTGATATAAACATCGAATATTTTAATAAAAGAATTTATTTTCAAAAATTATTTGTGAATTTACATTTTTATTTGTGCACAATTACGTTTGAAAAAGACCCATTGTGTTTAAGTAAGTGGTCCATGTGAATGGAGGTCTTTCACAGTAAGGTATGGATAACGGATTACTTAACACATAAACGTTCATTCTTAACCGATTGATGAGAATGGGAATCTCATCATTTCTAGGTTATTATATTGTGAATTTCAAATGGGGAATGACTTACCTTTAGCCAGTGAGTAGTCCACACACTTCATGACATAAGCGTATTTCGAATAGGTAAAACATGACCTATAGTAATGGTTTCTAAAAGTACTATATGGTAAAAATCTAGACTATTACTACTGCAACGTGGACTAGTACTCTACGACTTGAGTATGAGTTGGTGGTCTGACGACGCTAAAAGTATGTACTTTGATATGTTATAGTTGAGGTTCTATCGTAGGACCAATAAACTTACATGTTAGGTATGTGTAACTAGTTAGTTAAGACAGACTTGTACAAGATAGTTTCTATATTATATCACCCCTTGTGGTTGTCTGAATGATCTAAATATCCAGGGCCCCCCCGGGAAACATGACTTGTATGTTTGCTTTAGGGTAACTCGCTTGGAAAGCAAAAACAATCCAGAAAGTCGTGGATCATTAGACTCGAAGCCTAAGGATGGTAGATGTCATTTAGAGAGGTGTTAGTATACTTCTTCCTCTCTAAATGTATACGATGTATAGATGAGTATTTTAGTCATTACACCTATAGGTCAGAGACTTTGTTAACGCAACATTGTCCTTGGGGTTAATATTTTCTTATGACAATATTAGGAAATATTTAAAATGCAAAATATAACTATTTATATGGCAAGGGTATTTTGGTCATTTTAGTAGCTAAGGCGGTGTGTCTTTTGGTCCCCAGTATAGACCATGAGTCTTAATTAAATACAGGCTAAGAAATTGGTCTTAAATTAAATTAAATAGAATTTATTTTATTCAAGTAGTCTGATTTAATTATTGGGCTAGAATAAAATAAAGATCCATGGAGAAAAAGAATTAATTAAATTAGTTTGGTGGGTTAATTAATTGTTCAGGGCTTTGGCCCAGTTTGAATAACTAAAGACTAACTTAGGACTAAACTAATATAGGCTTGTTAATTGGACTAGTTTATTTAGGTTGGGAAATTAATTATTTATTGGGCCATTTATTTAGTTCTAATTAGAATAATTAATTTAGTCCAAAAGGCTAAACTAAGAGTCCAATGAGCCAATCTAGTTTAACTTAGGGTTTTATTTGGATTAAACAGGAGGATTGAATACAACGTTGTTTTTCACTGCTTCTTCTCTATGAAAAAGAGACGCCTCTCTTACTCTCTATCCAAGAAAATTCCTTAGCCCTATAAGTTGTTCACCAAACAGAATTAGGCAGGTCATATATTGAAAGATCGAGAAATTGGCGTTCACATACATGCAGAAACAGAGTAGGAAACTTGCAGGAATCGCACCAGAGGTTTCCACCAGCACACTTACCCCGGTTCCACACATTTCAGTCCAGCCAACTTTGAGAACAAGGACAAAAGGTTAGAAATTTTTCCCCTCAGAATTTGGATAAAGCACAACCGCGTTGGCTAGGGCTGTCGGAGCCGGCGCCGGCTTTATTCGGAGTTCCCATATTCTTCAGTTTTTTCTGTTTTTCCAATTTTTACTTCCGCTGTGTACTCTATGTTTTCCTTTTTTAGGCCTTCAAAACCAACAACCACAAACACATCTACCACTACATTCTGTTTTTTTTTTAACACAAAATGTTGATAACTTGGTAAAAATGAAAAACAAGATACGTGGGCATGGGTCTTTTTTATTAAAAAATAGACAACTTGAGGAAATGCTTCTTCAGTAATTCATATATACTTGAGTTATTGTGCATCATACGTGAGTTTTTGATGGTGAACCATCGTCGCAAAATACCGATTGGTTTCCCAATTATATTTATATAGACACCCAATATGCTTAGCACAAAGTTAAAATTATTAGCCTCATACAATAGCTCAATAACCAGCTAGATGATTGAACATTGAGTCATAGTAATTAGAAAATAGAAACCTTCATCAAACGCTTTTTGTATAATGAAAAAACAATTCAGTTATTGTGCATGAGTTTATAACTGTAACACCACACCCCCTAGGTACCTAGATAGGGTAGGATGTCGCCCCATCCAAAGGACCAGGAGTCTTTATAACGAGGTACAAATAAAAAAAAATTCTAAATAAAATTAAAGAAATAATTTCATTACATCCGGAAGCAAAACTTATACAAGTTTGGAAAATCAAAACTAACAAACGTCTCTTGAAATTCAAAACATAAATAAATAAATAACTGGAGTTCATCTCCTAATGCTTCACCCTGCTTAGTATAACCAATCCTCTGAAATCATGATATAAAAGGTGTGAGATTGACATCTCAGTAAGTTTCGTGTGTGCAAGTGTCAATTGAAACTATTTCGTGTATACAGGTTTATCCAAATCAAAAATTCGTGTTTGCAAGTCAATCTCATCAATAACAGTCATACAAAGGAGCCTTGCTCAATAAATCTAAAACAGTTCACAATCAATATACAAAGGAGCCTTGCTCAATAAATCTAAAACAGTTCACAATCAATCATTGTTTCATCACAATCATAATTCATTAAATAGAGATTAGCAAATGATTCAACAATATAGTAACACAATCCATATCATGATTACCACAATGATAGCTTTTCAATGTATTCTTTCAACAATGGGCAGTGGGGACACCACCCACTGGGTGAGATACTCCTTCATCTCTACACCCAACACTCCGCTTGTCCAACCCGGGTCAACAATGTTCACATGGACCAATATGCTTGCGCGGACCGACCTGACTAAGTAGTACTGTCGCCTCTCCAAATTGAGTTTATCTTCTGGAGGTGGCCTCCTGCCAGAAGACTCGCTCTTGCTCTTGAGACTAGTACCACTAGCCTACCCTCGCTGAGTACTCAACGCTCCCTGATTATGGGCATAATCATTTTCCCTTTTCCAAAAGTCTTGATTAATTTGATTGCAAAATGTGGTTTTTCATAATAGCGTTTTCAAATCGTTTGACAATGGTTTAAGAAATCATTTTCAAGGTTGAACAATTAAAATTTAGCAAATCATTTTGAAAATAAAATATTCACGTTTCCAATCCAAATCTCACAACAATCCAGTATAACTCATCATTTTCAGCCAAAGCTCAATCCTTGTGTCAAAATATCATATTGACATCAATTCCAAATAATATTGGAAAAATTGCTTGCAAACATGTAATATTTATCAAAACGGTTATGCAGGGACTTACTTGAATATACTCAGCAATCAACTACAACAATGTTCGCCCCTTACTTCAAATCTCTTCCTTATCTAAAATCAATGATTCTCTAATTAGAATCTAAATATTAACCCTCTATTATCATGCATCATGAATCCCTATGATCATATTACTCATCTAATTCATCCATGGCATTTAGATGGATTAATTCATCAAATCGTCTCTATAGCTTCCCATGATCATGCATCTCATCATTATGCATGCTTAAAATCAAATCAACCTATCTAGGCCATGACCTCTAATATTCGCCCACCCTTAATCTCATATAATGAACATATTTACTTCAAAAGGTCTCACCTTTAATTACCATGCAATAGATCTAGGTCATCATAGCATTATTTAACCATGCTCAAGCCATACATGCCTCGTTCATTCCATTGCTCTTTCGAACTCATCAATCTAGTCTATTTATGCTTTTCGTGCTAACTCCATGCCTAATAATACCACCACAAAATCAACCATATGCAAGATAAAAGAGATTGAGACCAAAAATACCTCTTGGCGGGACATACTAAGAGCAAATGTGACGCTTTTGGTAGTTGCTTGAATTTACTTTGAAAGGAAGAGTTGATTGGTGGCTATTGGACCTTTGTTCGGAAATTTCCAACAATAGAAGAGAAGAATCAGCCCCCTTGATGACCGAGTTTTAGGAGAAAAGAGGAAGATTAATTGAATATGAGTTGAAAGGGTTGAAGGGTTACTCACTTTAAGTTTAGATTTCAAGTTTGGAGATGCTTGGAGGTTGCTAGGGACAGAATCTTTGGAGAGAGTGGCGGCTGGAATTCTGCAGCAGCAGAGGGTGTTTTAGGGTTTGATGGTGGCTGGTTTGATGAAGAGAATAGGCTAGGCTGAGGTGTTTTAGGATTTAGTAGAGTTTGATCTTGCTTTGGGTCTCTTGATCACAAGAAAGAAAGGTGACAGCTTTTGTCTCCTTGGTTTGGACAAGATTGAGTAGGGTTTTGGGAGGTTTTTGGTGACTGTTTCTGGTTGCTATGGTGGCTGAAAGTAGGAGGGAAAAGAGAGTGAGGAAGCTGATTTCCTGGCTGCTCTTTGACGAGATTAGGAGGGAAAATATTAGGGTTTTGTGTAGCTGTTTTTGCTGGACTGCTAGAGGGGTTTTTGGTGCAGGCTTTGGGATGAAAATTTCATGAGAGAGAGAGAGAGAGAGAGAGAGAGAGAGAGAGAGTGTGTGTGTGTGTGTGTGTGTGTGTGTGTGTGTGTGAACAGTGACGAAATTCTGGAGGCAATGGAGCTGAAATTCTGGTATTCTTTTGGCTAAATTCAAGTCCTAATTGGTTAGGGTTTCCTTAGCCAACCCTAGCTAGGTTTTGGGAGTGTTTTAGGTAAGTTGTCTTTACCCTATGTGGCGGCTGCTAGGAGGGAGTTTTCCAGAAAACCCTAGAGAGGAATTATGTTATCTATTTAGAGAATAGATTAATTAAACCCCTACATTAATTTGAGTATTTTTTAAACAGCTATTAAAGAGCTATTTGGTAAGGAATTTTCTGATTTCCTAATCCTTATAGCCACTGAATTTTCCCCTTCCTTTTTCCCTCTTCAACATTTCGAAACCCTTGCTCAATCCAAGGCCCAAACATCTCATTTAAATCCAACTTTTAAAAATCTAATCTAGTAATCTTTAAAATTCTCTACAAGATTATGATAGAATATTAAGAACAAAAATTTAATTTACTAATTTTATAAAATAATTTTCAAGTTAAAGTACACCCCAATTTCTTAGGAAATTGGTCTCCAAACCCTTAAGGTTTTGGCCAAGGCTAGGGAAATTAGGGTAGATGGAAAATAAAAGAAAGGAGAGAATTTTGAGATAGCTAGGATTCGAACTCAAACCCACCAAAGAACACACACCAAGCTCTATCTACTAAACCACATTAATTCTTGGCAAATATTCTCCTAATAAATTCATTTAATTCTTACTCACTTACTCCATCCCTTTTTCTAATAAATCCCCTTCAATAAAATAAAACTCAACTACATCAACTACCACAACCACTTCAAGAGAAAATTAATTCATGCAACAACAAATTAATATTTTCATGAAAATAATTCAAATCATCAAATATGGTATAACTCAATATGACATGCATAACTTTTCCCGGCTTACTAAAGGTGGTCCAATATGGGGTATTACAATAACTACAAACCTTATTTCATATATAAATAACAAAGAAATCCCCTAGAATTTGTAATGCAAAAAACAAAGCAGATTGTCTATTCAGAACAACGTGTGTAACAAAATAACAAAACCAGTGCATTGAAAATTGACTATGTTAAAAAAAAATTACTGAATTATAATAAAATGGGTTATCTTTCGAATCATTCTGAAGTTTAACTAATAAACAAAAATGGAAAATATAGAACCAAGGAAAAAAATGATAAAGATAAATAACCTTACATAGACTTTATCAAGTTCATATCTGAATTTCAGACTCCCATCATTGTGTACAAAGTTTATATCAATTATTCAATGCCACAATCACATACACACGAACATGGCTGAAGAAGAAATCATATTCAATAATTGCTAACTCAACTTTCATGGGAGTCACTGTTACTTAAAAAGAAATTTCTAGTTTTGAAGAATCATCATCTTCACTATACTTTGCACAGGCATTATAGTCAATTAAAAACTATCACCATCAAGCATCAACCCACTCAGCCACCAACCAACAATCAAAATTATCTTAAACCAACAACCATAAACACATCCACTAATACATTCTATTTTTTTGAATACAAACTTTTGATAACTTGGTAAAAACCAAAAATAGGAAATGAAATGAATTTTCAGATTGTATTTTGAATACAAAATCCTAGACTGTTTTGTACATCATACGTAAGCCTCTGATGCTAAACCATCATGGCAAAACACCCATTGGTTTTCCAATCGTGTTTATATAGACACCCGATATACTTAGCACATTATTAAAATAGCTAACCTATTAGCATATCTAAATAACCAACTAGGTCATTGAACATTGGGTTTTTTTTATTCGAAAACAGACAGCTTGAGAAATGCTTTTTCAGTAATTCATATATACTTTAGTTATTGTGCATCATACGTGGGTTTCTGATGGCGAACCATCGTTGCAAAACACCGATTGATTTTCCAATCATATTTATATAGACATTCAATATACTTAGCACACAATTAAAAGTACTAACCTCATACAATAGCTCAATAACCAGCTAGATGGTTGAACATTGAGTCATAGTAATTAGAAAATACAAACTTTCATGAAATGCTTTTTGTATAATGAACAAACAGTTCAGTTATTGTGCATCATATGTGGGCTTTTGATGGTAAACCATCGTCGCAAAACACCGAATGATTACCCAATCATATTTATATAGACACTCAATACACTTAGCACAAAAATAGAACTACAAACCTTATTTCATATATACATAACAAAGAAATCCCCTAGAATTTGTAACGCAAAAAATAAAGCAGATTGTCTATTCAAAACAACATGTATAAGATGAATTATTGAATTACAATAAAATGACTAATCTTTTGAATCAAACTGAAGTTTTATTAATAAACAAAAATGAAAAATAAAGAATCAACAAAAAAAATGATCAAAAGAAAGAACCCTACATAGACTTTATGAAGATCATATCTCAATTTCAGATGGACATTATTTTGTGCCAAGTTCATATCAATTTTTCAATGCCATAATCAAATACACAAGAAGTTGGCTGAAGAAGAAAGCATATTCAATAATTGCTATATCATCTTTCAACATGTGATGGTAACTAACTATGGTAAAAAAGATTACTGAATTACAATAAAATGGCTTATCTTCTAAATCATACTGAACTTTTATTAATAAACAAAAATGGAAAATAAAGAACCAACAAGAAGAATGATCAAAAGAAAGAACCCTACATACACTTCATCAAGATCATATCTGAATTTCAGATTGCCATTATTTTGTGCTGAGTTTATATCAATTTTTGAATGCCACAATCAAATACACAAGAACTTAGCTAAAGAAGAAATCATATTCAGTAATTGCTAAATCACAGTTGTTTAAAGAGAAATTTTCAATTCTAAAAAATACTCATTTTGACTATACTTTGCACAAGCATTATAGTCAATCAAAGACAATGACCATCAACCATCAACCCACTCACCCACCAACCAACAACAGAATTATGTTAAACTAACAACCATCAAAACATCCACCAGTACATTCTGTTTTTTTAAGAGAAACTTTTCATAACTTGGTAAAAACCAAAAATAGGAAATGAAATGACTTTTCATATTCGATTTTAAATACAAAATCGTAGACTTTGTTGTGCATCATACGTGGGTTTCTGATGGTAAACCATCATCGCAAAATACCGAATGGTTACCCATTCATGTTACATAGACACCCAATATACTTAGCACACAATTAAAATTATTAACCAAAAAGAATGAACATTATAGTCAATCAAAGTTGTCAAGAATACTCATTTTCACTATACTTTAAACAACCATTATAAATACTTGAATAGCTAACTACATGTTTGAACACTGACTCATATTTATTACAAAATAAAAACTTTTATGAAATACTTTTTGTATAATGAAAAAACAGTTAAGTTATTGTGCATCATACGTGGGCTTTTGATGGTAAACCATCGTCACAAAACACCGAATGGTTACCCAATCATGTTTATATAAACACCTAATATACTTAGCACAGAAACAGAACCAGAAGCCTTACTTCATATATAATTAAAAAAAAATTCCCTGAAATTTACAATGCAAAAAACAAAGTAGATTCTATATCTAAAACAACGTATGTAACAAAATAACAAAACCAGTGCATTGAATGAATCCCAAAAACAAGAAATGAAATGAATTTTCAAATTTTATTTTCAAAACGAAATCATAGATTGTGTTATGCATCATACGTGGGCTTCTGATGGTAAACCATTATCGCAAAACATCGATTGATTTCACAATCATGTTTATATAGACACCCAATATACTTAACACATAATTAAAATTATTAACCTCATACAATACCTGAATAACTAGCTAAATAATTGAACATTGACTTATATTTATTAGAAAATATATAATTTCATGAAACGCTTTTTGTATAACGAAAAAGCAGTTTAGTTATTGTGCATCATACATGAACCTTAGCACAGAAATAGAACCACAACCCTTATTTCATATATAAATAACAAAAAAAATCCCTTGAAAACTGACAATGCTAAAAAAATTTATTGAATTCCAATAAAATGAGTTATCTTCTAAATCATATTTAGTAATTGCTAAATCAAGTTTTATAGGAATCACAGTTGCTTAAAGAAAAATTTCCAATTCTGAAGAAATTTTTAGTAATCACATGATTTTCCTCCAAAGCGCTTATTGGAGTAGACCGAGAGTCACCCTTGAAGTCGTCCTCATGCATAGGACTTCGTATAAGGGAAAGATATGCTTTCAAAGGCCATAGACGAGACGATTGTGATTAATCAAATGAGGGGAAAGGAACTAAAAGCTCGTAGCCCTAAATTCGATATATATATATATATATATATATATATATATATATATATATATATGAATACATGAATATATACTAAAATGCTGCAATGATAATTATTGTTCCTCATATGTGAATATATATGTATATGTAAATATATGTGAATATATATTCAAATTTCAGAACCATAATTGTTACTCTTAATGATCCGAGAAGTATTTATTCAAATTACATGAACCTGTGAACAAAGAAACAAAAGGAATCTATTCAAAACACCATAATTTTATTTTAAAATGTTAATATCATGCACAAAATTAAAATAAAAGAGGCAAAATAAAAAACACTGTGATACAAAATTTGATTAATAACAATATAAACAAAAAAAGCAAATTTTGTCCTTCAAAACATTGTCCTTTAGTTATAGTCAATATGAGTATTTCAATATGAATATTATCCTTTAGTTATAGTCAATATGAATATTATCAAGCATTATAGTCAATCAAAGACAAAAACTTTCAAATTGTACTATTAATCTTTTATTCATTTTTCAAAAATTCCCACAAAACAATAATTACCAAAACAAACAAAACTTTGATCCATCTAATAATGAACAAAAAATCAACAAAGAATCACTATCCCCTCCAACATACACCTCATTCACATCATATCTAATTTTCAAATTGAATTTAAAAAACCATCCAACATACACCTCATTCACATCATTTATGATTTTCAGATTCAATTTAAAAACAAATAACTCAAAATGAATACTAAATTTCATTTAATCAACTTAGCAACATCAATCCTCTCATTTTCAACTTTGTCATTTTAACCCAACAACATCATAAAAAATACATGTCTATCTCAATTGCACAATTATCAACTTTCACCTCTCCTACCTTTGATAAGTACATCTTCATCATAACAATCCAACAACAAATGCACATGTAATATACAGCTTGCCCACTTCCATCTTTCCTTTCACACCTATATTAATCTCAAATTCGTCACATGACAAAAATATTTTACACTTTTGCCAAAAACCATTGTTCCAATAATTCCATTTATTCTTTACTCAATCACCCATACAAAAACCATTTCTGACTTTTTAATTGAGAAATCACAATAACAAAACGAAACATAAATTGGAAACCATAGTAATTACAAAAGAAATTCAAATTTCAAAATCATACTAACTATTACATATCAGCCACCATACACTGAAAATTCACTACACCGTAACTAAATTACTAATTAAAAAACATCATCATAACAAAACTCTACCAGGAAAAAAACCACTTGCATTTCTTTGCTTTGAAACAGCTTCAATTTATGCGTGAACACTCAGCTCCTCCAAACACAGCCTCTTCTTCACCTTTGCCTTATCCTTATGGAACACACTGCCACCAGATAAATGCATCACATCAACAATGATTTTCTTTGCAACAAAACGAATATGCAAGAAAACTTTATTTGTATCATCATAATACAAATATATCACATTCTGAGAATCCACACCAACTTGAAATTTATAAAGCCTAGAAAATTTTTTAAACAGCTCCACATGTAACCCTAACTTAACATGAGATTCAACTACCCCAACTAGCATTGACACCTAGGCCGGCCCGCATAGTTTTGGGCCGTGCTGAGCTGGTCCCGAAAAGAGGGCGGGCTGGTCCCAGAAGCCCTGGGCCTGGCATGGCCTAGGCCCTTGGCCCGTGAGCTTATTCTCTTTTTTTTTCCTACTTAATTAGATTAAAAATTTTGATATTCAACTATTTTGTAATTTTTTTATTATTACTTAAATAACACGATTTTTTTAAAATTATAAAAAGCCACCTTGAAGTGGTGGGGGTTTAGCTTGGACCTCTACCTATTTTATTAATTAATAAAATAAAGATTACATAAGAGAGGGATTTGATGCCTAAACCTCTTAAAAATATTACAATGATCAAAATTTAAAAATAGAATAAATATCCTACAAATAAAATTAAATATATAATATTACTTATCCTAAGTTCTTAATTACGAAAATACTAAACTAACTACTTGACTCACCACATTCATCATCTGAGTCATCATCAATGATCCACGAATTAGCCACCCTATCTTCGGCTGCGAACCAACTATTACAACACATTAACATCTCCAAAGTTTGAGGAGCCAATCGAAATATTCTTTCATCGATTGTTCGAGCATTCTCACTGAAGATGCTTTCCGATGGCACAGTGGAGACTAGTGGTGTCAAAAGATTACGTGCCATTTTAAATAAAATGGGGTATTGACTTACATGAGCCTTCCACCAACCATAAACATCAAAATGTTGATCCTCATTTTCTACCAAGAGCTGCATCTCGTAAATTGTCATCTCGTTGTAGGTGGTAGATGATCTTTTTTACGTTTCATAATACCCCATGGATTAAATACTGATGAAATTGAAGAGGTAGATTTTCGTGATGGTTAAAAGTGACTGCTAGATGATGATGAAGGTTGTCTACTTAAACTAGGAAAACCAAAACAAGAAGACTTAAACTCATACAAATTATACATGTCAGATAGAGTTTTAGCCGTTTTATCTTTTATATCTTTTATCATACATTGCCTAAGTGTTTGAGATTCATCAAAATCTAATGTTTCATATAAATATTCAATAATACTATGAAATCTAGCCATTTTTACTCAAGAATCCATACACAATGCCATACAATATAAAATAAGAATATATTTATAATATTTTTTATATTTTTCAAACATACTTCTCATAAAATAATCATATTGGGGATGATCCATATACTCACAAAAAATACTACCTTAGTAAGTGTTGAAAGTAAATAAAAATATTGAAAGTGCAGTACAATTTTCAAAATGAGTTTCAGTTAATGGAGGATGAAAATTGTTACTATTACAAAATTCAATAAGTTGGTTTTGAAAAGGTATAACACTTTCAAGTATATCTAAAGTTGAGTTCCATCTAATTTTACAATCTAATCTAAATTTTTTAAAAGATACACATTATTCTCGGCATAATACCTTAAAATTTTGTTGACTAGTTGGGGAGGATTTAATAAATAAAATAATATTTCTAATTATATTAACAATATCATCAACATATTTATATCATTCCTTAACACACAAATTACGTATATGACAAGCACAGCTAGTATAAAATAAAATACCATCTAATATAGGATTTATAGTATTTTTCAAAATTGCTATGGTGGAATCATTGTTTGAAGCATTATCTAAAGAAATAGAAATAATTTTATTTAAAATCCTATATTTATGACATATTTGAGTAATCATTCTAGCTATACTACTACCTACATGAGGACATTCAAATAATTTTAAAAAATAGTTTTTTTTTTTTACTAACCAATCATAATCTATCCAATGATATATAATGCACAAATAAGACTCATCAGTAATTGCAGTTCAACCATCACAAGTAAGAGCAAATTTCCAATTACAAGAATCAAATATAGCAATTAGAAACTCTTTCATTTCTTTATATATTTTTATTATATCATTTTAACGTTATTCTAGAAATATTTTTCCATACTGGTTGAAAATTATTTTGCATATATTATTCATAATGTAGATTTTCTACAAAATTAAATAGTAATTTAGTTTGAACAATTATTTTAGCAAATTTACTTCTATTTTTTCTATGATCATATTGAAAATTACCAATAATTTGACCTCATGTAGTACGTATTTGTTGTTGTTTAAGTAGGTTTTCTAACCAATTATTATGTGATATTTTCATATGTCTAACTAATGTTCCCGTCCCTCCTCCCTTCTTATGTGCATATACCACCCTACAAATTTTACATGTTATCCTATCATTATTATTATCCTTTTCAAAAAGATTCCAAACCATAGATATTTTTGCTTTAGTTATAACATCCACTGTTTCAATATCATCCTCACCTATATTAGATTCGTTAGGATTAATAGTTGGAGTTGGTTGTGATTGTGAAACACTAATGCTAGGCATAGGCCTACTAGGGCCTTCATTTTCATTACCTACACTACTAGAAAAATGCAATATACCAACTAACTATTACCAACTGACCACGTCGGTAGGTACTTACCAACCAATTACCAACCGAAATGAAAATTGAGAAAATTTAAAACTTTTCCAACCACTTACCAACAAACATAATTGGTTGGTAAATATTTAGTTGGTAATCAGTTGTCAATCGATTGGTAATTTGGCGGGAAAATATATACCAATCGAATACCAACTGATAACACTCAGTCGGTACATTATCAGTTGGTAATCGGTTGGTAATTTAATAGAAAAAATTTTACCAACTGGTTACCAACCGAAATATATTCAGTTGGTAATTTGGCGGGAAAATATTTACCAACTGATTACCAACCGATAACAATTAGTTGGTAATATATTCAATTGGTAATCGGTTGATATTTTAATTTAAAAATTTTACCAACCGATTACTAACCGAACTGTATCGGTTGGTAATATATTCAGTTGGTAATCGGTTGGTATTTTAATTTAAAAATTTTACCGACTGATTAATAACTGAAATATATCGGTTAGTAATATATTCAGTTGGTAATCAGTTGGAATTTTAATTTTAAAAGTTTACCAACCGATTATTAACCAAAATGTATCAGTTGGTAATATATTCAATTGGTAATCTGTTAGTATTTTTGTTGGTAATTTAATTTAAAAATTTTATCGATCGATTACTAACCGAAATGTATCAGTTGGTACTATATTCAGTTGGTAATTGGTTAATGTTTTAATTTAAAAATTTTACCAACCGACTACTAACCGAAATGTTTCAGTTGGTAAACCTAATTAGTTGGTAATCGGTTGGTATTTTAATTTAAAAATTTTACGGATCGATTACTAACCGAAATGTATCAGTTGGTAATATATTCAGTTGATATTTTAATTTTAATTTTTAAAAAAAATTTAAAATATGCCACGTGGCAATTGGTTCACCACGTGGCGCCATATCGCTGCACACGTGGCGCCACGCTGGAAAATCCAGCCTTCTTGCAGACACCAAGAGTCGCACCTACGTCTCCATTGTGGAGGCGTAGTGTTCCAACCACTGTGCTATGTCATTATTTGTTTAAATTGGCAGCACATATTATATTTATTTACTTCTTGCAAAATATTACAATTATATGAAATACACTTTTAAAACTTGTAAAATTTGATTTAAATAAATAAATAAAGTAAAATTTGTTATCACTTTTGTTTTTTTTTATTTTTAATTTTTAATTTGTTTTTATTTATCAGAGTATATAATTATTCTGTACATATATAAATATATATATATATATGTTTATTCATGTATATATTAATTAATATATATATTAAATTATATATTATATATGTGTATATATATATACGTATTATGTATTATTACACTTGATAACTGTTCTAGTAATTTTTTTTTTCTTGTTGATTTTATCCCAAAAAGTGTGTGTGTGTGTGTGTGTGTGTGTGTGTGTGTGTATCTCTTTCTCTCTCACAACATATGACTACATATAATTAGTATGTAAAAAATAATATACATATATAATAAATGTATGTATGTGTATAAAATAATTGATTTTAAAATATTTATATATATGATAATAAGTGCATGTGTGTGTATTTTATTTATTCTTATTTATCTAATATTCTAAATATTATATTTTTAAGCACTAAAGGTCTTGAAAGGCATGAGTAAAAAATACTTGGTTTTTAAACCTGTATCTAGGTGGATAGTTTATTCATTTCCTTCTACCTTAGATAATCACAATATTTTTTGTAAATTATAAATTAAGTACTGAATTTTTTGTAAATTCATTTTTAATTTGCTTCTATTTATCAGAGTATATAATTATTTTGTACATATATTGCTAAATGATATAAATTTTATTTTTGAATTAATAATAAAAATAAGCAATTTTTTCATGCCTTTAGTTATAGAATTTCTTAGTTATAAATTTTTTTTAATATAATAAATAATTTTGAATTTAGAAGACTCAGTTCAAAATTTTTTAATTATGTAAATATTCATAACTAAATAGACATTAAATAGTTTATCAATTAAGTGTATTAAATTTAACAATCAAAAAGTAATATTACATATGTACACATAATTTTATTAACAGATATAATTGTTATTCTCTTTATCATAATGTAAAAGTTATTACTTTTATTTGTATGACAATATAAATATCTAGGCATCATAGGTATTAATTATGTGTGTATATGTATTTATATATGTATATGTATTATTTAATGAAGATATATATTTATATATGTGTATGAATATGTGTGTGTGTATATATATATATATTATATACTCTGATAAATAGAAGCAAATTAAAAATGAATTTACAAAAAATTCAGTACTTAATTTATAATTTACAAAAAATATTGTGATTATCTAAGGTAGAAGGAAATGAATAAACTATCTACCTAGATACATGTTTAAAAACCAAGTATTTTTTACTCATGCCTTTCAAGACCTTTAGTGCTTAAAAATATAATATTTAGAATATTAGATAAATAAGAATAAATAAAATACACACACATGCACTTATTATCATATATATACACACATATTCATATACATATATAAATATACACATATACATATATATATGAATATATATATATATATATTCATATATATATATGTATATATATATATGTATATATATTCATATATGTATATATATATATATATATATATTCATATAAATATATATGTGTGTATATGTATTTCAATATGTATAGTGTGTGTGTGTATAAATATATATATATATATTTATTTATATATATATATGTTTATTCATGTATATTTATGATTATGATTATGTATGTGTGTGTGGGTTATATTATGTATGAATTTATATATATGTATAAATTATTTAATAAAAAAGATAATATAATTGATAGTATATAAAATTTTAAAATTATATAAATATACAAAATATTTTTTTATATTGAATAATATAGTTTTATATTAAATATAAATATACAAATTTTTAGTGTGTGTTCCGTAACTAATCCGTAGTTATTAATTCCTGGCAAATTTTTGTTTTATTTGCCACGAATTTACTACGAAATTACAAAATTACTACTAATCCTAGATAAATCCGTGATAGATTATTACGAATTTGCCACGAAACTTTTTTATTTTTTCCAATTTTTTTAGGGATAATCTACTCAAACACTTAGAAAAAATCACATCCACCGATCAGAATTCCCAATTTCTTCTTCTTCCCACTCCCTCCTCCTCCTACCCTCTCGCCCACCCCCAAGCTGGTGTTCCTCATCCCTCCCCTGGAGCCCCCAGTCCCGACTTCCCCCACCGCCAGCCACCCCCACCAGATCTAAGCCAGCCCCCCGTCTCGACTTCCCCTCCCCACCTGTGCCCCCTCCCTCGCCCCCTTCTCCCGTCCCGACTTCCCCTTCCCCATGACCCCACTGTCTCGACTTCCCTCCCCTGTCGCGCCCCTCCCCCTCCCCCTCCCCCTTGCCCCCTTCTCTCGTCCCGACTTCCTCTTCTCCCGTGGCCAGCCACCCCCGCGACAGCCACCCCAGTACCCAGCCATCCCTGCGGCCAGCCACCCCCGCCGCGCTCCCCCCGCCCCCTTCTCCCTTCCCCCCACCTAGCGAACCCCCCTCTCCCCTTCTACCGACCCCCGCCCGCCCTCGCGACAGCCACCCCGCACCCGGCCATCCCTACGGCCAACCGCCCCCTCCCCCCTCGCCTCCTTCTCCCTTTCCCCCACCCGGCGAGCCCCCTCTCCCCTTCTATCGACCCCCGCCCCGCCCGCGATAGCCACCCCGCACCCAGCCATCCCTACGGCCAACCGCCCCCTCCCCCCCTGCCTCCTTCTCCTTTTCCCCCACCCGGCGAACCCCCTCTCCCCTTCTACCAACCCCCGCCCCGCCCCCACCTTCTCCCTTCCCCCCACACAGCGATAAGCCGACCCCGTCTCGACTTCCCCTCCCCACCTGTGCCCCCTCCCCGCCCTCTTCTCCCGTCCCGACTTCCCCTTCCCCCGCAGCCCCCATGTCTCGACTTCCCCTCCCCTGCCGCGCCCCTTCCCCCTCCCCCTCCCCTTGCCCCCTTCTCCCGTCCCGACTTCCTTTTCCCCGTGGCCGACCACCCCGACGACCCGACCATCCCTGCGACCAGCCACCCCCGCCGCGCTCCCCCGCCCCCTTCTCCCTTCCCCCACCCGGCGAGCCCCCTCTCCCCTTCTACCGACCCCCGCCCCGCCCCCGCGACAGCCACCCCGCACCCAGCCATCCCTACGGCCAACCGCCCCCTCCCCCCCTGCCTACTTCTCCCTTTCCCCCACCCAGCTGAGCCCCCTCTCCTTCTACCGACCCCCGCCCCGCCCCGCCTTCTCCCTTCCCCCCACACGGCGAGCCCCCTATCGCCTCCGCCCCTCCCCCAGCGAGATACTACCCCCACGGCCAGCCACCCCCGGCGTCCCCCTCCCCCGCTGATTCTGATACAATTTGGGAAAGATTTTGGCCGTCTGATTTCAAGATATCATCTCAAGATCGCAGAATCCTGAAGTCTACTCCAACCACAAAAAGGGACCTTTATTTTGCCCTTTGTGATACTTCTCTCCTTATTGATGGAGGTAGAATGGTAATTCAAAGGGTACTTTTTTCGATTTTCCTTTCTATTATGCAGTTGGGTAGTTGTATATCTTCGCTTTTGCTTCTTTCTTGATTAATGTTTTTGTTTTGTTCGTTAACTATTTTCTTGGCCCCAAAATTCCATTTGTGTTGTATTTGAAATCGTAAATTATTTCCATTACATATATTAATTGAAAAGTATAACTTTGTGATTTGTATTCTATGTTCTGTGTTATATTTGTCTAAATAGAAACAAATTGGAAAATGTTGATTCTTATTTGAAGAATTAGAATTCGTCACTGAAATGATACTTGAAAAATCTCATGCTGTGAGGCCTAAAGTTTCCCCACATTAGGTAACTGTAATGTATGATTATTGAAATTTGAATATTTATAATGTTTCAAAGTTGGCAATGTATGATTATTGAAATTTGAATGTTTTTAAAAGGAAACAAGGAAAATTTGGTCTTGGATAATGACTCTTTTTGAGTGAGAACAAATATTTGGATATAGAAGAGGAAAGTTAAATGTTAAAATCGCATGGCAGGAACAATTATTTTGCATGTGGAGATCAGTGAGTAATTTATGATTAGAAGCCGCAAAACATAGAGCTGCCTAAAAAGCCATCTTGGAAATATTTGATTTTCAATCACCTCTATTGTCCCAACAGAATAAGCAATCTTCTGTGAGATTTTTGCCAAAATGTCAGTCTTATGTGGCATGAGTGATTCTTTGTAACTCTTTTGACTCTGTCTAACTTTACGTCTTTCCAGGTATGGGGGATTGGTGTGACCACTGGAAACAATGTGTTTGGTTCCTCCCAGAGAAAGGTTTCTCCATGTGTAAGGATCAAGATATTCACATACATGCAATTCATACTAAAACTAGCATCTCGTATAGGGTTAACACTTTATCGCAAGAAAATGAGGTTAGACATTGTGAGCTTCTTAACCAAGAAAATCACATCCTTATATCTCCAGAAAGGAATGGAATATATGGAGATAGAAATTGGCGATCTTCAATGCTTAAAGCAATTGAGAATGATGTGAGTTACCTATGTTTATTCAGCTAATTGTTTCTGGTTTTTTGTTGCCTCCTGGCAAATGCAAGTTAAGTAGTTCCTTGCCAAAGCATCTTGAAGCAGAGTATCTGATTTCATTTTTCAAAAATGGTTAACCTTTTCTCCTTGAACTTTGAAATAGAAGTACATATAAGCAAGCCAACTATAATGGAAAATTTTATTTCCAGATGTTTGCATGATTTTCTTTACCAAAAGAACAATTTATTTGGTCTTAAAATAAGTGGTGTGTTATGAAATGACGTCTTTTTATATGTGGCATCCCTTAAATTGATTGAAGAAGGCATAAAGTTCATCCAACTTGCAAGCTGAAATTTCCTTCTTATTGTAGCTGCAGAATTTTCACTTTTGGTTGGCGAATGCTTCTATCTTCTTGATTATGCTTTGGTGGCCTAGTCTTTGACCTTAACATGCTTTCTACTATATATCTACTGGATTATACATCTTTTTACATCCTTTCATACCAATTTGCAATTTTGCGATTGCATCCTTTGTTACATTGAAAGATGTTGTAAACCCGAAAAAAATATATTTTCTATTATACACTAATGTGACTAGAGGTATCTGACCATCTGGAAACACGTCAATACTATTATTGTTGCTTTTGTGTCTTCTCAAGTTGTTTTGTGCCAAATTGGCGCAGTTGGAAATGTGCCATCTGGATCAATCTTTTTCATCTATCTTTGGCATTTTCATGTGTTTTTTAAGAATAATAATATCAATATCTTTCTTTTTTTGCTAGTCATTCAGTCTCCATGATCTAATTTTAGTTTCATTCTGCAGTTAAAGCAAAAGGCTTCTCCAATGTGTATCGTTTTGGATGATAGTATTTTCTTGACAGTTGTTGTAGCTAATCTTTCTAAAATGTCACATGTGATATCATTGTTCCCGGGATTGCAAGAGAATGGTGCATAGTATTTGCAAGCTGTTGCCTCTGCCAATGGTTACTCAATGAACCGTTTGGAAGTTACAAAGACAAAGAACCATCAATTGACCTTGTAGGATACTCATAAGAGAAAGGTTTAGAGTTATACATTAATTTGTCTTATCAAACATTTGGATGTCAATCTAGAAATTTGGTTGAAAATTTTTATCTAGAATTATTGACACCTTCATTCTTCTCAGAGAGAAAATTGAGTTTCAAGCTAGAATGTTTTGCTTTGGGCAGTTTTTACATCTTTTCTGTATCCACTACTTGTATCTACTTTTCATGTTATACTCCAGTTTCTTTACTTTTCCATATCTCTAATCTTCCTAATCATCTATTTTAGAATATCCAGTTTATTAGTCTGAGCATAAGTTTGCTCTAGTTAAGCCTCGCCAAGTATTATATGTTCTGGCTGTTATTTTTCTTTTAAGACTGCTATGGCATTGTTGTATCGCAGTGCTAGAGCTGTTTTGAAGTTTGTTTTTATGAACAAACATGACTTGTTCATTTAGCTAGTTTAATTGACAAAATGATTTTAATAGTAATACCTATGATTTTCTTTTTTTGAGTTCTGCCTTTCTATTGAGTTGGTGGACATAAACACTTAACCAGAAACATAACGGCTAACCAGACTGGACTTTTATTAACTTCCATACTTGTTTTATATTTAAGGTTCTATAGCTTGATTGCAGACTTATTTTGTGTGATGCAACTTTAAATATCAAAATAGAGTAGTTGGAAACAGGCTTTCCTGCAGCTTTAAATTTCATGTGACCCTGATTGCATTGGTTCCATTTAAATTTCTAGTATGAAATGGAATAGAAATGAGTTAAGGAATTTAATAATTCCTTTACTAGATGGTTAGCTATATTATTTTAGTCGGATACCCACTGCATCTTTTTTTCTCTTTTTTTAACTTATATGAATGGATTCCCGTGAGTGATGGGTTATCATTCCTCGTGAGTGATGGGTGATCATTCCCCATGGGTAATGGGTGATTATCCCTATTGAATAATTGTTGTGACAATTAATGTTTTTTTTTTTTTAATGTTGTTGATTTTGTGGTAGCTTTGTGCCTAGAAACGTCCAGTATATAGGGGAAACTCTGCCGATTTTTTTTTTTTTTTTTTGGTCATCTTGATACTCCAAATAAGTTGACACATAGATTCAAGAAGTATTGAAGACAAAAGGCTGACACATAGATTCAAGAAGTGTTGGTGCAAAAGGCTGTTGACACATAGATTCAAGAAGTGTTGAAGACAAATGAGTGGTTAACAGCGGAGGTTTCTTTACTGACACAGAAGGTTAAGGACCTAAGTGGATCAAATCAACCAAAAAATTAATATTCTTTCACTGTGTTTTTTAATTGTATTAATATTCCTTCAATGTTGTTAAACCATGGACCTGCAGTTCATCTCATTTTCATATTATGATAATCTTTTATGTTTAATTAAAGATGATGTTTGGTTAGGATTTGTGGTATTTTGTGAGGGAATTGTATTTGCTTTGAATTTGTGGAAGGATGATGTTTGTTTTGGATTTGATGATGTTTATGTTGGGTTTGTGGATGTGTTTTGGATTTATTATTTTATGAATTTGTAAAATGCAGGCGTTTGGTTATATGTTCAGATAAACCAGAATTTTGCCAAATTAAAGAAAATATTTACTATTGAAAATAATTCGGTTGGTAATATATTAAATAATAGTTAGTAATTTTTAAACCAACTATTTGCCAACAAACAACTTAGTTGGTAATTTACCAACATATTTTAAATTACTAAAATAGTTAAAAAATTACCAACTAAATATTTGGTTGGTAAATAAAGAAAACTATCAACGGAAAAAAAGAATTAGCAACTGAATAACTCGGTTAGTAATTTACTAACAAAAAATTACTAACAAGAATTAGCAACTGAATAACTCGGTTAGTAATTTACTAACAAAAAATTACTAACAGATTTTAAATAATTAAAATAGTTGGAAAATTATCAACCGAAAGTTAGTTGGTAAATAAATAAAATTACCAACTAAAAAAAAAATTACCAATCGAAAGTCAGTTGGTAATTATCTACACATAAATCGGTTGGTAGAAACATATCTCAATTGGTAAATTAGTAAATTACAATCTTATATTCAATACAAATTTACCAATCAAAAATTATAAATTTACAAACTACATTTTCGGTTGATAATTACTAACTGTAACAATCGATTAGTAATATAAATGTTTGTTGGTAATTACCAACCGAAATAGTCAACTCAAATGCCAAACTTAATACCAAATTTCCAACCGAAGATTTTACATTACCAATTGAGTTTCGATTGGTAATTACCAACCGAAATAGTTAACTCAAATGCCAAACTTAATGCCAAATTTTCAACTGACGATTTTACAGTACCAACCGAAATGCGATTAGTAATTACCAACCGACTCAAAAAAATTCGGTTGGAAAATTTACAAGCTAAGGTTTTTGCATGCAACGCCATTCGGTTGGAAATCGGTTGGTAAATCATGATTATCAACCGAATTTAGCTAATTACTAACCGATTTTGTCAGTTGATAAATCACTTTTTTCTAGTAGTGCTATTTCATTATTTATTAAATTCAATGCTGGATCTTTATTAAAATCAAAATGTGCAGATGATTGTGATGAAGAAAAATGATGATATTGATTTGAATCCATTATTTGTAAAAAAAAATAAGCAATCAAAATTCAAAAAAATAAAATAAAGTATTAACAAATAATGAAATAAGAGAATTGAAAATATAAATAATAAATTAACTTAAAATTAAATAAATAACTAAAACAAATAAACAATTAATAAAGCTAAAAAATAAGAATATAAGATTAAAAAATACTAACTAGTTGATGACCAAGAATAACAACACTTTGTGGAGCTTTACTTCTTATATCCACTCTTCCGTCACTCAACAATCTTCCAAAATATGAAGACTTTCTTGAATAATTGAAAAAGTATAACACAAAAATAAATTCTATTCTAATACTTTTTATACAGGAAATGAAGAGATTTGAGGATTATGAGATAAAGATGAATGAAGATAAGAGAATTTGAGAGAATTGGAAAGAGTTTGAGAGACTAGGAGAGTGTTTGCTGAGTTTTGGGTTGAATTGGGGGGTATTTATAGAATTTTGGATGTTAGAATGTAGAATATAACTATTATGGACTAAAATATAAAAAAAAAATATTTCAACCGTTTTAAGGGCTGAAATGTAAGTAAAAAAATAAAAAAATGAGAGAGCCGTTGTGTAACGGCTCTCTCGTGCGGGCTGCGGACAGGACCAGGACCTAGGACTAGCCTGGTGAATAGTGGCTGGTTCGGCTTTCTGGCCTGGCGGACCGAACCGACCCACTAGCCAATGCTAACCCCAACAACAAAAGACTCATAAAAATCAACAAAAGATGACATATTCCTCTCAGTATCACCAACAGCTAAATAATCTTCATTTACCAACACGATAGTCAAACGATACTCCATCGAACCATATCTCTCAATCATATGTCTCAACCCACAAATTTCCATATAAACCAACACCACCACCAGTACCAATAGATGCATGCAAGAGTATCTCCAAATACTCTGAAAAATTGCTTGAACATTCATTCAAAATAAGGCGAACAGAATTAGCCCTTTTATCTGGAATAGCATAATGGACTTTCGTACTTTGGAAATCTTCACCATTCAAGACAATAGATTCAGACATAAAAGGATGAAACACAGGCTTTTCAACTAATTTGTATTTCGACAAAAATTTGTTATATAATTCCATTGAAAAACAAAGAGATTGAAAATATAAAGATATGAAATGAATAATACAAAGGATACCTTAAGAAGAAAAACAAAACCCATATATATAGAAACAATAATCATTGAAAAACTTCAAATAATTTAATTCAAAACCCCATGAATAACACAAAAATTAACACAGAATAACATTCAATAAAGCCGTCATTCAAAAAAAATCTAAAAAAACCAAACGACAGACACAGAAGGTAAAAAGTAAAGACTCTCCTTCACTTCGATTGACAGGTTGCTTTGTGGATTTACAGTCATTTGAAGAGGCTTTCTCCATTTAAGATGCTATTGAATGCTTCGGCGAAACCAACGATGCTTCATCTCCTTCCAAACAACGAAACTCCAGAACAAAGCCCTAACAAACCCTACAACTTCCTTAAAGCAAACACGGCGACACTAAAGGTACTCGAAGAATTACCTTGAAATAAAAATACAACCTATACTAAACCCTAACAACATACGGACGCAGGGCCAAAGAAATCGAATGGGCTTTTTTCCTTGCTATAATGGACTTTAGATGATTACCAACTGTGGGCCAATTCAATCAAATGGCTTTTTTTCCTCGGCTAACACATTTTGAGATGGCAATGAGACAAGTCAAACCAATTGTAATGACCAGAAGAGTTGTGAGAATAGTTTTTTTTTTATTTTTATTTAATCATGAATCACCACAAAAACAACATTATATTCAACAACACTTTCCTAAAGTCCATAAAATATATACCATATTTACATTGTAATTATTAATGTTAAACATTTTTTTAAACACATTTCGTTAAAAATAATTCATAACAAAACATAAATTTCATAAAAAAGTTTTAGTCAAAATTTTTTTTTTAAAAAAAATCATCAAAAACTTTTCATATATCAAATCTATTGAAATCTAATAATATTACAATTTGAATTGAATCAAAAAGATTTAAATTTCTTCACGAAATAATGCAATCAAAACAATTCATTACCAACTCCATTCATACAATAAAAAATTGCATAAAAATTAAACTAGTTTTTTTTATAGAAAAAATATAAAATAAACTAATAATTAAAAATAAACAAAAAAAATTAAAAATTTCAAACCGTGCAACGAACGAGCAGCAAAACTAGTTGAATCATAAGGTAAAGGAGATATAGGAATTTACACGTAATACCTCAACAACGATTCATAGTCTATAGTTCTTTCACAAGGACTTCATGATTTTGCAAACTCTTGAATTGAAGATATACTTGATTTGGATTCCATTGTTCAAAAGTTGATTGGCAGTCTCATTTGCATATCCTTGGAACAACTGAGGTCAAATATGTCCTATCACATATAAGTCACACAAGTTAGTCCTTATCAATGATTATCATAAGTCAAAATACAAAAGAATGCCCTTAGGGTTAACATATATCTATTATAAAATCCTCTTGTACCTTTTACAAGAATAATAAAGAAGTTTTGATCATAAGTCTTAACTTTTTTAGGCATTTAACTTATTACTTCTTTCCTCATTTTCTAAATGTTCCTCTTTTGAATAAAGCACAATTTCGGTCTTTAGGCCTAGGAATTGAATAAAATTGTTATTAATCAAATATTGCATCTCTTGATTCAATATTAATATCTTGAACCATTTGATTGTACAACCACAAACTAATATACTTTACTATTTTGTATATACCCAATATACATTCATTTCCTTTTCAACTTAGATTATAGATTCAAGGACCTTTATTATAACCCTATAACTCATACCTCCAAATATTGTAGGTTGGACATTCTTTATTATTGCATGTGTTATGTAGGACTAGAGTTGGTAATTTTCCTACTTAAACTATGTCTCGGCCTAGTAGAATCAGGGATTCCTCGATTTCAGTAAGGATCGGGACGGGATTGGATTTCATCCCTTGGCCAATCAATTGGGAATAGGTTGGGGACAAGGATTGCATGATCCTTGGCCCACCCTAACCTGCATCATAATATACACATGTACACATGCATACAAAATATGAGTATATATAATTAGTATGTAAGAAATAATATGTATATAAAGGTATCTATATTTATAAAAGTATTGATTATAAAAAGTATTTATATTTATAATAGTGTGTGTGTGTGTGTGTGTGTGTGTGTGTGTGTGTATGCTGTAATACCCCTCTCTTTAAAAGTATTTAGTGAATGTACAAATTTTGAAAGAAGAAATATATATATATATATATATATATATATATATATAATTATTCATGGTGGGCCATGCTATATGAAGTTCAGTGGCCCATGTTATATGAAGTTAGGTGGGCCATGTTATCAAGTTTGGTGTGCCAAGATATTAGAAATTTGGTGGGACACAAGATGTTAATAAAGGATGGCCCACCACATTTAATGGAAATTAGAAGATTGTTAAGCAAGCTTTGACCGCCGTTGACCAAGCTTTGATTACCTTTGACAATGCAAGACAAAAGAGAATTCTTGCACATTCCATTAATTTCTCATCCTTTCCATTAGTTTCCACTAGATTCTCTAAACTTCTATAAACTTCCATTAGCCTCTAAAGCATTCTAGAGGTGATGAGTTATTTTACAAGAAGTTCTAAGATATTCTAGAGATACTAGATCATAAGGGAAACAATATAAATAGGGAAGAACAAGAGAAGTTGGGAGAAATAGAGAGAAAGGAAAAAGAAAAGAAAATTTGGGAAAAGAAGAAGAAGAAAAGAAAGGAAAGTGAGGGAAGGACCAAGAGCAAAAAGAAGGAAAAAATGAGAAGAAAATGGACTTCTTGCTAGCTTGTCTCACATTTTCAAGTAAGCAAGATTTCATTTTCAAGAGTTGAGTTATTTCTTGATTAATATGGAAGTTATTTGATATGAGTTTGTTGCCAAAAATGCATAATTTCATAAAATTGTTGCATAGAGAAATTTATGTTTAAGGAAGAATGATGGCGGATTGTTCTAGGAAGGTGTTTGATATATTTCTTAGCTTACATTATGGTATTTGAAATGATTAAATGCTGGAAATAAGATTAAATAGGGTAATAAAGAGTTAATGGAAAAAGAAAAGCTAGAAAAGCTACCTTTTTGGTAGAAAAAGATCAAGTACATATTTATCTGGTAATTTGTGAATATTCCTTGGATTGAGATGGCTGAAAAGTGGTGAGAATGAACCTGCACGTGTTAGGAAATGTTAAAAAAGATTTGAAATAATATTGTAGATTTTTTGTAGTTAAGAATATCATTGCATCTAGAATACCTAAAGTTGCCTTTGTAAAGGATGGAAAATTCTTTTTTGGTAGCCTTGAAGTAATGGTTATAGTTGGATGCTTAGAAGGTGCTGAGCATGAAAGCAAGCTGAAACACTAGTGTTTGGAGGCTAAACAAGGTTTTAGAAGGTTCAGATATGGTTGGTTATGTTGAAGAATTCATGGGAAATTTTAAGTGAAATTTATACCATGAAATGACTTATTTTTGCTTAATGGCATAAGCTGAAACTTTGCAGCAAGAACTAAAAATAATGAGGAAAGATGTTGACATTCCATGAATTGGAATCTATAGGTAAATGTCTTAGGGACACTTTGGGACAAGTTTGACCTCATTTGGATAACGGTATCAAAAGTCACGAAGTAAATACGGGAATAGGTTATAATGGAGATCAAATTTCTATTTTGGTATAATTGAGATTAATGAATGCTTGGGACATTTTATGGTTGGAGGAATAAGCTTATAAGGGAATAGATGCATATCTATTCATATTGCTTAATAAATTTTGGGAGAGACTTCATTTATATAAAGTTATAATGACAACATCCGTTAGCATACCTTAGAAGTATCCATCTGTATTATACATATTCCACATTAAATAAGAAATACATCCTTATTGTAGGTGAACCCAACTTAAGGAATCCATAAACTAGCAGAAGCAAGTAAGCGATTGATAGTTAATCAAGGTGAGTTCCCTTGGTTTTAAACTCCATTTAGCTTAGTGTTTTTCTAATAAAGTCGCATATCACTATTTTATACAAAATGAGCCCTTCTTGTTATAAACTTTATTTTGGGCAAATGGTTTCCCAAATTAATTATTTGTGAGCATTTCATTAATCATAAATATGGGAGTCCCTCGATTTCCAACTTTGTTTAGCTAAGTGATTTTCCGGTATAATTGAATATGAACTTTTATGGATAAATAATATTTATTAAGGGATTATTTTGCTACAAATTAGCATATGTTGGTTATGATTTTATTCATTAAATAAAGCATATTTATGATGTCCTTTGCTAGCATAAGTGCCACTTCTTTGTATAGAAAAGTACTATTGTGCTGATATTGCTCTAGCTGCTTGCAAGGCGATTATGCATAAATTGAAAAGCTTTTATTTGGAAGGAGTATTGAATTTATTTGGAAAATGATATTTTGACCTCAAAACTATTTTCTTGCTCTCCTTTCAAGGAATGTGATATTGAGACTAGTCATGTGAACCAATAGAGACATTGAGTACTCAACAGGGTTTTGACCTTTGTACTAACTCACATTAGAGATAAATAGACCCAAATAATCTGGTCCAATTTGGGATTCATCTTACTCCAAAAGGGGAAATAGGACCTTGGCATTAGTCAGTCCTAACTAGACATTTAATGCTTGGCAATTGCCTGTATGATTATGATAGTGGGTTGTTCACGGAATATTGGGTAAGGACACTCAGTGTGTTCCACCCTTTACCACCTCGATAGTGATTGATGTCAGAATTAGAAACCTGGTTTATAGTAGCAAGGAAAATATCCCTAAGTGTTAGGTGAGATGCATTATTACACATGCTACTTTGGCATAATACGGTTAAGTGCTGAAGGCGCAGTTCCTAACATAAAAGATTGAATGGCCGAAGGTGAAGCTTAGAAAGCTTTACACGTAGATCGTCCTTCTATTAAGAGGAGTACTTGGTTTTATAAAATAAATGTGGCAATAAAAGTAAGCAGACTTTGGATTTCCAAACATGCATTTGAATCAAATATTGACAAAGTTTTCTCATTAAGTTAGTTGTAAAGTTGTTTTCAATAGAAAAAATAACTATTTTTTGTCGACTGTTTTCCAAGGAAAAAAACTAGTACACATAGGACTAAGTATAAAAATTACATATTCCTTTTATTTTCTCCTATTTCTTAAGATTCAGAGTTGGAGAAATATGACAGTGATACCAGTATCCCTCTTTTGGATCAGTCTAGCAAAAGTTTTGTAACTACACTAGGTACAAAGTGTAGATTTGCTCTTGTTATAAATTTTTGTTCAAGATGTATGTATTATCTACAACTAGTATGCAAATTATTAAAATTTTTTATTTATTGTATTTGTTGTAAATTTTATTTCATTATAAAGACCCCTTGTCTGGGAGATCAGACGAGGCGACGCCTCACAAAGACAGGACTCACTACAATTGGAAAATATGAGGTAAAATATATTACATATAATATATATGTATGTATATTTATGTATACATTATATAAGATTAAAATTATATATATATAAATATATATATATACATACATATATATATATATGAATGTATTAAAAATTTAATTATATATAAATATATAATTATATAATTACTATGTAAATAAATGTGTAAACATAAGTAAATATAAAATATTTATATTATTATATGTATTATATGTATAAGATATTCTTATATATGTTATATATAGACATAATATATAAGTAACATATAAGTTTATTTTGTGATGGAGTTTATTATGGTTTATAATTTATTGTGATTCATATAATTAGTTATTTAGAATTTATTTTAACACTTTATTATCACCTTGTGAGTAAATTGTGTTAAAATAATGATTGTATTGAAATTTTAATGGTGAATATATTGAGCTATTTTTTATAATTTTTTTATTTTTAAATTTTAGATTCAACTGAAAAATTTTAAGCCCAATTAACCCATTAGGCACCTCTTCTCTACTAGGTTGGGACCGAGAATTATTTTATTCTTGACAGGCCAAAAACAGAGATCCTTACCTTTCCCGTGCCAAGGCCTTGGGGAAATTGGGAGGGGGGGGGGAGTGTGTTAGGATTTCTAGTCCCTAACTTGTCCACCGTTGATTGCCATTCCTAAATAAGATATATTTGTTCCTTTTATGTAAAAAATTTATTCAATATGTGACAAGCTATAGCCTTGAGCCAAGAATAAAGTTTGATAAAATGGCATTAACCATTTCTATTACACTCCACTTTTTCTCTCACGCACACCACTTTGTTTTGATATGTAAGGAGTTCATAAATTATCCCACTAGATTCAAATTTGGAGAATTATAAAATTCTCTTCCACTATCACACCTAACAATATAATTCAACTTCAACTTTGTATATTTCAAATTTCTCTAACACATCATTTTTTAACTATAAAGATAAGCATAACAGAATTTGGAATAATCATCTATAGACATAGCATGATATCTTGCTCTCTACAGATGACATAAAATGTAAATCATATATATTATAGTATATCAAGTCTAGTAATTTTAACAAACATGTATTCTCCTAAGCGGACATATCTCAATCGAGTGCCTTCCCTTTTTTTTTTTTTTTTTAATTTCAATTGACACATTGATTATCCTACTTTGCATTCATGAATTCATTAGTCGTTGGTGAAATTGTTACCATTAACCTCTCCAATTGCTTCCATCTTCCATCAAACCACTTTAATTGGCAGCACTTTCCCACAATAATGTAAGAGCCATCGTCAAAATAAGCCTTTAGATTGTTTAATATATATCTCCTCTCATATTCTTTTATAGACAAACTCGCACATCTTGCTCATAGTTATAACTCTTATTGCATATTTGGCAAAGAATTACAACTATTTATAAACGAACGTTATGATAACTTTTGTGAACACCATAAATATACACATTCATTCATTATGAACTGATGTATCATATGTTCACATCTACAATGAGGTTCTAAGAACCTCAAAAACCTGTCAACATAATCATCATATTTTGAATGTCTCCCACAAAACTACGAATAGAGTTCATGAACGATATAAAAGCCCAAATAATAAGGAAAGTTACAGTGGCAGTCCACAAGCAATGCAAAGGCAGCTGCAAGGAAAGTGAAGGCCTTGTTGCCCTGGACTCTGATTTTCTCAATTATTGTGGTATGATCTCTTCCCTCAAGTATAATATGATAACTTGGTTACCTTTGGCTCCCCCCCGGGGGGCACATCCCCCCCACCAAAACCCGACACCCCAAAAAAAAAAAAAAAAACTGACAGCACTCCATCCGTTGTGGTTGTTTCGCTTCAGAGAATAGCATCGATTCCCATCTGAAGCCTCTCAAAATATGCCAAACAATTCTTTCGTCCTCACATAGATATAACAACAAAATGGTTTAAACTTGCATTGTACATTGCAGAAGTAATGAATTTTGAATGAGATCTCGCAGCGATGGCATGGGTCTAATTTAAGTGCAGGTGAGGGAAAGCAAGAAGACAGAGAACTATAGCAGAAGGTACTTTGCAATAGGCAGTGGAAATGTCAATATTGAACAGAGGAAGAAGGGGGGAAGAAAAATGTCAGGTGGCTATGGTATGGAAGAGAATAAGGAGAAGGTGCTGATTTGGAGGGGAGGAGGAGAAGCCTCTCGCCAATTTCTCCTTCTTCATGGACTGTGGTCTCTACTACTCTCCTTCATGGGAGAAAAAGGAAAAAACAGAAGCTGAATAAACCAGACAGTGAATACAAGAAATAATGTGTTTAGTAGATGAAACTAATTAGAAAAGAAAATAAAAGTACACATTTAATAGGAAAAATGTTGGTGGACTATGAAGAGAAAAACTTCATGGGAACTGTGAAAGAACCACCAAAATGGTTTACTAAAGGTAATGAAGGTAGGCTATGGATCCATTCCACCGACATAATAACGCCATTTGTATACTCATCACATAATTATCCTGTTTCCTTATGGCTAATACTTAGCTCAGATGAAGCTTCAATTGAAGTGTTGGGCTGAAGAAAATGAAGGTGAAAAATGTTATCCTAAGTGAAAGCCTTTCAATTGGAAATGAATACTCCATGCATGACCAGACATTCAGTCCAATTCGGAAACCCCATAGATGAGAAGAATCGTTAAGATACAAAGACAAATCTACTAACTGCCTATACAAACATGAAACATCCATTTCAACATGCAGGTGCCTGGTTATGAATTCTAAAGCCATGATTCCATTACATTCCTTAATTCTCATTTTAATCGTGCAGAGTTGCACATTTAAAAGCTAATCCCGCAAGACTCGAGGCCCTCAGACCCCATATCCTTAGACTAACATATCAAACATCCAGGCCATACAGCAAAGGCCAAATAGTTGAATCCTTCCCCCAGAAAAAAAAAAGGGAAAAAAAATGGAAAAGAAATATTACAGTGGTGCAAGAGAGAGAGAGGGAGAATCAACTGTTATTATTACTGCCAAACTGCTTATGGATGTCTTTGAATGATATTGTGGCAGAGCCTCTTTTCTTAGCCTTCTGTTGAGAAGGATGCTCCTTCCAACCTGTCATGTATATTACCTAAAAGAATTCCAACACAAAATAGTCAAGAATTCAACAGCCTATGCAAAAAATAACCATCTCAGCCAACAAAATACTTTATATAAAATACTTTAAATGTATCTTAAGGCAAAAGAAACAAATCAAATTCTGGGAAAACGTATGGTTGGAACTTTCAGACTTGCTAGAAGGTAAAGCAGAAAAATGTCAATCTCTTGTTTATCTATTAGATGACCAATTGTATTCCATCAATAGGTCATTCAAAGGAACCACCAAGCTCTCTAGAATATCAGCAGAAACAATTCAAACTTCCTAGTTATAACAAATACTTCTAGCCAATACATAAATGTTAGCCCTAGAAGATTTTAGTCACTCTATTCTTCTACTAATGCAAGATTTTCAAAATTACATCTCATTAAATTTGCAATTTTGTGATCCATTACTCAAACTTCAATAGAAACTTTTTGAAGTTTTGCAGTATAACCAACATAAGTAACAAAGTGCTTCCAATGTCAAGGAACTCTTCAGATTTCATACATTCAATATTCATAAGCTGGCCTTTTTGGGGAAAACGAAAATAAATCTTGGAAAAGAAAACAAATTTAATTTAATAGTTTGTGAAAAAAGATTATCCTTTTAAAGGACAGGTAACATTTTGGAAAGTCACAAGGAAACATTCATTTGAAATTTTGTAAATCATAAACAACTCTTTAGAAATCATGATTGCAAATACTCCACAATGGGGAGTAGTGATGAGAATCCACCAACGCAAGAAGAGCGAGTTCAAGAAGGGGGAAAGAAGGCTAAAGAACAACTCAAGATTCCTTGGTTGAGAACAAAGATTAAGAGGTTTCTTGAGTGCTTACAAGCTTACATGGAAGAGACATGGGAGTTTAACGATCATTCAGAGGTGGAAGAAGGACGAAAAGAGCACAATTTGATTGACATCAAAGTAAGGAATCAAAGGAATGCAAAGGAAGGGCAAGATGATGTTAAAGTGCATGTTTTGGAAAACTCATGTAATGGCATGATGCACAGCCATGCATCAAGCCGTGCAAGAGCACTCAAAGTACCTCTCATAAGACATGCACGGCCGTGCCACATGCCGTGCATGAAGCAAGGAATGGAGCATCATGTGCAAGACCAGCATGTAAAGTTGAGCAAGCCAATGCATGGCCGTGCACAATTGCAGTCAGCCGTCGATTTCACACGGATTTTGAATTTTATTTTGTATCCGAATATTTTCAAACTTGTAATTGAAGTGATTTAAACCCTTAAAACATTAGTGACTCGTCTTGCAATTATCTTGGGGTTTGATCTATATAATAAATACCCTCTTTACAATAGAGAAGGAAAAAGTTTGAGATGATTATGAATTGTTGACTTTGAATGAACATAGTGGAGTGTCATTGAACCTCCTTTTCCTTCCTCCATCAAAGACCAATCAAAGGCCTTAGTCCTACCCTTTGGAAGAGTCTCCAAAACGCAAAGGATAATTCATTCCTCCTCTCTGATTGGGTCTTAGGTGCTTAGCTCTCCTAGGATTCTTCATTGTGAGTTAGGTGGGCATTTGTGCAACCAAATTCTAATTTGTTCCTCTGTTTTGCTGTTTGTGTTCTGTTCTGTTTTTGGGTCACTTGTTCTTCAATTTGGAGCTGTTTTGATGGCTGTGCTTTGGATCACATCAAATGGTTTCAGAGCCGGTTTAGCTTTTGATTCTTATCAAAAGAGCACAAGAATTCATCAAAGACAATTGCAGAGAAATCCAGAAAATTGGTACTTTCTGTCCAGCTATCTTAGATCAAAAAGATTCAATTTCCAACCATTTCTTTGATGTCTTATTGTGTGTTTGGGAAGCTATTTGGCAAGAAAAACCACAGAAAAAGTGCAATCCAAGACTCAATTTCTGCAGTAAACCTTTACACGAAAATTGCTTGTTAAGTGTTTGATGTAATGCTACATACAATTAAATGTCCATATATGATTTCCCTACCTTAAATCTATCAATTCCTATATGTTTCATTGCTCTATTACTTGTTTTTGGTGGGTTCTAGTATCTAAAATATATTCTCCTTAGTGTCCTTATTTCGTTGGTCTCTTGTATTTCTTCGCCTTGTTGGTTGACATATACATCATCTTGATTCCTAGAGTTTGTGTTGGCACTTTCTTTACTTGAAATTCTTGTTTGAATTATCTGCTCTTTTATTGCCTCAAATTGTCACTAGGAACCCCTTTCTTGCTTGTCCTTGGAATTAGTTGACTTTCCATTGTTGACCTAGGGAAATTGGGGAAGACTTGAAAAGGTTGAGAGTATTGAAAAAGGCAAGAGGGTGAGATTGTCAACAAAAAAGACTATATAGTGCAAACACAAGGGAAGAGTGATTATCACAATTGAGGATTATCACAATTGAGGACAAACAGGTAAGGGAGTGAGGTGAGGACAACGTTCTTTTGTTTCAAACCTTTTCTCATAAGACATTCTCTCTTTAAAGTCCCACACCATGGCTCATGGAGGCACCTTCAATGCACAAGCTGCCTTTGAGTCCCTTCATCGACTTCTAACGGAACAAAGGAGGGACTTCCAACAAAGTATGGAGGCCATGAAAAAGGATATTACAATTTTAAAGGTCGGACAAATTTAATCCCCTGCGGTGGTTCAAAGGATAAGGCATAACTACTATGGAATGCCTAATCCAAGAGGTAAGGAGTAGGGAAAGATTGATAAAAATGTATCAGTGTTTGAGAAAGAGTATGAAAGAATGCATAATTTGGATGGAGTTAATGAGGGTGACTATCGAATGAAAAATGGGGGTTAAGGGTTGAGGGGACGAAGAAGAGGGCTCCGGATCTTCTAGTATATTTTTTTGTAACACTCTCTAGTACACCACTAAAAATATAACACTTGTCTACTGATTTAATAGATATTTACTCAATTCTTATCTAATACTTGGTGAACATCTAATACACGTATCTACTGATTTACAGAATTGGGTAAATATTAAATCAGTAAACACGTGTTCCTTTTTAGTGGTGTACTAGAGAGTGTTGCAGAAAGTGTACTAGAAGATTCTGAGCCGAAGAAGAGAGGAAGAAGATAAAGGAGAGATAAAAAGTAATGACGGGGTTGGTGTGGGCCAAGTATGTTCATTGATTGAAGTGACTAGGACATCCTTAGACACTCACGCCTTAGGAAAAGACTCCCAACAACAAGAGGAGAAGAAAGAGAGTGTGCAAAAGGTTATACAAACACAAGGGGGAGAGAAAAAGCTAGAGGAAGAAGGGAAGAGACAATAATTGCAAAAACAAGAGTGTGAGGAGAAGCAAGCAGGAGAGGAAGAAAAGGGAGAGGTACAAAAACAAGAGGGACAAGAAGAAAAGATTGAACGAAAGAAAAAAGAGGGAAGTAAAATCTTTGGTGCCAATGAGGTTGTCTACCATTTGTACGAGGGCCCTTACATTTCTTCTAATGTAGGTGACAATATGAGAATGAATCTATTTCAAGAAGGGAGAAATGATAGGAATCCACCAATGCAAGAAGAGCAAGTTCAAGAAGGGGGGAGGAAGGTTATATAACATGTTGAGAAAGAAAGAAAAATAATTTCTCTTATTTTTCCTCACAATTATAGGTTACACCATCTACTATTGCTATACAAGAGAAATAATAGGAAACTAAATCTTTCCATATCCCTGAAACTAAATCTTTCTATATCCCCTGATATAAGGGATATCAACTACATCCCTAATTCAACTACACAATAATATACATCTAGGTGACAGCTAATATTCAACTTGACAGAACAACTCAAGGTCCCCTGGTTGAGAACAAAGATTAAGAGGTTTCTAGAGCACTTACAAACTTACGTGGAACAGACCTTGGAGTTTGAGGATCACTAGGAGGGGAAAGAAAGAAACCCAAAAAAAAAAAGTGCATTTTCATTGACATCCAAGTGGAAAATCAAAGGAATGCAAAGCAAGGTCAAGAAGATGTTAAAGTGCATGTTTTGGAAAGCTCATTACATGAGTTGCACGGCATGATGCACAACCATGCATTAAGCCGTTCAGGAGCACTAAAAATTGCACCTCATAAGACATGCATGGCATGATGCATGGCCATGCAACATGCCATCCATAAAGTGAGGAATAGAGCATCAAAAGTGATGCACAGCCATGCATGGCCGAGCAAGACCACCATGCACGGTTATGCAAGCCAAGACATGGCTTTGCACAATTGCAATCAGCCATCAATTCGTGTGGATTTTGACTTTTGTTTTGAATCTGAATGCTTTCAAACTAGTAATTGAAGGGGTTTAAACCCTTAAAACATTAGGGACTTGTCATACAAGTATCATGGGGTTTGATTTGTATAAATACTCCTTTTGCTAAAGAGAAGGAAAAAGTTTGAGATTATAATGAATTGTTAAGCCTGAATGAACATAGTGGTGTGTCATTGAACCTGTGTTCTTCCTCCATTAAAAACCAATCAAAGGGCCTAGTCCTATCTTTGGAAGAGTCTCTAAAACATAAAGGATAATATATTCTTCCTCTCTAATTGGAATCCTAGTTTCTTAGTATTCTATGGTTCTTCTTAGGAGTATGGTTGGATGCTTTTAATTCCTATCCTTAGAGTTCCAGTTTCCTTGCTGAAATTGGAGTGTTTATGTGAGGGAGACTGGACTTACTATGAGGGGATTAGTTGCTTGGTTCTTCAAGGGTTCTGGGACTGTGAGTTTGATGGACATTTGGCCAACCAAATCCCTTATATTTGTTCTTCTATTTAGTTCCTTGTTATTTTCGTTTGTTCTTCAATTTGTGAGGTGTTTAGTTCGCATTTTGGGATGTGTTGTAGGCTGAATTTTGTGCCCAAATCAGTTGTGGTCTTGAGCCTTGATTGTTGGGTTTCTTCCTTTCAAAATTTCAGAGCATTGAGGACTGTTTGCTGGGCTGTTTTTGATCTGTTTGTTCCTCACAAATTTGGGTGATTTGTTCTACAATTTGACCCCTTCAGCTCGCATCAAGTAGGATCAAAAGGAGGGTATTATCGGAAACAGAGACTCATCATTAGTATTTATTTTCCAGCTCGCAAACTACCAAAAAAATAAAAAATCTCCCTAGCTCCCTTGTTTGGCTTGTAAGGAGCTTCCTTTATTTAAGGTCTTAAAAATCTCTCTATAAAATCCGCTTTCCTCCATTTGATGAAGGTATTGTCTCATACCTTCAGCAGATATTGGGCCTCTAACCTAAAACAAATTCCAGGACAATGTAGACGGTAGTAATTATGCTTAATCACTGCAATACTTCATAAAAACTACAACATAATCACCTGGAATGTGGCTGGGATGGTGCCATCTTCAGCTGCAAACATTGACTCATATACAGCTGCTGTTGCAACAGCTGTTTCCCTCTTCAAGAACTAATTCAATTTGCAAAAAGGTACAAGGAGAAATAATATTGGAAAATAATGATTTAAAATAAAAACAAATATAAGATATAACGTAATGAAGAAAACCAACAGAAACAAATCAACATATCAAAGATCAAAAGAATTCTAGAAACTTTCATACCTTACTACTTTGTAACAGAGCATTAGTTTCACCCATTGACCGAAGATGCTCTATCAGCTCCAGAGCTATCCCAAAAAGAAAGGAACATAACACATAAACTTAAGTTGCACAAATTGAAGAAAAGAGCATGAGTTACTCAATATTTAATTGAGAGATATCCATTTGTAGAATGGCCATTGTACTTTAATTAATTATCATTGTAAAGCCATACAACCAAAAAGGGGAGCCATAGATCCACCAGACGGACGTATAGGAAGGATATTTGTCAATAGTACTTCTTTCTTCATTTTCTTTATTCAAATTGAAGTGATAAAACAAGAAACTAACCTAAAAATTCACCTCTTTCAGGCAGAGTTTTGATACAAATATACTCTACAGAGAAGATCAAACTTCAGTTCAGAGTTAACAAGCATAAGCTAGATGGTGCAAACAAGGTCACCTCTCTCAAGTATGATGTGATTATCTGTTTAGTTTTGTTCTTTGATTTCCTTCTCGACAAGCCACCATCCATACTGTTTTCCTCTTTTAACGATTAATTTCTGCTGAAGCCCAAAATTTTGAGACCTCCATCCAGCGGTAGGACTGCCAACTTGTTCATTTAGAACATAAAAAATGACTTCTTTATTCAGAAAGTTTGACAAATAATGAGGCATCTATATTTGGCCACTTAACTAACTTTACCAGACTCAACAACCATCCCCAGGCTCTAGACATCTTCATTTATCTGCCTGTAGTGATGATTCAAGTCTTTGCAACATCATATTCCAAATTCTTCTTGAAAATTTTGAATCGGTCTTGGCATTCATAAGGTAAATTTTAATCATGAATTAGGTGACTGAACATAAAAATTCCATGATCAAGTCATATCACATAACTATTCAGAGGTAAAATAAATTAATAGGATGATAAAAGAAACCTCGAAGAAATATTTTTAAAAGTTTAATATGAAAGTCATGCTACATCAGTTGAAAGGTAAAACAGGAAAATGGAATATGTTGCATTGGATCTACAACCAAGAATCATTCATGCTGCAAAATTCTCTCTCCATGGAAAGTGCAGAGAATCTACAAAATAATGATTTCATATGCTTTGTTATTTATCAAGTTGAAGCTCGAATGCATTATTCCAAGTTCCAACTCAACACAATAACTTAAAATGATGGTTCAAGCATGTAAAGTTAAAGACGTGCTCACGACTTCGATATCTAACTGTGTACTCATCAACATCTACACCAGGAAGCATGAAGCCTGCTCTAGTCAAAAGATTGCCGGCATCCCGCACCTATAGAACAGAAAAGGTATAATCTAAAAACTTAAAACTGACAGACAATGTTATTATATATGTGGCCAAGACATACATATTCACATGCATGTGTAGATTTACTAGATTAAGCAAAATTGCAGCCAGTTTTCTTCACGTAAAAGGTCCCCCTCCTTCCATCAATGGAGAAGGAAACGAAATAACAAGGAGGGAGTCATTTTGGACAAAACTCAAAAGAAAAGGAAAATGAAAATTAGAAAGGAAACAACAAAGGAACAGCCATTAGAGGAAAATGGTAGGCATAAAGGTTGCATAAGATTCAATTTTCTGCAACCAACATCAAAATCTAGTTGGGAAATTATTAAACTTCATATATTCTCCTGACAATACGCATATATATGCAACTTTCCAGCACACAGAATGTGATGCAGGAAAAAAGAAAGCAGTATAAGTTGAATTTGTTTAGCAGTACTGTTCCCGCTACAGTAACTTTGTTTTCCGTCCTAGTTTCTCTAGTTATGTGTGTCCTACATGCTTTAGGGTTGTAGTTGAATATTTGTTTCCTTTTCTTCACCTATCTTCTTGTAAAAGTCAGGACTTTAGGACTTAGAATACTACTTAAGGCTAACTGCGATTGTTTTAGGGATTATTCATTCATCAATATCATTCAAACTACAGAGTTTTACTTTCCATCAAGCCAAGATTACATGTATGGCTATTTCTCTTTGCATTCAACATTATTAACCTGCGCCAGAATGCAATGTGATTCAGATAGCCAATTATCCTATGCCTAAATATTTGCACATCACACCGTGTTTAGTACAGTAGACCAGTACTTGGACTAACTAAATTGGTGCATGAACATGTCTCTGAACAAATAATCCACCATGCAAAACTGGATTCAGTGACAGTACTTATGCAGTTGGATTATAAGATACAGCACTGAAAATGAGTTTAGTAAGAGGATTTCATTCATATATATCTAAATATCTAGCCCAAAATTCTTTTGATAATCTCAATCTTAAGTTGCATACAAATATAGTTAACCATTCAAATTGACACATTCGTGTCTTCTTTGAACACAAAAAATCAATATCTGAATTCATTATCTCTTATTTGTTCTCTAGTTCTACTACCTCAAAAAATCATTTCTTGTTTCGTTCCTTCTTTTACCAGATATTAGTCCTTCATATTTCCTTTCTACTAAACTTTTTAGCTTTTTTGTCGCTTAATTGCTCCACATTCAGTTACAAGCAACATACCAGGTATTAGTCCTCCTAAGAATTTTTTCCTCCTGACGTGACAAGTAGATGACAGTGTACCGACCACAAAAAGCCCCTAAAGCATCATACTTTGGAGGCAGCCTACTAAGCTGCGATCCCCAAAAACTGAAATTGTCATCATTATTAGTCTCTGTTCCCTGGGTAATTGAAGCTCATATTTCCAAATTGTTATATAGTCAGTCAAAAAGCTCACATTAAAAGTCTGCTAGTTTTACTTCCAAAGTAAAATCTAAGTTTACGGATTCTCTTTCACTTCTAATTATCTCAAGCCTCATGTCTTAAATGTTTCTCTACATGGATATAATTTTGAAATAAGTCCTATCTAGTATGCTAAATAATATTATAAAAACACCTTAATCAATAGAAAACAAAGAATCACATTTCTTTTCAAAGGTGAATACACAAAATATATAGGTCCATTAAAATGAATAATAGAAATCAACCATGAAGAATGTTACTTGCAAAATTTCAAGCAAAAATTTTCCATACTCAGAGATACATGGTATCATAAAATGGGAATGCAACCACTTCAAGAATTCAGTTGTTAGAATGCCTATCAAGACTTTTAAGGATGATTACAATTCTAATTGGTGCATAAGTACAAAAATCAAGTTCATATAAAAGAACGAAAAAAAGAGAGTGTGATATCTGCCAATATCGTCATTAGAATAGCCTACTATTGTAGCTATTATACAGCCAAAAACTCAACCCTGGAGTTGTCTCCCATCATTTGCAAAGAATCCAAAGTATTGGCCCCTTAACCATCAAACTATTCCTTAAAATTAGCATTACATTTCTTGGAATTTTTGGGCAACAAAAGTAAACTTTCATGAGATCCTTTGAAGCATTATCACTTAATTTGTACTTCTATCAAAACAATACCAAACATCCACAACTAAAGGAATGTGGATATATGAATGTGGCATTATGGAATTCATCTTCAAAATTAATAAGAAGATATAACCGGGTTCCACCCCTTCCAAAGTGATCCCCCCAGTTTCATTTGTATGTGTTAAATGTATTTCACCATTTGGAGAAGGAAGGAGAGGTGTGACAGTTATAATACATCACCATAAAATATTTTCATGAACACGACTTTTGTCAAAGAATAAAATAAAATTCATACTTTCATATAGCCATTATTCTTTGATCCACTTGGCTGCTAAACATCATATATTCCCAGTGTTCACGTGACGACCTCTAAAGTGGCAAGTGAATTGGGAAACCTAGAGATATAATAAAAAATTATACCAATAAATTAACAGCATCTATAGGCGTCTCATTCACCTAAAGGTAGCATCAGCACTTTTTGGATCCTTAATAAGAAAACTTCTTTATACTAGTAGGTGATTGCTTCTGATATCTGAAATCTATTATTCAGAAAGACGGAGAGCTCGATGACGACGTTGGATACCGAGTTACGACAGGTTGGTTGAAATGGAGGAGTGCGACTGGTATTCTATATGATCGTAATATACTATTAAACCTAAAGGGAAAGTTCTATAAAACAGCCGTAAGACCTGCTTTGTTATATGGCACGGAATGTTGGGCAGTTAAAAAGTGTCATATTTACAAAATGAAAGTAGCTGAGATAGGTATGTTACGCTAGATGTGTAGATATACTAGAAAGGATAGAGCCAGAAATGAGACCATTAGGGAAAAGGTGAGAGTGGCATCTATTGAAGAAAAGATGAAAGAAAGCCGCCTACGTTGGTTTGGACATGTACAGAGAAGACCGATGGATGCTCCTGTTAGGAGGATTGAGGGAGGGAGACAGGATCGGTTAGATAGGGGTAGAGGCAGGCCTAAAATGACATGGATAGAGGTGATTAGGAGAGATATGTTTTTGTTAGATTTGGATGAAAGTATGACAATTGATAGAAAGAAGTAGAGAGAGAGAATTCATGTTGATGACCACACGTTGCCTGACATTGGTTCATATAGCCGACCCCAAGTTTCTTGGAATTAAGGCTTAGTTTATTGTTGTTGTTGTAATAAGAAAACTCCTTATTTGTAAAGCAGACCTCAGGATGTTGCTAAGCAGCATAAAACATTTTTTTAAATAAATAAACAATACCTGTGCCAATGGTGACAAACGGGGACTAATACCTCCTTCACGCTCCATTTGTGCTACAGTGCATGCTATTTGCAGCTCCCTATCAATTACACTCAAGAAGTTAAATCACCAAGATGCACACAATGCATTGGCAAATAATTCAATGTGTTTCAGGTGAAACTGTGAACAGACTTTAATGTTTCTCCACCTAGAATAGCTGCCAAGAAAAGGCCATCAGGCTTCAATGCCAATCTAGACTGCCAGTAACACAAGCATATTGATATAAATTTTCTTAACATTTCCAACAAAGAATAACTAAAACTACAGCTACTAGAACTCAATAAAGAATATATTTTTACTTTATAAATGCCATAAAAAAAGTATCAACCCCCACCCCCAAACAGAAAATGTTAAAAAGTGACACACCTGTATCATGGCTCCAGGAAGATCATTTGTCCAATGGAGTCCCAAGCTACTAATGACCAGATCTAGAGAACTTAATTTCAGTTGAAACAAATTTAAGTAATTAACATTTTTCCTCGTAAAAGCAAACCATTGTTTAAAAAAAATTAAAAAAAGCATCATTCAGCCGTAATATAGATCCATTGTCATCAACCAAATTTACCTTTCTTTCATGGGCAAAAACTCTTCATCACCAACAATATATGAAACTTCTATACTATCATGTGATATATCTTTCTCAGCATCTTTACATAATTTCACCATGTCATATGATGTATCCATCATGATTAGCTTTTCAATGCCACCTAATAAAGAAACAAATGAGGTTGTGATGCTTCTAAAAAAGCAGCTTAATTAAAGACAAGTATAAACTAAGAAATACAAACTTTAGCTTTTGTTTTGAATAAAACATAGTTGATTAGCTACAAACACAAGTCTTGTGATTCTTTGTGATCTTTGTACCTGGAATTCAATTGTTTTAACATAACTTAATTTGCAGTTCCAATGCTAGTTCTTGACAATCTATAGTTTAATTAAATACATCTTCATTCAAGTATCCTGAAAGAAGTAAGATTAGCCCCTTAAAAGATTTTGAACCAAAAAATCAATGGTTGAAAACAATAAACATTTGTGAAATTATGAAGCCTTCTAATGAGGAAGTAGGTTAATCTCAAGAAGGCAATTAGTAAGGAGGTATGGATGGTTTCCTTAATCTTGTCTCTCTATATCCAGTATTATGGGCAAAATTAACAAGCAAATAGTCCAAATCTAACCAAATGCTTTGTGCAGTCTAACATCAAGCAAAAGGTGAACATTGAAAGAAGACATCAAACAATTTATCAGAAAAACATTGCAGCAAAAAGCAGTACTTTGAGGAGGAAACTGGAGCCAAAAACTAATCTTTTTCAGTAGTGTTGTGGTAATATGCTACTGTTGATACATGAAACAGAACGCAGTTTCTAGTGCTTTTTCGTTATAATATACTGTAGTTAGCTGATTCAATGATACTTTTCACGATCTACTTGAATGAAAATTCTTGTCCACCCTCTTACATAAAGCACAATATTTTTGCAGTAATTATTGATCAAATAGATAACAAGATCATCACATAATGCACTTTCCCTGAACAATTGTTGGAGAACAATGACCAAGAATAATAAGAATGGTTGCATCAATAGAAAATATGTTAAATTGAAAGAGGCACTACTGAGAAACTCTCAATTCTTGAACTTTTCTCCCCTGCTAGTTTATAGTTAAAATCGGATGACCTCATAAGGCACAATAATTCTATGAAGTTTATTTTTATATGCTACGGATCACACCACCGGGGGTGTCATCCATTATATCAGCTCTACCTTCCCAAAAAAGAAGAGGAAAATAAAAATAAACTACAACAGAAGACAACATATATTGGCAACAAAAATCTCAATAGAAATTCAACAAGCAAGACACGTAGGATTGCTACAGGAACAACTGACCTCAATTTAACCAAACCCAACAATCATACCTACAGAAGTTTCTTTGACTGCAAGAGGACCTGGAATAAGCCCCACATCAAAAAACTATTGAGTCGACTGCCTCTCTCATCATCTCAAGGGAAAAATGACCAATAAAAATAGGATTTACTTCATATGACCATCACATTGGCATCTCTACTCAGTGTGACCATTTCCATCCATTGCATGATAGGGCAACTCAGCCCCATATAAGAAATAGGGATAACTGCAAAGAACATCTGTAATCCAGCTACTACAGATGATACATATGACTAGGATATGAAAGTTTCCTGCTTTTATGCTCATATGAGCTTAACTGCAAATGCAAAGTCATTACTTTCCTAAGAAACAAAACTCCAGTCTTCTCAATAGATAATTGGCATGACAGGCACAATGACCAAAAGATAATACCTTCAGTTCTTTCATGCATTCAGGCATATATCTTGGAAACCATCGCATAGAAACAAGATAGTCTTGGCTATTATATCAGGCCTCAAATGTTTCGATTCAAAATTTTCAGTTAAGTATTTATTTTGGTGGAAGGTGAATGCCAAGCACCCTATCAACATTGTGGCCTGAAAAATAAGGTGTGTAGGAGCTTATTGTGGCCTCTTATATGGAGTTTAACTAGCAAATCTTGGACACTAAGAGATAAGGATGGTGTAGCAGCAGTTGTTTCTGCATTGTCAACAGGTAATAGTTAGCAAGAAGTTCTTTATAGAGCTATGGCTGGTTCTACAATAAACAAGAATCAAATGTCAAATATTAAATATTTTCATCGAAGTATGCATTCCTTTCAATATTCTACTTCATAACATATTCAGAATTTGCACACTTCATTCCAAACAAAATATAAATTTAATGTTTATGAAACGAAAAAATCTCACCACGGCCACGTAACAAACGCCTGATAGCTTCCATGGACCCCCCTATACACAAGGCAGTGGAGAAGGTTCTTTTACAATCCTACAAAGAGAAAAAGGCAAGCATTTCAACTACAGAAGTTTAGAGACGTTACCACAGCCTTCTGAAACCCCCCCCCCCCTCCTTTTCTCCCAACCCCAAAAAAAAAATGGAAAAAATTGTAACATCTAGGTAAATTGTTGTTATCTTGATGCTTCTTAGTTCCAGGTCACCCTTCATAGAATCAGTGCATGTCATTCAGCATATCGTTGCTTTCATATTAGCTAGCACTGAAATATTAGCATGGTAGAATTTGCATTTCATAGCAAGCAACATGATAACAGAACAGTAATCCAAGTATTTTCTTTTTTCTCTATCTAATAGGAATTTAAAGGTCATGTATTCAAACTTAAGAAGCAACATGATGCATATAATGTTAAAGGTCATCTATCTGTACAACAATAACAATAATTTGGCATTCTAGCATGCCAAATTATTGTATGATTATATTTACAATTAATAATTCTATCCATTAACAATATTAGTAATTTCTTACATGCATTCCCTGGTTGCTGTCATGTAATGAGTCGCATGATTTTAAGAACTTGCTTACACAGGAGGTATCACTAAAACCTTATCTACATCATTACATTGCAAGGAATAGTTTAACTTTATATATCCATAAACACATTGCAAGGGAGAATTTATTGCACTATTTTCCCCAAAAAATGGTATTGGTCATGCATGTGAAAGAAATTGGCTAAATTTAAGATGCAATTAGCTAGGCGATGGGTGAACTTGTGCTCCTTAAGTGCTAATGTAAGATACCGGGAACAATGGCTTTTGCAGTTTTTCCAGTCCGTAGGAGGTGAATTTATACCTGAGGTAAAGATGACATTTGACTTCAAAGTTGAAGTTCATACAAAACAAAAGATGTCTCATACAAGTTAGATAATTAAACAATTTGCAGAATACAAATTTTCCAAAGTTTAGAGATAAAACACAATATTGCAACTCCCTTGACAAACTAAAAAGTCTGTATTGGCATGATGAGTCAGCAAACAGTGAAGTAATGCAGTTACATTCCAATCACAGAAGTGATAGCAACAAAAACTTAAAATTTGCCTTTTCATCTAAAGTAACTACATATATTGTTGACATTACATCACTCGATCTCAACACATCTTTCCTTCATATATAATTTCTGTGCACAAATTACATTGACCTTAACGTGTATGTCACTTATGAACTCCAAACAAACTTAGTTTCTCCCATTCATAAAATAATTGGCTTATTAGATTATTGCAAGTAATGATTCAAGGACCAGTTGATGCAGAAACCAACCATATGCATTATTTTGAGTATGCTTATGTGCACACATGCTTTACGTAGACTAACTTGGTTTTGTTCTGCACACGACTTTAGTTGCAATGGGAACAGGAAACATTACCCACAGAAAAGGGGGTTGTGGATTAGTTAGGGGAGTAAAACACAAAGACAAAGAAATCTACACTGTCAGAGATCTTTTGAAGTGTAACTAGCATATCCAGAAAGCACATTACTGAACTTCAACTGGTTCTCTATTCTTTAATTATTCTCCAGAGAATATTCCAAATGGGCTAAAATTGTCTTATGAACTCTGTTCAACCACCAAAAATGCAGTTGCCAAGGAACAGGGAAAGCATTGATCTGAACTTCTGAAGCAAATACTAGGAAGAATTTGTACCTTCATGCACGTTGTGCTTCCACACATGGAAAGAGAACAAAGACTGCATGGTTAAATGCCAGCGAGAAGATGAAATCATTTGCTCTAATAAAACACACTGAAGTCATCTATGAGGTACTCTAATTTGGATAGTGGAAGCCAATTTACTTGTCTAGAGGAGCAAAGTGTCAACCTACAGCTAATTAGATTCTTAAAGTACATCTCTTTTGAACAGACCATTTACACAATCTCCTACAGATCCAAACCCTAAATTCAATGAAAGAAACAAGGATGAAGCTAATGACTAATAAACAAGGAATTAGAAATATACTCCTGTGATATCTAAAATTCACAAATGCATCAAGTAATTGAAGTCATGATCACTGTCTTATTAGTGCATATCAACGCTCATCATCAGACTGAAAACAATTTGAGAAAACTACAAATTAGAAAAGGTAGTGAAAAGTTTTGATAGTATACCTCCAGGCGGTCAAGTAGATTTTCAGCCACTGCATCAACTAAAGAATCCTTGGGCCGCATCAACCATGCTGCTCTATCACGCTGCCATTGTCAAGAAATCCAAAATTCAAAAATGTAACAACCTTCAAACCTCAAAACAACGGAAGAGATTGTTAATGTGGAAACAAAAAGGAAACTGAATCCCCAGCAATATATTAGCAATAAAATTGAATTCCAAAGAATTCAATTAAGGCCAAATTAAATATGTTAGAAACCAGAAACAGTTTTCAAAACAAGGTAAACAATTCGGAGCAGAGAGCATAACAATCTATAAGAAGGCTAATGCTGAGACAACACTATAAGCACAAATTTCCCGATAAACATCATACTCCCTGCCCTAATTTTTCCTCCTATGACTACTTAGTTAACAATTCGAATTCAGATTATCGGAACACGCACTTACATACCTACTCAGAAAATGACTAACCTGTTTTCGTTTGAGATTGCGGTCGAAGATTTTGACTTTGGAGCTCTGAACAACATCGTCGGCAATTTCGGAGGAGTAAAACCTCCTCCACAGTCCTCGTAGTAGACGTTTGCGGCATCGATTGATTGGTGATGCCCTCATCTTCCTCCCAGCGTCAAAATATCCTGGTTCACTGAAGGGAGTGACACTGAACTTTTTAGGAACTTTATTCCTTTTTTTTTTTTCTGGGTACTTTTACAACTTCCGTTAGTTTCTGGAGTAGATAAGACTAGTTTTCAAATAGGGAAAAAATGATGAGGGAGAGAGAATGAGGAGCAGAATTTCCATTTAATTGGTTTTTAATGGAAATTCCGCAAGTGGGCAGCCTGGTGCTGAATTCTTAAAATGGACAGATCGCATTTTGAAAATGAGATCAGATAGCATTTCATTTTCAAAATGCTAACATGTGTTTCAAATTTACTAGGTTGTTACCCGTATAATGTACGGGTATTTATTTTATTTTTATTATAAATATATTATAAAAAATGGTGAAAAAATATATAGATATATACCATAAGTAGTATTTATTGAATTAGATAATGTATTACTTCTTCCAAATTGAAACAATGTTACATTATTTAAAAAAAAATAGTAAATACTTGTTAATACCATACATATCAAAACTTTGTATTTGATATTACCAAACCCTAAAGGAAATATCAAAACCTTGTTAATACTATACATGTTCAACATAGATCAGTGCCATAAGCTATGCCAAGGAAAGGGATAAGCAGTTTGTGCTTTTCTCTGAAAAGTTCGTCTCCTTATCCGTAAGTCTTCAAGAAACACTCAAAGGTTGCATATAAAAGAGTACATTCATAGGCAATTAGTGTACAAATCCAGGTGAAACTGTCAACCCAGAAATGGTAATCTCATTTCAATTTTGTTCTCAAATTCATTTATTCTACATGTACTATTACCAGACCCTAAAGGAAATAAATGAATGAGAGGTATAACATGTAACATATGAATCAAGTTTTGGAACGATAAGCAAGTCCTGCATTGAGAATGCTGAGCCTAGAAAAGCTAACTAACATATATTGAATGGATTGCCTAACAAATGAAACGACCTAAAATGACAAATACAAATTAGAAACTTCAACGCGAACAAAGATGTTTTGTGATAGACATTATACAATCTAACAAATCAGACTATATTAAATGTGAATAAGACTCTCAAAACATAAAAATTGGGATGGGGTAGCACAAAAGATGACTAAGATGAATCTGCATCGAGCAATACAGTTTCTCAAGAAGGAGCAACATATGAATCCGTCCAATTGTTTGCATCAACTTAAATCAATCCGGATCACCATTTGTTCCTTTAATAGGCTCAAATGGGCTATTAGTCCTAAAGACTATCCAGCACTTATTACTATGTACACATAATTGTAGGATTGTTGTTTGCAATGATCTAAACCAAGATTTAGTAGGGCAATGCCAAGTGAAATTCAATTCATCATAAAAAGCATATTCACTTAACATCTACAATGGCCATAATTTGGGAAACACATTCATAGTAACTAATAAATTAACATTACCCAGCTGGGGTTAAAGGTGAAGTTTGAAGGAATAAAATGAGGGAGTAAATGGGAAAGTAAATAGGAAAATCACATGTTTAGTGATGTGGAGCAAGGTAGCTGTGGAAGGTAAGTAAATTGAGACTCCACACCAACCATCATTTGGAGAAACCAAACTCCATCATTAGGTAAGTTCATCCCTATTTAGACCTAGAAGGAATGAAATTAGCCACGCAAACAAAAAATATTCTTGGGGGGCAATATCGAACAATCTAATCAAAAGTATATATCACATAGTTGGGCAAAACCCAATCGAAATACCCATTCAATTTCAACTACCTCACCAACTCTTACCTATGCAAGCAACTTTAAAAAATTAAGCAAAACCCAGATTCAGATATGTAAACTTTAGGCTCCAAAAGAAAATAAAAAAGGACATTTTGAGGAGAAATTGAGTTGAAAACATAGACTCCGCCCTGAAACGACAGGGTGAGCTGGTCGGCCCCACCTCCACCCGCAAGCACAGGAACAATTTTGGAGTTAGGGACGTACAAAGCATGTTGACCCACACCCTCAATGCCATTCATCGCCGCATCCATCGTGGTGGTGGTGGTGGCACCACCATTGTGTAGACCGTGAGAGTGAGGGTTGGCATCATATTGGATCTGAGAGTAGGAGTGAGGGTGAGGATTGTCTACAGACTCTTCTCCACCACCTCTGCTGCTGGTGTTGTACATTGTTCATGGCTTCTGCTTGTTTCATACAACAGGGCTTGACGATGTGTCTCTGGTTTTTCTTATTTACTACCCATGGCCATCTCGGATAATAATAAAACTAAATAAAATTCCTTAATATTTTGTTCCTAGTTCATCTAACCTCGAAATAAAATAGGTAAAGTTACCCAGTTACCTTTGTTTTCAATCTAAAGAAAGAAGCAGAAACAGGCAAGATACCTGATATCTGAAACTGAGAAATAGGTGTGATACGTGAAGGGCTTTCCATCAATGTTGGTGTTTCTAATTCGAGAAGTCAACAACAGATCTCCAACATGTGACAAACTAACCCTCGAGCGGAACTCAAAACTGTAAAAAAATAAGAGAAGGTATGGATACAAAAATCAGAAACAAAAATGATTTAAATGAATAATAATTAGGTCCTATAAGTAAGTTTTAACATGACATCTATGGGGCCAAATCTTCATGTCTTATTCAGTAGGCTTGACGATGAGAATCACCATGATGAGAAGAAATGAAGCTGTTGGATGTTGAACTGCCATGGCTGTGAGAATGAGATTGTAGCAGAAGAAACAGCTGCAAATAGATAGAAACCACAGTTGAATTTAGTTTGTACACAAACTGCAGCAGGCAGGTAGAAGGTCTATTAATATAGTAGAAAGAATCTAATTAGGAGACTATTATCATATAGGAATTATGTTACTTCTATTCAATGAATACATGAATCACCAAATAAAAAACTATAAGAATTGAAATGCATTTCATTTCCCTATTCAACATTTGAACTTGAAGTTGGTCGATCATTATCAGCAATATGGTTTGTGATTTTCACACGGTATAAAATAGGATGGATGTTGTCAAATTTGTAAAATTTACATGCATTAAGAAGCTATATACACTTCTAAATGAACAAACTTCAGGAATGGTAAGATGATAGAAACTTACCTTGCCAAGTTCTGTTAGAATGAGAGGCACAACTTCATAGAGCTTTGACACCTACAGAAAGTAAGAAAACAAAAGTGATGTTTAGGCCAACATAGGAGACAATAATACATGGAAAAGGCTAACCATATTTCTATAACTTGAAATCAAGGCAGTAATTCACCAATTGAAGTAGGGGATCATCAGGCAAGTGCTTCAATAAAAATTCTCTCTGACAAGTGTATCTCGGATCTGTTTTGCACAGAACTCCATGACCAAATCCAGGGACAATGTATAGTTTCAAATGAGAGGACATTATACAAGACTGAGCAGTTGAGAATGAATGGGAATAAAATTAAACAATTACCTTTCTCCAGAATTAACACTCAAGCGATGGTAATGTATGGCAGGACAATCTCAAGTAACAGAAGCCACTAAACTACTCAAGACATATGCTTTGACACAAAAGTGAATTTTATATTGGAAGAAGAGAAGAAAACTTCAATTCCATCATGCAAAAAGCTCCTGACCAACATAAAAAACTAAAAAAAGTGTTGGTGTCAATTTAGAATTTGACTATAATCTCATATAATCACCAATTAGAAACAAAATGCACACAACGTGCATAGGCCATATGTGGGTATGTGCATATATATACAGAATCAATCGATACTCTAAGAACATAGTAAAAAATGCTATATGAAAACAGCATACTACCTTACCACTATTTAGTGTCTTTCAGACATACTCTTTCAACTATACTGTGGTGATGTTCTCCCCATATTCATCTATCACGGATTTAATTCAAAGCAACACTTTCTATAAATCACCAAGCAAGTAAGTACACAAGAAGCTACAAAAATCTCTTGCAGGCAACAAATAAATCTATTGCAGAAATCTCTCTGCATTGTGGCAGGGATAAATGCAGCTTTGAGAGAAGTTCAAGTGCTACAGATGAAGTGAAGCAAAATAGTCCACAAAATTCACCAAAGCACTAGTACATGTACAGTGAAAAATTATTTTGAGGGGGAAAAAAAAAGGAAAAATCAGTCTCTGAAACACAGAAGCCAGAACCATCAAAACATGCACATCGATATTAAACCATTCCGTAATTAACCTTATGAACTCTAACCTTAAGAGGAAGGGGGGAAAACACCCTCTTGTCAGAAAGGCAGTAATGCTATTCATTTACATGTAGATTTTGCACGCGGAGGATAGATACTATAAAGCACGAAGCTTCATCCTACTATAAATGAATAGTGGCCTAAAATAGTACTCATTCAAACACATTCTGGTTGAACTTTTGATCTTCAAGAGCTGCCATAAAACATCCAAGATCCAACTATGAAGCACAAAGGCACTCTATCAAGAATGAATAGTGCCCTACTTAGAGGAACTACAACCGCATAGAAGTATATATGTCCTAATTGGATTGGAAGATTTGATTATGAGGACAATGATCGCAGAATGCCTTCCTACACATGAATCCCTTCAAACACATTCTGTTTGATATTCTCTCTATGCTTTTACCAAATTAGAAGCTTCAGATTTTCATCATGACAGCAACATCATTGCATCTCTTTTGTATCTGGAAAGTAAAACAAATTCTAGCTATTTCTGTTATGGATGATCTTTAGGTACTCCCATTTTCTCTGGCTTGATGTTGTGTAGCTTGTTCTTGTTCTCCTATTTTTCCGGCTTGTTGCTATAAAGCCTGTCCTTGTTCTCCCATTTGTCCGGCTCGCTTTTGTAGAGCATGTTCCAGCAGTAGCTTGATATTGTGCAGCATGTTCCTGTTCCTGTCCCTCCATTCGTGCAGCTCGAGGATTAACAAACGCGAGTTCTACCTTGTTGAATACAACTTCAGATGAAAACGTCAAGAGTTGCCCTTTCTCTGTATTAGGCATCAGAAATATTTAAGTGTTTTTGCATACCTTACATTATTAGCTGAATATCAGTACTCTCTTAAATGATGATCTCCACATCAGAGACATAAGTTTGAAAAAATACAATGATTTTGTAAGATTATGCACATGAATGTATGACGGTCTCCGAAGCTAATTTGGAAATGATTTTTGTGGCTTACATATGTGAACAATAAGTTATGCAAAAGCAACTAAAATTCAAGTTAAAATCATTGAGAAGATAACCTATACCAAAAAACAAAAAGGTCAACGGGTACAAACAATATTACTTGCAAAAGTGGTGATGATGGTAATATTTTGGCAACTTGCTGTTAATTTAGACAACGGTTTTTTTTTTAGTCAAATGCATTCACAACCATATATTAGTAAATCTTCAAATAAGAAGATATACACTTCTTTGACTATCACTCACCAAATATGTCTCATGTATAGGTTTTTAGAATTTTCTATCAGCCCTGTTAAAGAAATAGAATATTTGGTCAACAGTACAGGTATGTTAATAGAATATAATTTAGTAATTACTAAAATATTATCCAAATATAAACAATTAAGAAACATAAGCAATTAGAAGGTAGTAAACCTCTCAAAAAATCACAAAAAATCCCAGTAACGTATCACAAAAAATCAAATTCGACCATGAAGAACCCAATATCTCTTGCCTTGTAGTTTTCATATTTATACAAAATAATTTGGAACCATGGGCCAAGTCTAAGATTTCCATGAACCACATATTAGAGATACCCCTCTGCAAATTGCAATCTAAAGTGGTGAAAAAAGAAATAAATAGTCTTAGAGAACACAAAAGAAGGAGAAGGTAAAAGTAAAAGAGGATAAGGAAGTAAAGTTGTCGTGTTTGAAATACCTGCATAAAAGATCTCTAGCAAACTCCGAGGCCCGTCTACAACCATCCCACAACCTAACCACGTTTCCGTCCAGTAGCACCGTTAAGTCCTAGTAACGATACCAACCCATATCACCCATTCTCATTTTCAACAGTACCTCCCAACTATTCCCAAACCGCTCTTTCCCTTCGCCATTACGAATATTTCCAAGTAATTTTTCCAAAATTCATAATATGCTTTCTCATTCATATAGCCCCTACTAACCAATGAGTTTTCAAAAATAGTAATTTTCTTCAATGGGCATTTTCGAAAGACTATCCACGGCCTCTTTCCATTCATTTTTATACGACAGTGATTTATCCACTTCTCACCATTTCTCTCCACTTTTCAGCTACCGACCTCAAGGGACCACTTCCCACCTCAAAAGGAGTAGTATAGATAGGAGTGAGTTGATCTACAGAGCAGAAAAGCTGAAGCCAGAAGATTCAATTAAACCAACAAAGAAGCAGTGCCGGAGCTGGCTTACAATCCCAAGAGAGCAATGGTGGAGCTCCGCCATTCTAGTTCGATTGGAAGCTGAGCCACAATAGCGTCTTGGGCTTTTCCCATGAAGCGAGATGATGCCCTGGCTACGTCGCCATTGTGTCCCGATAATGTTCCTGCCTCAGACGATGACGACGATCATAATCATCATTCTCGAGATAGTGGGCTTCGGTCTATTGTTTCCACCCACTTATACCCTCTATTCCCCTTTTCCCACTTTAACGAAGATGCTAGGTCCCTGCCTCACAACTCCAAGATCTCGCTCCTCGTACTGTTCTTTATTGGCCTCGCTGGAGTAATTGCAATTTCTTCAATAGTCAATCGATGGGTGAGCCTTTATAATTTATGTTTATTAACTCTCTTTGAAAAATGGAAGCTGATGACGGTGAAGGAATGAACTCCTTAGGCTTAGGATCCGCCGAAGTTGAAGCTGGCTCAACGGCTAGTCTCTCGATCACAAATGATGATGATGGTGTTGGAGATGAAAAGTAAGTTAATAGGGATGAATCATCCCTAGTGTTCAGTTCCTGTATGTGATTGTTTCTATTAAAAAAAACCCTTCACATTTCTATTAAAAAAAAAAAAAAACATTCATTTCATATCTATCTATGCTGTCAAGTAAAAAAAAAAACTCTTCATTTAAAATGTCAAATGTCAATAAATAACGATGCCATGTGTCGCTACAAGATGCTTTCGCGGCTATTTATATATATATATATATATATATATATAGATTTTTCTCCAACATAAAAAATGATAATTTGAAATTTAGTAAAAACAAAATTTCTATTGCATTTTTCGGGTCCTTTGCCTGCTAGAATTGCAATTAGAATTCGCAAGGCTATAGATGCTCTTCTTAGTGTTCTTTGGCTATTGAAGCTCTCTTGGTTTGCAGCTTTTCTAATTTTTTTTTATCCTTCAATAAATAGCTCGTTCAAAGAAAGACACAAGTATAGCAGAGGCAAACGAGGAACGTGCTAAAGTCAAATAGATATTGGAGAAATAAAGGTGTATTTTATTGATTGAGATAATGTTATAGAAATTTGTATTAACTCCTTTGAATATAGTGGTTGATATGTGCAAGAGAATTCAATACCTAAACAAAGTTAAGGATTATGTAGTTACTGGATTCCAGTGGGCTTCCAAGCGACATGATCGGTACAGAGCTGATAGCCAAATAGGACAAAATAGACACAAAATGGAATTAACAAGTGCCTAAAGGGCCAACACGTTAGTCGCCATGGTATGACGCACGAATGGCATGAGCGGAAGCGAGACCGAGATAGGCGCAATAGGTCATTCTGGGCTGTTGGAACTATTTTGACCAGTTAACTTTTAAGAGGTTTGTAGAACATTTTAAAAGATTTTAGGTCATTCTAGGATACTCTTATACATAGTAGAAAAACCTATAATTATATAGAATTCTTTAGAATATCTAAAATCTTGTAGATCATTTAGATATTTATGCAAGTTGTGCAAGTGGCCAAGTTGGTAAGTTTACAACTTACAAGAATTCTCTAGAACCCAAGGCTTTGCTTATAAATAGGTCAAAGCCCCCTCATTTCTAACCAACTAAGTTTGGAATACAAATGAAATTCTCTCCTAAAGCTCTCTTGCTCATTAGTGATCTTAGTCTTCTAATACTTAGCTTCTGTTTAAACATTTAACCATCACACTTCCATCTTTCTTTCTATCTTTCATTACCTTTTTAGAATAATCTAGCTAAAATATTCTAAGTTAGTCTTAGAAGTCGTTGAAGCCGTATAGGCTATTGGGTGTGAAATCACCAATCTATAACAAATGGTATCAGAGTCAAAGTAAAGGTTAAGCAATGAAGTAAGAATGATGCCTCTATTTCCGAACTCACCTACATTCCATAACTTGAAAGAGTGCACGTTGGTCAAGAGGCCAAGAGGAACCCAAAGTCGGGGCAACAAGGATAAATCGGCCACCAAAGAGCCATTGGCAATGCTCGAAAAGGGGTTAGCATGGGTCGAGCTAGTCGTGGTAGACTATAACGATCCTATAGAGGAATTAGACCATAGCACAACTCGACGGGAAGGAGTTGTGCGAGGGTATGTAAGGGGTGCTCAACAAGGCCATTGATGGTTTGCTCCAAGGAGACGACGCTATCTAACTTATAGTTGAAACTCTCCAACAAGAGGTTGTCAAGCTTAAGAAAGAGCTTGAGGCATGCAAAGCATAGTTAGCGAGAGGCTCTACCGTATCTGTTGGGGAGCCATCATGCATCCAAGAGGAACTCCACCAACTAATGGTCGAATTAAACACCTACAAGTCTCAAACAACAATAGGTACCGTTGTGGTCAACATGAGGATCAAGGTGCCAAAACTAGAGGCGTATGGTGGACCAAAGACGTTTTGGGACATTGAGAACTTCCTCTATGGTGTTTGTAACACCTTACTACATATGTAGCCCAACACAGACTGGGGATGCCCCATCCTAAGGATTAGAGATCTTTATAATGTGGTACATAAATAAAAGATAAATAAATAAAACTACAAGGCTTCGAACTTAAATTAAAAAACTTTAGATTACGACTATTACAAGTCATGCATGAGTCAAGTGTCTAAAATGACATTTTCAAACATCTGAGTTAATAAACAAAAAATTGAATTACAAAAGAAAACTCTACTCCTCAGTCTTGATAGATTCACTTAACCCTAAAAACATGATCAGAAAAGTCGTGTAAGATTATAAAATCTTAGTAAGTCCAAAATGTGTGAGTTTGTATCTTAGTTTGAAAATTTGATGTGATGATACATGAGTAATGTAGATTTAAATGGATATGTATATGTGTGTATGTATGTATATGTGTCTATATATATATATATATATATATATATATATATATAATCTCAATAATTTTTGCAACTAAAAATGCATTACCATATTAGGGAGATTTAGCAAGTAGGAAACTAATAACTTGCATAATAAAATATTTTGTCAAGTAAAATTATTACATCAAATCTATTTTTCAAAAGTATTGAACCTAGCACAAAACCATATATCGTGTATCTTTAAGATACTCATAATATGTCAAAGTGATCACTCTGTGTCATATATATGGTGACGACATGTATAATGCAAAATAATTGGGTATGGTGTACATTTCTCCCGAGGGAATACCTGACCATCTTTCTCATATAAAATCAGACCAAAAGTCTCATGTCCGTCCTCTGGCTCCCATTGAAGACCGTGTTACTAGCTAAGGATCACGCTCAACTAATAGAACTTTCGCCCCATTTGGAAAAAGATAGCTTTTCAGAGACGGCCAATCTTTCAGAATTCTCTCCTGATCTAACGAAAGCTAATCCTATAGCTTTGCTCATTGAGATCTAAATATCATTAATTTAATGGTTCAAGAGTTCGCTATTTCGATACAGAATAATTAAATTATTTCCAAAATTGTTCTAGTTTTTTGAAGTAAATTCCCAAGTCTCATTCCGACTAAAATCAAAATCACAATTATTTTTCCCAAGATTTCCAAAACTAACCTTCCCATATCCATTCCAAAATTTATTTGAGAAGTATTAATTTATTTCTCGTAATTTAATATAATAATATTTGGAGCCATTATATATAAAACTCATGCCATGATTTTCACAATATTTTCATGCATGAAATGCATAAGTATATTTTCATATGTCGCATAAATTTGATGCATGGCTCTATTTCATAGTCGTAATACTCATGAAAAGCTTCGCATAAATACTTATGCATGAATAAATCATAATAGAACCATTCTTTATAATAAGCATTATTTTCATGCATAAGTATTTTTTTCAAAGAGACATGCTCATAATTCAAGTCATAATCAAAAAACATTTCATAATGTGCATTTCGAAAATATGCTTAGGATGCACGGAGTTACCTTTGTCCAAGCTTAGCAAATCATTTTTACTTAAATTAAGTTATCGCTTCTCCTCCTCAATCTAAGTCCACCACATCTAACATATAACATATAGTAATTAATTTCCTATTCATATCACTTCAAATAAAATGATAATCGAGACCCTAGGATAATTAGAGAATTACTTAGGTCTTGTGTAATTCTAAAAACTCTTAGCAATAAAAATTAATTAATTTTAGTCGTAAAGCATCCCCTCATAAAATTCAATAGCTTATTAAAGCATCTGCAAATTTACGTAGCAAAGAACTCCCCAATTTTTCTGTTAACACAAATGGCTAACCCAACCCTTAATCATTAATCAAAAGTCCTAATTATGACATAAAAAGCTAATTATTATGCAAACCCCAATTACTAAACAAAAACCTTAATTTACTTAATAAAAATACAAATCAATTTAAAATCTAATAAGAAGTCATATGATCATATTAAGAACATCAAGCAATTTAGGTAAGAAAAATAGTTTTACAAGAATGAAAATCTCCTTTACTGCTACATTTATATAAAATGGTTATATTTAGTGTTTCACCACCCAAAATTGCTTAATTTAGTTTTGTGTCATCAAAAATCATATAAAATACTTTAAAGAAGCTTAGGTGTCTTATAGAATTTAATAAAGTCAAATTCTAACACATTTATAACTATATTTTTAGACAAACTTGTTTTTCTCTTTAAGATTAAAAAACTGCGCAAAATGGTAAAACGGGGGTCTTCAAAATTACATAAATTACCTAAGTAAATCCCTTCATTTTTTATAAAACTTTTCAGAATGATACCTCTACATGTTAGGTGAACAACCATATAATTTCATCCTAAAATTTTCACTTAAAAGATGGTCAATTAATTTTTACAAAAAGGTACGGTGCTATAGTAACCAGTGTTGAGTAACAATTTTTGAAAAATCATAACTTCCTAATGAAACCTGATTTTCCTGTGATTATTGCTCTCAAAATTTTTTAACATCCTGAAGTTTATTCAATATAAAATTCACAGTCAAATTTGATAAGAAACCATGTTTTTTAGGGCAAAACATTAACATCCTTCGTATAGTATATTAGATAGATTGCAGAGTCTTTTACAATTAATCATAAAATTTTGTTCCTTTCTTTCCTTATGCAACAATCATATCCACTCAAAGACTTCAATCCAAGCAAGTTATCTACCATTTTTTAACTCAAAAGCCATACCCATTTCTGTTCAAGCATATTTCCAGCAGTGCTCTATTTTTTTGATCATCTTCATCACCCTCAATGCACATAGCAAATCACACCATTCACTCACAGAAGCTCATACAAACATTATGGATAACAATACCACAAAAATTTTCCCCCTTCCATTCACACCAAATTCACCAAGAAAACAACATTACACTACCAAACACAAATATGGACAAAAAGTATAAATTTCGGCCATTACATGAATTTAGGTAAAAAAAAAAATGCTTCTTTATCCACAAAACATCTTCTACACATACCATGGTATATCATAATTAATTCCACACATTTTTGCATCACTATTGTAGCAAACAAAATAATTTTTCACATAAAATTAAAACTAGATAGAATACATGCATTTCGATTATCAAGCTTTGTGGAAGAAAGATGAGTTCTCTGGCTCACCTCTTGAGGACTTTGTTTGAGCTCTCTAATCTCAATAAAAGGGCAACTTTTGGTTTCCAAGATTTCAGCTTCTTTGTTGAGTTTTCATGAGGGAAAAATTAAAAGGACAATAAGAACTTGTTTTTGGTTTGAAGAAGAAAGAAATAAAGGTAAGTTCTTGGAGATTACCTTGGGCTTTTTTGTTCATCTTCCAACCAGAACATAGATGCCCTCTAAGTGCCAGAAAAATGATGATTTCTTGGAGACTGAAGAAGAAAAATCCAAGTGAAGTGTGTGCAAGTGATTTGGCTAAGAAGAATACACAAGAGGAAGTGTTTTCCCTCTTGTGAATAAGTTGGTCGACCAGCTAGAGGAAGTAAAAGGTGACTTTGCTTCTTGGAAGAAAGTGAGAAAATGAGAATTTGAGAGGAGGAGAGGCTATTAGCTATGAGGCAACCAAATGAAATGAAATGTAGTCTTTATATGAGGGTTGAAATTGATCTAGAGATTAGGCCAAGTTTGTTTGAATAAAGGGTATCCAAGGGCTGAGGTTTAATGGACTAAAATGGGTCAAAATAACTTATGGGTCTTGTATTTTCTTGGTTAAAATAACTAAAATGGGTCAAGTAGTCAAAATTGATCTTAATATTTGTTGTTTGATCATTACATGCATAATTTACATAGCATTTGAGGTTTAAATTCTTTAAATTCATTATAAATGGCTATTTATCTTCACCATTTTCTCCTTATTTGATATAGATGAAGAAAGTTGACATAAGAATAGAATTTAAGGAGAAAAAGATTGGAAAAGAGTAACATGAAAGACCTATCGCCTTCATTCTACATGGCCGTGTGCAGAACTAGAAGATTAGCAGTCAAGAATTTAGAGGTCTATGGTGCCATATATCCCATCTTGCATAGCATCATGCACGTCCAGAAGACCGAGATAGTAGGGATCCTAAAGCTCGACAGTGCCATGTATCGCTTTAGTCCTAGCGTCGTGCACGTTTCCAGCATATGAAGAATTCAAGAGCCACAACCTCATTTTGAAGGAGACCTAAAGCATTAGAGCATGCACGTCGACGTGCAAGCCACTTTCCACACCACTATGCGACATCGCAAATCTATATATATATAAAAGCTGAAGAAGAATCTTTCTATTACGACACTTGGCTTTGTATGGTAACAACATATGGCAACTGGTATGTGTTGTAGGGAACCTCTTGAACCTCAGCCGTAGTCCCACATTCGGCTTCCCTGTGCAAAGACTCACTGCTAAGTTTGACTGTCAGAAAACCGAAAAGCCTCCTCCATTTACTCACAGATAAGTTTTATTGTATTTATTGGAGTTGTACTTTGAAGACTGCAAAAGCTTAAAGTTTGACCCATAGAAAATCCAAAAGGTTCCTCCATTTACTCGGTGCTAAATTTCACTGCATTTACTCAAAAGCTTCTTGTACTCTCAAGCACGATGATTTTCTTAGAGCTTCTCATCTTCATGGCCGTCGCAAGCATCTTGTAGACATGGATAGGTTGCTAAATTTTCTTCCGAATAGCTTTTTTTAAACTTAATTAAATATTGATGTACGTGGCTGAAATCTGCGACGTCAATTTTCTAGGTATCAGTCGTCGAATAATGTTTTTTTCAGGATTAATCTGCCAGTTACTAGAAGAGAAAATGGTTAGGAAGCAGATGGCCACGACCACAGCCAAGAAGCAGAGAAAGGCATTGTACTCCAAAAGCTTCTTGCATTTCTTTCAAGGATTCTGCTTGCCGTTGCTTTGGCTATATGGTCTCAAGAAGAAGTACATCTTCACCATTAATGATGACAACTTTGTAAGATATATTTCTTTACCACTTTCCATTTCCTTTTAAAAAAAAAAAATTATTTGATCTCTAATTTTAGGGAATTTATGTGATGCATGGTTAGTATTTTTTATTTTATCTCGGTCAGCTCACATCAATCTCAAAGTTAAATGTTAGGTTTTTTTTTTTTTTCAACTGTCTCCTATTTATGTGATTCAATTGTTTTTGAAATTGGTTTTATTTGTATGGAGGGATGGGTAAGAGGCCTTGGATTTGCTTCAATTTTTACATTGAAGACTGATTTGTCTACGATGGGTTTTATATATATATATAAAACCCACAGGATTCCACTAAATTCAAAAGGCGAGGAGAATTCATCAGTTGTAGAAGGCTTGGATATGAATGAAGGGAAGAATCTCCCACTAACTACAGCATCAAGTCCTGATGATTGCTAAGTTTTGACCTTTGTCAAGGTAAAATTACGTTTGTGGTGTAAAAAGATTATTAAAGATTTGTATCCCTTATTATTATTATTAGTAATTTTTCTTCTGATATAAGAGAAGATGTGTGTTACTTTAGGTTTATCATTACACAAAAAATGATTCCCTTGAAAATGCATGACTAATTGGAAAGGAAATTTTCCAATGATAAAAGAAAGATTAAACTAAGATAGGTTATAGATTTCTCTGCTTTAATATTTTTTGTTTTTTAGAGGAAATTGTTGATTTAGTTTTTCATTTCTAGTCAACTTTTGCAGCTTATTCGTATCTTTTTGCCATTTGACTCTGATAAGTTCATGGTATGTTGCTCATCCTACTAAGCTTTAAGGCGGGCATGAAAGAAGACGGTTTTCCCTATACCTTTGAATTTTGTGGATTGAAGTTTCGGGGACGATTTCAGACATAGCGAGATGTATATAAAAAGCCCTCCAACTTTCGATAGGTATCTTTATATATATAGATGCAGCTGTTTATATTCTCAATTTTGCACCCCCTTTTTTGGAGCTAATATATGGCTTCCTCATTATTTTATAGTAGATGTTATACAATACCCCTACCCCAATCGTCGAGGGATGCTATATTGTTTTGCTACATCCCGCTTTTTATGATGGGTCTTCGACTCCTCTTTTTTCCAGAAGACAATTGAAGTTTTCCAAAATTTCTTGCTTGGCTCTTGGATTTCATTCTTTGTTGCTGTTTTGTCTCTTTGATTCTTTGACTAGATTTACTGATCATAATTATTCATTCAATGCTTATTACTGTTAACAAATAATCTGAAGGAGATGATACATATTTGAGTAGATGAAATGCTCCCAGATCGGTTCTGACTCCTAATTTCCTCATTCTTTTTTCTTCTCACTTCCCACAATTCAATCTAACATCTACTGATCTCCTATTTTGGCTCTTCGATTCTTTCCCTACATGAACCAACGAGATGAGCAGAGCTGACCAGATGAAATGCTCCAGATCGGGTAAAATTCTAGAATTTTATGAGTTTCTAGGAATTTACTACTCTATATAAATATATGGGTTGTGTAATAGAGGAATATTAGTTGGGAAAAAATAGGTATTGTAAACTAAAAAAACTAAAAAAAAGGGAAAAGGGTTATTGGAATTAGCAGATTAGAGATTTGCAGTTGAATATCTTGACAAAATTATATATTTGTTTCATTGTTATATTCAAATTTTAATATCTTAGCATTATGCATTATATATAACACCAGAAGAATGAGTGATGATATTTGTGTTTGATTGACTAAAGCTTTCAAGGATTATACTTTTTATTTCTACCATGAATTCTGACCAATAATTTTTGTTGTATAACTGTGTTTTGATTGGGTAGCTAGCATTTTGACTGAAATTTTTTATGCATACAGCTCTAAAATGGAAAGAGCTTTATAATTAATATTTTATCGTCAATTTAGCAGTATTTTGTGAAGGTTATGCATCCATCAGACTAGGTCGGTGAAGCTTAAATCTTGGTTTTAGGTTAGAAAGAATTAAGATTGTTACAGAAATAAAGCTTCATAAATCATTTTGTTTTCATTCTATGGCATATAGAGGTGTCTGGACTCCAAAGTTGCTTGCAATATCATTTGCTGTTATGACTACTATTACTAAAGGCATTGATGCAAAGAACTTATTCATATGTACTAATGCCAGAAAAAAAATATTGCTTCTATAGATTGGTTTCCTATACTTGAGATATGTTGTTGATCCAAGGAGTCTCTGGAGTTGGTATGAACCATGTCTCAAGGATGATGAGGTATGCACCAGCTGCATTTTTGGCCTTATGGCTTCTGCTACTGCATTATTTTGTCTGTTTTTATTTACTAGATTAACTTGTGTCCTTGCTATTTCCAATTAAAATGTCAATCTGAGTATATAAAAAAAATTGGACCTTCATATAAGTAAGATTCCTCATTTTAGTTGCATTTGGGCTTTTTGAATATGGGAAAACTAACCTCTGAAGAGTGACCAAATGGAATTTGTCATGTTAAAGCTTATGGATATCCAAATATTTTAGCCCGATCATATTGGAGCTACAATGTTAATGTTATAAATGAAGCAATTGTAGGAATATCTAGATGTCCATTGTATGGCTTTTGGCCATGCCGTGTTGCTGTATTTTACTTTAGCAAGAGATTCAATAACTTATTCAGGCATTGGGGTGTTCCATGCTATCCTTCATAGTAGTTTCTATATTTGGGATCAATTGTAGTTCATTTGTCTAGATTGTTCTATATGTTACTAAGGGAACAACAAACTGAGTGTGACTATATTCCCCATCCCCTCCCACCTTTTCCTCTTTTGTTTTTTAGCCTAAACTTGACCCAATTTTCATTTATAGTGGTCAATAGATATTTATTGTGACCAACCAAGGATAGAGATCTCATATTAATTATTTTACACTCATAATTGTTGTGTTATGCCACAATCAGATTCATATTATCCAAGGCTTTTTCCTCCATTTTTGTGAACCATAAAATGAATACTTCATTTTCTTCACTCTGCTTAGACAAATAAAATTAGAAAAGAGAAGGAAACAAATTTTTACCACTTCCATGTCAAGCAGACTGCAAAGATGCATCATTTGTCCAAGATCTTGCAAAGTGTAGAAGGATGTAGTTTGAGAATCTTTCAACTTTCATGACAGATACAATGTGTCTTGAGAGTTGGAACAATGTGTAGTTGGCAAAACAAATTTATACTGCACAGAAAAATTCATCTATAGTGCAAGAGTAAACAAGATCTAGAGTTAGAGTTTCCAATGGCGGGTTAGACATTTTAGAATACTAATACATTTTAGAAGAGTTATTTTCATTGGTAATTGTATTTGTGCATGATGAAGCTTCCGTTTACCTTTTCCTGAGAAATTTTCAACTTATGTACTTTTGAACAAATTCACATTATCGGGTGTTAAGCTTTATCAAATGATATGCCATTAATTCACTTGACTTCCTTTGCTGATTAGATCTAAAGTGCAAAACCTTTCAACAGAAGATAATTCAACTAATCAAACACTTAAAAAAAAATGATTAGCATCGCATGGTCATTTTAACATATCATAATCAATCTATGGTTATATATCTCAAGCATATATCCATTCATCTTCAAGCAAACTTTCATATGAAAATATGCTTTTGTCATTGACTTAAAACAATTACACAAGGAAGCTCTCATAATTTCTTACACGAAGAAATACTAAAGGAAAAAACATAGACTTGCTAAAATTGAATGAGTAGCACTATCACTCAAATATGTTTCAGAAAACAACACTATACATTTACTGTCTTTTCCTTGCTCAAAATAATACAATACAACATTCCAAGGTCAAATACAACTGAGTGCTATTGAAATAAACCAAAAAAAAAAAAAAAAAAATTTGCAGAAAAGAATTGAATATTTCCATAGTGATTATAAACGAATAACAGAGCTGTATATTTCCAGTTCTACATCAACAGGCACAACTTCATATTTTGCCAAACACAATTGTATTATTTCTATTTACAGGCTAAATGGAGGAATAAGTGATGGCCTCTGTATCAAATTGTAATCACATATATGTGTATCAATACTCTCCACTAATTTTGCAAGAAATTCAAGCAATGAATCAGGGACATAACTCAGAGGACTTAGTGCTGAAATATCATATCATTATGTATTTTTCAGATTATACCTAATGAATTTATCAGTGTCTATTACAACAAATTTCATCCTCGCTTGCTGAAGAAATTTTCAAACTATTCTCTATCTTTATCAAAGATATCTTGCTTTAATCATCAACTATATATGCAAATATATCTTATCAATTTCTGCTAAATGGTTGTCTATCACATAGAGTTCAAAAGGCTAACTATTTCTTTGTTTTATAAAAAAAAAAGGAAATAATTTACCAAAAGTTGAATCAAAATCTAACACAGTGTTGAGCATTAAAATTTAAAACAACAATGACATAAATTGATCACAATATTGTCAAACCACTGTGAAGTGCTTACACCGCCAATACTCTTGAAATCTAGAAGGCAATACTCCTACTGCTCAGATCTATTCCAGATCCATCACCATTTACACCGCAAACTGAATGTTTCTAAAAAAGACTCTTCTTCATAAGCAAAAAAATGGAATCAAATTGCTACACTGCATATTTCAAAAAACAGTATCAAATATGATTTATAGAAGTTTCAGATACAACATAGACAACTTCTTTAAATGATATGAAATGTGGCAAAAAATTTTGGGTTAAAAAATATGTATAAAAAATAGAATGACAAAAAAATAGAAATTCCATGAAAATAGAAAAAAATTCAATCAAGTTGAATATAAAATTCGAATAAAAAATAATTAAATCCAAATAAATTTCATATTCAATTACATAAAATTTATAATAAATAAATTAGTAAATATAAAAGTCTAATTAAATACAAAATTTATAAAATTAAAAAAATTAACAAATTATAAGAAAAAATTATTGATCTCGAGTAACGCTCGAACTTCCTTCCTAGTGATACCTTATTTTGTAGATTTTAAGGGTTTCAGCCACCTAACCTATAAATACTCTTTTTCTTCTAAGAACCAAATAGAGATGCAAGAGAAAACAAGAAAAAACTTTGAGAAAATCCCTTGGAACCACAAGAGAAGACCAAGTGTAATACCCCGTTTTGACCCACCCTTAGTTATGGGGAAAGTCATGCACAGCATAGCCTATTACATTTTATTTGATAAAATGTGAACTATTTTTGTGAAGCCTATGTGATTTATGTGCTTGATGTTTGATTGAGTTATTTATTTAGTTATAGTTGTGTAATATAAGGTGGTAGAGTCTTTGTTCTTGTGGAGTAGAATTTGATGAAAGAAGAATGAATGGGGTTGAGTTAGACTTATGGGAATTTATTTGATGAATATTAGCAAAAGAATTATTGTGGAATAGTGGTTAGAGTTTGGTGTGTATTCTTTGATGACTTGAGTTCGAATCCCAATTCTTGCAAACTTTTTCCTTCTTATTTCTAACTAAACTCTTTTTCCCTATTTTTTTTTTTCCCCTTTCTTGGCCGAAACCCTAAAGCTACCGCCTTCTTGTTTTCCCCTTCCTAAAAGCTAGGAATGTGATTATTTTGGGATTTTGCTAAAAAGGATATTATGGTAAATTAAAATTTCTAATATTCCTTAGTTAATATTTTATTCTAATATTTTACGAAGTTAAATATTCCAACATCTAGAGTTTCCTAAAAGATCTTATTCAAAGGATTTATTATGGAAAGAAAAAGATAGAACTTTAATTTTGGAAACTAGATTTTATCACAAAAAATAATTATGCCTTAATCAATTATTTTTACCTAAAATAAATTAGGATATTGCCTAAATTACTTCTTGGATTAATAATGTAATTTCTTAGCTTAAAATTTCTGGAAAACCCGAAGCCCTAGCTGCCACACCCATAGCTATTTTATAGTAAGTAGAACTTCCCAATCTTAGCACAATCTTACACAAGATAACCTCCAACCAATCAAGTATTGTTTTAACTAAATAACACCAGAAATTTCTCTCTTCCCTTCTCCAAGTTTCGGCCACTCTACACACACACACACACACACACACACACACACACACACACACACACACACTCATGAGAATTTCAACTTCTCTTACTCTCAAATTTTCCTCTGGTTTTAAGCAAAAACCACAGCACAAGACCTCATTTTTCTTCCCTTATTTCCGCCCAAAGCTGAACCAGAAATCAACCTATACTTTTCTCCTTTTCCCCTCATTATCTTAGCCACTTTAGCACCCTAAAGTACAGCCACAAAATCCTTCTATTCACTGTAGTTTCGGCCAAACCAAGAAGAGCAAAAGCTACAATTTTTTTTCTTGTTGATTTAAGAGTCCAAAACAAGGGGATAGTTCTTCCAAACATCAAAACACCTAAAACTAACCTATTCTCTTCATCAAAGTAGCCACCAATCAAACCCTAAACCTCTCTTCTACATAAAAAAAAAAAAAATAGCCACCTTTTCTCTCCAAAATTTCGGCTATCACAACTCCAATCACCACCAAAATCGAAACCTAAGAGCAAGGTAAGCAACTCTTCAAACCCCTTCAATTTTTATTCAATTATTCTTCTTCTTTCCTTCTTAATTTCAAAGTAAAGGGGACTAATTTACTCCTATTCCTTGTGACCTTTAGACTAAGAAAGCTAAAGGGGAACAATCAACTCTCTCCTTCAAGCTAACCCCAAGCAACTACCAAAGGTGCCACCTTTGCTCTAGTTGTCCCATCAAAGAGGTAATTGAGGCTTAACTCCTCTAATTTAGATTAGTATTGAATATATGATGGGGATATTATGCATGAATCCTAACATGAAAGCATGATTTGATTAGATTGATAAGCTTGATGGTGTAATATAATGAACTAGGCATATATGGTGTTGAATATGGATAAAATTGCTATGATATTCTAGATCTATTGTATGTTGAATAAGGATGAGATCTTTTGATGAAGTTAAGGTTGATATATGGAGTTAATGGTAATTAAGCATAGAAGTCATTATGTAGATGGTTTGATTTGTCTATAAGCATGCATAATAATGAGACGCATGATTATGTGAAGCTATAAAAATGACTTAATGCATTAATCCATCTAGATGCTGTGGATGAATTAGATGATTAATATGATCATAGGGATTCATGATCCATGATGATAGTGGGATAACATTTGGATTCTAATTATAGAATTAATGATTCTAGATACGGAAGAAAGCGAAAAATAGATCAAACATTTCTTTGATTGATTATTGAGAATATCTAAGTAAGTCCCTGCATAACTGTTTTACTAAATATTACATGTTTGCAAGTCTTTTATATAATGGTATTGGAATGGTGTCACTATGATGATTGACATGATGATTGAAATAAGGGTTGAAAATGATGAAATAATATTGTGCTATTTTTATACTTGGATTAAGAACGTAGATTTTGTCAAATCTTAACTTTCAAACTAAAAATAGTTTCTTTTCCTTTATCACTAAAACATTTTGGAAAGCTTGTTGTAAAAAAAAAAAAAAAATCATGTTTTACAAAGATAAGATAATAAATAATTGTGAAAACAAGAGGAATGATTCTGTTCCTAAATGGGGAGCATTAAGTACTCAGCAGGGGTAGACTAGTGGTACTAGTCTTGGAGAGTTGGAGTAAGTCTTCTGGCAGGCGGTTACCTCCAAAAGATAAACTCTATTTAAAGAGGTGACAATACTACTTAGTCAGGTCGGTCCGAGCTAGCATGTTGGTCTATATGATCTTTATTCTTTCAGATTACATAACCGGTGTGTTGGGTGAAGAGATGGAGGAGTATCTCACCCTAGTGGGTGGATCACCCACTGTCCAGTATCGAATGGTTATACTGGGAGCTATCATGATGGTAGTCATGATATTGCCTTAATATTGATATTGATATTGAATCATTACAAATCCCTACTTTATGAAACTATGATATTGATGATTGGATGATTTATTGAGAGTTATTTTGAATATGGTGAGCATTACTCCACTCGATGATTGTTTATTGTCGAAAATTGACTTGCAAACATATCTTGTAGTTTTGATAAACCTGCATGTACAAAATATTTAAATGTAACACCCGCACACATGGGATTTACTGAGATTCCAATCTCACACTATTTTATATCATATTTTCAGATGAGTACTTTTATTGAGCAAGTTGAAGGAATAATAGATGATCGTTCAGTTTATTTTATTTTGCTTTGTATTTCTTTTGAGAGACGATTGTTAGTTTTTAAAATTTCAGACTTGTAAGTTTTGATTTCGGATGTAATACGACTATTGTTTTTTATTTTATCTAGTCATTTTCCTTTTGTACTTCATTATAAAGACCCCTGGTCCATTGGACTTGGCGACATCCTGTCCTATTTGGGTACGTAGGTAATGAGGTGTTACACCAAGAACAGAAGATCTAATGTGATTTGAAGGAAAAAAAAAAGGGACAACTAAAGGAAGATTTCAAAGAAGAAGAAGGATCCTTATCCATGAGTTCTTCCTTTTAATTTTGTAATTTGACTTTGTAGTTGCTAAACCTATTTGATTTGAGTTATAATTAAAGTATTGTACTCTATATTACTCTTGTATTTGATTGTTATTTGATCTATTATTATATATTTTGAGTAATCTATCACTTGGATCTTACTGATTGGATAAAATATTTAGGTAATGCTTTTATATTGCACTTAAGAAAGAATGTTTAAAATGGGTTACCTTCTATTTTGATTTAATAAATTTATTTTCCCTTGATAAACTTGAGAAATGATTTGAGGGATTTAGAACATAGTGATAGATGAGGTCATGGGGTCACCTAGAGATAGGGATTCTATGGCTTTTTAGCTTAGGTTTTGATTTTCTTAATTTTAGACATCCTTGGATTTGCTTTATATGAATAGAGATATTTATAGATTGGACTCAAGGGTAGGGGATTCATTGCTTGAGAAAGAGTGAATTTCAATTTATTTGGAAAATCTTGCTAATGTTTGAATTAGATATTGATTGGTTGAATGATGGTTGATGCTTGGATGTAAGTGGAGATTTCTCTTTAATTACATGGCCAATCCCTTTTACTCTACTTTTATTTTACCTTAGTTATCTTTTTGGCTTTGTCTTGAAAATTGGGTATATTTTTCTTTGTGATACTCTTGATCACTTGACTTATGATAATTAGTTATTTATACTTCTTTATTTTGATTAATTGGATAATAGAACTTGGGAGAAAGTAGGAGTAGTTAACATGTTTTCCTTGGAGTCTTTAATACTTACCAACTATACTCTATATTACACGATGAGTATACTTATCCAAAATATGTGTGTATGTGAGTTAAATTTGTATTTTATTTATTTTAAAATTTAGTTTACTATTTCATATATATATATATATATATATATATATATATATATATATATAGCACAAATCACTCGCACACTCATAACAAGTTTTTGGTGTCGTTACTAAGGATCATGCGTCAATATCACAAAACCACTTGAGTTTTATTGATTCAATTATTATTTTAGTTTGTTTATAGTCATTATGTTTATTTTTGTTAGTAATTTGATAGTGTATGTTTTGTGAAAATACTTTGATTTTATATAGATTTACAATTTGTTTTATTGATTTCTTGTGGAGAATTTAGGCATTGACTTTTATTTTGTTACAATTTATAATTGATCATCTCTTAATATCCATACAAGTGATATTTTAATTTGAGTAGTAGTTGAGTTTTCTTGGTTTTACTTTGTAGAAAATTTTTCGTGTGCATGCATAGGAGAGATTTGGGTAAGGCATTAGTTGATTTTGACAGTGTAATAGAAAGAACCTTTAGGAAGTTGTGTAAAGAGTAAAAAGAAAAAGCCTTAAAAGTCTTTAAGTAGTCAAGTACTTCAAGAGAATTTGGTATAATAATGGAAGTTAACCAAAATGGAAATAAAAATAGAAATAGGAGAAGGACAATAGATGATTATATTAGAACTACTCTTTCTGGAGCAAATTCAAGTATTGTGAGACATAGAGTAGATGTAAACAATTTTGAAATCGAGCCTAATTTTATTCAAATGATTCAGCAGATGATTCAAATTGATGGTTTGTTAGATCAGGATCCTAATGCCCATTTAGCCTCTTTCTTGAAAATTTGTGAAACACTTAAACTAAATAGAGTATCAAACCTTGAGGGATCGTGTGAAATCATAGTTGAAATCATTATCTACTGGTTCTATTACTACTTGGAAGTAAGTGGCTGAAAAATTCCTTACTAAGTATTTTTCCCCTGCTATAGTGCCTAAGTTAAGAAATGATATCATTTTACTCTCTCAATTAGATGGTGAAACAATTCATAATGCTTGGGAAAGATTTAAGGAATTGATTAGAAATATCCTCAACAAGGATTTGACCTTGGGCTACAAATATTAACCTTTTACGATTGAAACTGTTAACCTTTTACAATTGATTGAATTTCTCTTCAAAACAAACGGTGGATGCATCTTTAGGAGGAACTGCTTCATCTAAAACCCTAGAAGAGCTTTTTTTTTTTTTTTTAATGAAATACATTTCTTTGAACAACAATTCTTGGGGGATGTAAAGATAAAGGGCCAAAATTCAAAAAATGTATAATGTGGATACAATGGCATGTTTGGAAGCCAAGCTAGAAGCCCTCATTAAGAAAGTGGACAAGATGAATATAGGACCTTAAATACAAGTTATAAGTTATGATTTTTGTAGTGGAAGGCACCCAAACCATGAGTGTTAAGGAATGAAAGATGGGAATGAGCAATATGACTAAGAAGATTATGTGGGTAATTAAAGACAAAATAATCTAGGACTTGGCAATACCTATAATTCCAATTGGAGGAATCATCTAAACTTCTCTTGGGGAGGTCAAGGACAAGGCCATATGAGACCTCAAGTTGGACAAGTAAACTTTGCTCAAAGACTATAAGCACCCTTATCTTATCGTGCATCTCCATTTCCTTAAGTACAACCAAAACTATTTTTGGAAGAACTTGTTGCAAAATTGGTCAGCTCCACGGACAACCGTTTCCAACATGTTGAAGCTTCAATGAGAAATCAAGATGCATCTATCTACAATTTTGAAAACTAGATTGGACAATTGGCTAAAATGCTCTCCAAATGACCATTGGGAACCATGCCAGTCAACACAGAAAGGAATCCACGCGAAGGGCATGGAAAATTGGTCCCTTCTCTCTTCTCTATGAACATGAATAATGTTTGTATTAGATTAGTATAGTGTTCACTCCTTCTTTATCTATAGCATTGTTTCATCTTTGGTTATGTTCATATTTATATTTTACATTATGCATATGTTATGTCATTTTTATTTGAGTTTAGTGATTATAAATATTGTTTTTAGTGCTTTATTTGCTTTAATTTCATATAATCTAAAAAAAATAGTGAATTGTGCATTTCCTAGAAGTGCACGACATTATGGACCTCATAGTCCATGGCACCGTACCATTTAAAATAGTAGAAAACATTGAAAGTTCTGAAAAGCCATGGGGTTGTGCAAATCATGGCCGTGCAAATCATGCACGATGTAGCTGTGCATCAGAGTGAAAAAAAACGTTGTTGTTTCAATTATAAACTTCATTGCACAAAAACGTGCACGACACTGTGAACTTCATACTTTATGGCGTTGTGCATCTGTTCATAAATCTAATGATATCGTTTTGATTTTAGGTTTCAAAGTTCTGAAGGCCAACGGCGACGTACAGGTCATGAGCTATAACGTCGCGTAGCTTTGAATCCCAGACAATAAAAAGCCCTTTTCTCTATCATTCCCTCCTCCCCCCACCCCAAATCATTCAAACCTCTCAATACTTCCTTGTTGTGCACTAACTCCTCTTACCTATAGTTCAAATTATCCGTACAATAAAAAATTCTCTCAAAATTTGACCTTTCTACTAATTCCAAACTCACTGTGGCATCTTCTTTTGACCATCGACAGCTTCAAGTCGGCAACTAGGGCTTAAGAAATTAAGCTACTTTTGGTGACCTCTAACTATTGGAATTCTCATTTTTCAGACTAGTTGAATTAAATTGGTTCTCTTGTGTGATTAATTGGTGTTCAGTGGGTTAATTGGCTAATTTATTGAGTTATAGGGTTATCACTGTCTTCTGCTAATTAAGTCTAATAGTTGTCATATTGAACTATATTGGATTGGTCTGTTTAATTTGGTGGATTGAATTATTGATTGTTGAAGTTGCATTTGAGCCTTTAATTTAAACTGTTGAGAACCATATTATACATTTGGTATTGTTAAGCTAAATGAAGTGAGTTGTGGTGCTTAGATATTGCTATTGGTTAATTGTTGCTAAACTGTGATATTGGAGATTTTGGAAAATATATGTGGAGCTTTTGTTGAGCTACTTTTGCTGAGTTGTGTTTGATTTGGAATTGAAATTTTGAATATGATATTGGTAAGTTGTATTGAATACATTAGGAGATTGTGGTTTGGTTTATTGGAATTGAGTTGAGTTGATTTGGCATTGTTTGGGTAATTGTGGTGAATTATGGTTTAACGGTGATTTGTTGAGAGGGTTGATTGGGAATTGATTGTGCTTGGTTTGCTTGGTGATTAGAAGATGTGTAAAAAGGGATTGTTACCTCTCTTTTCCTGTTTTTGCCCAACTATTCACCTTTCATCCCTTTTCTTATCCTTTTACTCCGTTTCATGCTCTTTTCCTTTATTTCCTTACTTTCAATTTCTTTCCTTTCCCTCTCTTTTCCTTTATCCACCTGCATTATTTCCTACGACTCCAAAACACATTGCCACCAAACTTCCTTCTAAAAGAAAGAGAGGTGAAGCTTCCTCATCTCAACCTCTACCCTCCCTCAGTGACAGATTCATAAGTGATGAGTGTAAGGAATGGTTTGAGAAAAGGGAGGGGGGAAGAGCATAGTGGAAAGGACAATTGATCCAATGATAGATCACGAGCTTAAGGTCTTGCATCTGTTTAGGCAAGTAGGTTAGGGACCTATTCTTGGTTTGAGGGGTACCTACTACCCCAACTTGGTTGAGGAATTCTATGTTAATATGGATGCCAAAAAGTAAAATAATCCATTTTGGGGGAGAGAAATAAGGAGAATTGGGTTGAGATTAACACCTACAATGAGAATGTGATGTCAGCTAATGAGTGGAAGTTCCTTGATGCTAAGGCTGAGCTCCACTTAGTGTATCACCTAGCTGGACAAGCTGAGATCCTACATTTGATGGACTTCCCCCCTCAGTACAGATTGGTAGTTTATCTGTTAGGTTTTAATGTGGCTCCTAGAGCAAGCAGGTTCAATGAAAAGAGGATGGTAGACATATATCTGTTGCACAAGTTCATACACTCCTAGTCTGTCCCCTTAGCTTCTTGATCATCTCCTTCATACAAGATGTTGTTTTCTCTACTTACTTCTCCAAAGTCTTTACCTTCCCTCTAGTGATTAACAAAATTCTTCAGCACTTTCATGTGCTAACAGAGGGAGAGTTAGCTACCACAACCACCACTAGTGAGATAGCTATGATAAGAATGCCAAGAGATGCCTAACTCCCAATGAGTTCATAGAGAGAACAGGCTAGAGACGGCATCCTCCACCACAGCAGCAGTTGTAATACCTTGTATTTTAACCTTTGATTGGCTACTACTTGTGATAGGATGATAATTTATATCAATTGCCGGAACAAAAGATGATCGGTATAAAGAAACGAATATTTTGGTATAATAACATTTTGTGGGGACCTGGATATAATTATTGAATTTATTATACCCGTACTCTAAATCTTCGAAAAGTTACTATTATGAGTAAAATAAGAATTTGAGGGTACGCTATGAATAAAAATTGATAAGTACGATGAAATGCACGTTTTGGTGTGAATTATATTATTAGGATTATCGAGGGCATTTTTGTCATTTTGACTGCGCCCATAATTTTGACCACGAATTTAACCAAACTGAGATGAAATTGAAGGATTTAAGTATTACCAATATATTTAGTAGAATTTTTAAAGTTGAATGGTAAAATAAAATATTTTTCCATTTTGGATCCGGTTTTTGGTCATTTCTGAGAAAAATTAAAAATGCAGTCGAAAATTTGGTCGTGTGGCATTTTGTGATTGGTAGACATGAATATATGTCAATTTATGAGAAGTTGCATGAAGAATTCATGTAAGACTCATGGAATTAAGGGATTATAAAATAAATAGAAGAATTGTGTGTTTAATTGTAATTGGAACACATCATTTGTGGAGCTATTTAATTAATAACTTGATCAATTTATTTGGCTAATATTTTTCCATGAAGATGGTTGTGGAATGGCTGAAAAATGGCCCAAAAAAATCGACAGCCACAAGGAAAAAGAGAAGAGAAAAATTAAGGAAGAAAATCAAGGAAAATGGTGTGTAATATTGTCATTGGAACACACCTACCTGAAAACAACCACATAATTAATTGAATTAATATTTGCTTGGTCAAAATTCTGATGAGATATGGCGGCGGGAAGGCTGTTTTACAGCCATAATTTTGGCAGCCACACGGAAGGAAAAACAAGAGAAAAAGAAATCAAAGAAATTAGCAAGAGAGAGAGAGAGAGAGAGAGAGAGAGAGAGAGAATGTGCTAGTGCGTGTTCTTGGTGTAGTGTGTGAGTTCTTGAGAGATTCTTGGAGCAAATCATACCAAAGAGCTCTAAATACAAGGTAAAATCTCACTTTTTTAGAATTAAAGTTGTTGTTGGGTGAATGGTGAATATTTTGATGTTAATTTTAACATGAAAACATAATTTTCATGTCTTGATTTTGGATTAAAAGCTAGGGTTTATAAACTTGTATATAAACTTTATGTGTGGTTATGTATGTACCGACTACCTAGGGGATTTATGGATAATGTTTTGTGTGATGAAAGACTGAATTTTCATGGTAGTTCAAAGATTTAATCTTGGTTGAAGAGATGATAATCAAAGTGAAATGAAAATAGGAGTTAATTAATTAGAAGGATGAAATATGCTAGCTTTGGATTGAAGGACATGAAATTGTGTTGAATAAACATGACTTTTATGAGTTGTTGGAATCTGAAAATTGAAGGATCAAATATGATTTCAAGAAAAAAATGAATGAATTTAATGTTCCTAAGGTGTTAAAAATTAAAAGAAATCAAAGGATAACATGAAGGGTTGAGATGGAGCAAAACTACTGGGACTATTTTGCCCTTGTATTGAGCCACGAGAATCTGAACACATAAGAAGGCTTACACAAAATTAAATTTAAGAGTCTTACAATCATTTTGATATATCATAGAGCCAAATCGGAGTTGTGGATTGAAAGTTATGCGCAAAAAAAAAATTGTATGTCAAGCGGCAAAATTTCAGAAATTTGGTTGGAAAATGAATGAACTTAAGAATGATTAAATGTGTGATTTTGGGATGAAATGAATGGAAAAAATGAACATAATTCCTTGTTTATGAAGGGAGGAAGGATATAAAAAAAATGAAAATGGGAGAATTGAACAAACGACGAAAAACGATGCGAACGACCATTGTGCGTTTTCTTGAAGGACGGCTGACCGTTGGCTAGACGCCAGCTAACCGTCAGGCTAGGCACTGATGCGTAAATTTTGGGTGTATAAAATCATCAATTTAAATTCATATCTTAGTTAAGTTTTAATTAAAATATTAATTCAAAAATACACATATGAGTAAGTATGCTCATCGCAAGTATAATATAGAGAATTAATGAGTATTGATCCTTAAAAGAACATGTAAACACTAATCACTTTTCATTCATTATTTAACTGACCTAATAAAGTGAGAAAATAATACACACACACACACACACACACACACACACACACACACACAACTCAAGGATGTAGGAATATGCAATTTAGACAAGTATTCTAGAAATCATGACAATGAACCAACTAACAATTCTCTCAATTAATTATCATTTTGGCAATCATGAAAGAATGTAAAGTAAAATTCAATCGTTTGTCAAGTTATGAATTTATTTAGGTAAATTTCACTTAGTTTGTCAATCCATAAAATCCTATATTTTGATTCATATTAACAGATTTGTCATTCAAGCCATCCTAACTAAAATATACATAAATCTCAATTCCTTAAAGTCATGAAATTAACTAATGACCCTATGTTAAGGTGACAACAACTTAACATTTGATCACTTAGTTCTAAAATCATAACTTCATCGTTTAAATTCATTAAGATTTAACAAATCCGAAATCAATACAACGGAACTCCTAACATCGTTTTGTTAAAGTCAATTAAAAGCATTCACACCAATGACCAATAAAATTAAGTAATCAAGCACCAAAGATGATAAAGAATTGATCAAATAAGTGAATTAATACAAAATCATAAATCTCAAAATAATGTTAAATTATAGTCAAAACATTAAATACATTATTGCTAAAGGAAAAGAGGGCAAAGATAAAAGAAAGCACTTATAGACAAGCTTTTTTCTTCTTTCTTGAAGACTTCCTTGAACAATCCTCCTTGATTTAGGTGAACTCCTCCTTCAATGAGAGATTCAGAATTTTTGCTTATGAATCCATCTCTCTCTATTGTATATCTAGGTATATCCCCCAAATCATTGTGTTTTCTTGTGCTTTTATAAGCTTCTTGGATGCTGAATTCATGGCTTAGGAAGTCTTGGTTGAGTAAGAGTAGGAAAATACCAAAATTATTAGAAAATTCCTAATTTCATGAACAAAATATTCGCCTCCAGAGCGTACCTGGTGCCAGGTACCTTCGACCCACTTGGCTCCAGATGCACTCTGTTCTTCCTCCATTTTTGGCCTTTTCTTCTTGACAGACAGAATGGACCCGGTGCCAAGTGCCCTTGCTAGACCTAGCGCCAAGTTTGTTTTGGAATTTCTCCTGAAGCTTACTCCAATTCTTCTGCTAGAGCAGAATAGACTCGACGCTTGGTCCATTGGCTGGGCCTGGAAGCAGGTTTATTTTGGTTTTGTGAACTTTCTGCTTGAAATCTACTCAAATCTGCATATATTTGCCAAAAATACATTTTACAGGTAAAATGTCAAATAAGAAGGAATATGTATAGTTATTATAACAAATATATCTCAAAACAACCTCAAATAACTAAAAAAAGAATGGTAATTTTATCCCCTATCACATACCCCCACACTTAAACATTTTCTTGTCCTTTGGTAAAACACTTTAGTTCAAGAAAAATTATTTAGAAAACACAAGTTCTTATTCATTCAAAAATTCTTTACCATAACAAAAATCATATCTTCCCTGCAAACTTTAGATACAACTCTTGTCATCCATACCCTTTGAAAACAATACAAACTTTGAAACATTGGATAAGACATCACAAAACTCTTGAAGTCAAATTAATCAAGTGCATACCTTAGTCTAAGAAGATTATTTCACCATTCCAGTTAAAATATAAATAATATAAATCACATAAGTCAAGATTTACCAACTCGAGCATTATAGATTCAAAAATTGTATAACTCAAGTCATCATGTAAGGAAAGTACTCTAATTTTTTTTTTCTCTCAAATTTTTTTCGCTGACTAAGGAAATTGATAATATCAAGTGTATGGATTTTTCTTCACACACCGTATTGGCCCCATTTACAGTCATCACTCATCATTTTCTTTTTCACAAATTCTTTCTTCCTTTCTTTACTCTTTCTTACCTTTTTGCCTTCAGTATAGCATTAAGAGAGTGCACTGAATTCACTTGCTACTTCTCTCTATATTGGCTCCCTTTTCAGCTAAAGGTCTTCAACGATCATCAATAAGAGCATTTTTTTCATTTCAACTAACAATAGTGTTGTTTCCACTCATTATTTTTTCAACTCGAATTAAAATTTTTTTTAGAATTCTCCCCAATCTTTCCCCTTAAAGATCTTTTAGCAACTCACATTACTCATCATAACTCAAAGCTAGCAAAATTTAAACTTATAATACAAAAGTTAGCCAATAAACTTTTTTCATATTCCTCATATCCTCTATATTTAAACTAGATGAGTTAAATAAGATTCAAACACCAATACATAAACAAGATTAATCAAAATTCTCAAGTCTTGAAAAATATCCTACCCAATAAAATCAATTTCATAAAAACCCACCTAATGAATGACAAAACTCATATCCAAGTAAGAAAAAGAATTACAACATTGCTTAACAATGAAAATTACTAAAATTTTTGAATGATTTGGAATTTCTTCAACCTCATTCTCCCCCCCCCCCACAGACACACATAAACTAGACATTATCCTCAATGGCCAAAGATAGAATGAAAAAAGTATAGCCAAGAAGACCAAGATGAATAAAGAAGGAGAAGAAAGTAAAGAAGATATGCTAATTACATCGTCGTGCCACTATATTTGTATCCACTACAAGGAAGGGTCATTATAAGAGTACCTACTAAAAAAAAAAAAAAACCAAAGAGAAACATAAAACGAGAAAAAGAAAAGAAAAAAAACGAGACAATAAAACAACTAACATGATAAAGAAAACGAAATACAAAGGAGTAATGGATAATCATGGCTCATAAAGGAGAACATCGAGATGTTCTAAAGTGTCAAGGTCTTTTCCCAAATATGATTTTAATCGACTCCCATTCACCTTAATGATCCCCTGAGTTGGATGAGAAACATTAATAACTCCAAATGGACAACCTTGATGTATCATATACGGCCCTGACCATCGAGACTTTAACTTACCCGAAAAAAAGTTGAAGCCTAGAATTAAACACTAACACCTTATCTCCTTTTTGAAACTCATGGAGAGAACATATATACCTATCATGCCACCGTTTTATCTTATCTTTATAAATCCGTGAATTATAGTAGGCATTATTACGCCACTCATCCAACTCATTTACTTGAAGCATTCTTTCTTTTCTTGCAAGATGAAGGTCAAAATTGACAAGATTTATCGCCCAATGAGCCCTATGTTCAACTTCTACCGGTAGATGACATGATTTTCCATACACCAATCAATAGGGGGTTGTATCAATAGGAGTTTTAAAGGAAATAAGTCCAAAGAGTATCATCTAGCTTCAAACTTCAATCCTTTCTTGTATGATTAACCACTTTTTCTAAGATTCTTTTTAATTCTTTATTGACCACCTCAACTTAGCCACTAGTTTGCCAGTGATAGGGGGTAGCAAACTTATAAGTAATCCTTAAATGTTTAAGAACCTTATCTAATTAGGAATTACAAAAGTGGGTTCCCCTAGCACTAATGAGCACCTTAGGTACTCCAAACCAGGTGAAAAGTTTTTTTAGAAATTTTACAACAACCCGTGCATCGTTAGTAGGCAAGGCTTGCCCCTCCACCTACTTTGATACATACTCAATCGCAACCAAGAAGTATTTATTACCCAAAGAACTAGGAAAAGGGCCATGAAATCAATCCCCCAATAATAAAATATTTTACAAGCTTGAAAAATTTGTAATGGCATCTTATTAGATTTAGAGATGTTACTTGTACGTTGACACCTATCACAACTTTGAATAAACTTATGTGACTTCTTAAAGAGTGTAGGCCAATAAAAATCAGACTCAAATACCTTTCTTGTGGTGTTGTTAGCTTGGTAGTGGCCTCCCGCGAGTCCTTCATGACAATGTTTCAAGATATTGATACTTTCCACGGAATTCACACACCTTCGAATGATTTGATCCGCGCAACACCGAAACAAGTACGTATCTTCCCAAAAATAATACTTTACTTCAGAGAGGAATTTCTTCTTTTTTTGTGCATTGAAGTCATTTGCAAGAATTCCTACAACTAAGTAATTAGCGAAATTCGCATACCAAGGTAGTTGAGAAATCTCACCATCAACAAGTAAAAGTTGTTTATCCGGGAAGGTGTCATTGATGTTTCCTTCGACCAATGGCTCAAGGTTGGGATTTTCTAACCTAGACAAGTGATCCGCAGCCAAAATTTTCACTCCCTTTTTGTCCTTAATCTCCAAGTCAAATTCCTGCAACAATAAAACCTATCTTATCAATTTTAGTTTGGAATTATGCTTGTTAAATAGGTATTTAAAGGCGGAATGGTCTGTATACACAATGATTTTGGACAAAACAAGATAGGAACAAAATTTATCAAATGCAAACATAATTACAAGTAACTCTTTCTTCATTGTGGTATAGTTCTCTTATATTGTAATAAGAGTTTTGCTTGCATAGTAAATTAGTTGAAAGTGCTTATTCCTCTTTTGTCCAAGAATTGCACCCACTACATAGTCACTTGCATCACACATTAGTTCAAAAGGAAGAGACCAATCTGGTGCAATTAGAATAGGAGAATTTATCAATTTCATTTTAAGCACATTGAAAGCATTGAAACATTTTTCATCAAAATAAAAAATAGCATCTTTTTCAACCAAAGAAGTAAGGGGTTTCGAAATCTTTAAGAAATCCAAGATAAACCTTCTATAAAAACCTGCATGTCCAAGAAAGTTTTAGATTGCCTTCATGGAAATTGGAGGAGGAAGTTTCTCAATTGTCTCAACTTTTGCCCTATCAACCTCAATACCTTTCCTTGAAATCTTGTGTCCCAATACTATACCTTCTTGCACCATGAAGTGGTATTTTTCCTAATTAAGCATGAGGTTGGTCTCTTCACACCATTGAAGTACCTTTTCCAAATTGGACAAACACAAATCAAAAGAATCACCAAAAACAGAAAAATTATCCATAAATACCTCCATGATGTCTCTTACAAGCCCTTCGAAAATAGCCATCATACATCGTTGGAATGTTCTGGGGCCATTGCAAAAACCAAAAGACATACGTCGATATGCAAAAGTACTAAAAAGGCATGTAAAGGCAGTCTTCTCTTGATCTTTCGGTGCTATAAGAATTTGAAAGTCATCGGAAAAATTGTCTAAGAAGCAATAAAACTTATGTCCGGCTAACTGTTCTAACATTTGGTCAATGAAAGAGAGAGGAAAATGGTCCTAACTAGTTGTCTCATTCAATTTTCTATAATCAAAGTAAACCCTCCAACCGATTACCAATCTCATAGAGATCAACTCATTTTTTTCATTAGGGCTCATAGTCATTCCTCCCTTCTTTGGTACTACTTGTGTTGGGCTAACCCAAATACTATTAGAAATAGGGTAAATGATGCCGAAATCTAAGAGTTTAATCACCTCACCTTTTACCACATCACTCATGTTTGGGTTCAACCTCCATTGGAGTTGTATTACGAGGTTGGCTCTTTCTTCTGATAAGATTTTATGAGTACAAAAGGAATGGCTAATTCCCTTAATATCCGTGATTTTCTATGCATTAACTCCCTTATATTTTTTTAATAGACTTACCAATTTGGTCTTTTGTTCATAAGTAAGGTCTTTGGCAATGATCACCGGCAGGTTTTCACCTTTTGCCAAAAATACATATTCTAAGTGCTCGGGGAGATCTTTCAAGTCCAATTTCGGTGGTTCCTCAATGGATGACGTCATCCTTCCCAAACTACCTTTTTTGATTTTCTTAGAATTTTTAAACCTATAGCCCTTAGTTGAGTCCTCCAAATATGCACTGGATTGTTTTATATGACCTTGGACAAATGATTCCTGCACAAAGTCAAGGATAGGTTCATTAAGAATATCAACCCTTAAACAAGAATTATCACAAGAACTAGGATGTTACATACTTTTGTAGATTTTGATAATGACTTCCTCGTCCCTAACCCTAAGTGTCAATTTTCCTCTATGAACATCAATTAAGGCTTTGGCAGTTACTAAAAAGGGACAACCTAGGATTAGAGGGACTTTAGAATCTTCATCCATATCAAGAATAAGAAAATCCACAAGAAATATAAATCTATCTACTTTAACTAATACATCTTCCACTTTTCCCTTAGGATATTCAATAGATCTATCTGCAAGTTGAATACTCATTCTAGTGGGTTGGGTTCACCTAGGCCTAGCTTCTTGAAAGTTTTATATGGTAAAAGATTAATACTAGCACCTAGGTTAGCTAAAGCATTGCAAAATGGAAGAGTACCAACAAGATAAGGAATGGAAAAACTCCTTGGATCACTTTCTTTTTGAGGCAGAGTCCGTTGCTCCTGCAAGATAGCTGAACATTCTTCACTTAAAACTACGGTGAATAAGTCTTCTAACCTCTTTTTGTTAATAAGCATTCTTTTTAGAAATTTTGCATAGTTGGGCATGTTCACCAAGGCCTCACTAAGTGGAATGTTTATGTGCAGTTGTTTGAATATTTTCAAAAACTTGTCAAACTGTGCATCTTTTCTTGCTTTGCATGTGTGAGTAGGGTAAGGTACCGGTGGCTGAAAATCTGATTTTTTAATTTGGTGTTCAAAAGGTTCAACAAGAGTGATTGGTTTTGGCCTATCTTTTTTAGATGGTACCAGTTCTGTACTAAGATCGGGTAGCTCCTTACCATTTCGAAATGTGATGGCAGTTGAATCATGTTGCGCTTCTACCCCTAATGGTGATTTTATCACTAAATCTGTTAAAAACCAGATTTACCTTTCCATATTTCTAACCATGCCTTCGAATTTTGCTAATGCGTCATTTATTAATGCTTAGTTACATGGATGGCAAATTTTTCCAACACCCCTTTTAAGGTAATAGAGTCGGATGGTTGAGATGTCATCCCGTGAGATATGTTAGGATACCGTTCCAAGCTCCAATTGGTCATCCTACCTATACAAAATAACTTATTAGCATTATATATACACATCATAATACGAAATCAAGTTAGTGAGTTAAGGTACATGTTTACAAATTAAGTTATAAGGAATTACAATGTATATAGATATTAAAATACAAGTATACACAATATGGTGCCTAGTCATACAAGGAACATATATACATATTTACATATAAACATATAAATATATAAACATGGTTAAATCAATAAAATCTAAACTTTCATGATATTGTTCCCCAACAACGGCGCCAAAAAATTGATGCGTAAATTTTAGGTCTATAAAATCATCAATTTTAAATCCATCCTTTAATTAAGTTTTAATTAAAATATTAATATCAAAATACACATATGAGCAAGTATACTCATCGCAAGCATAATATAGGGAATTAACGATTATCAATCCTCAAAGGAACAAGTACACACTAATCACTTTTCATTCATTGTTTAATCGGCCTAATAAAGTGAGAAAAATAATAAAAAGAAAAATAAGAAATATATACAACTTAAGGATGTAGGAATATACAATTTAGACAAGTATCCTAGAAATCATGACAATGAACTAACTAACAATTCTCTCAATTAATTGTCATTTTGGCATCATGAAGGAATGTAGAGTAAAATTCAATTATCTGTCAAGTCATGAATTTACTTAGCTAAATTCCACTTCATTTATCAATCCATGGAATCCTATATTTTGATTTATATTAATAGATTTGTCAATCAATCTAACATAACCAAAACATGCATTAAGCTCATCATTATATATTTTGATTCAATTAGCAGATTTGTCAATCAAGCCATCCTAACCAAAATATACATAAATCTCAATTCCAAGTCATGAAATTAACTAATGACCCTATGTCAAGGCGACAACAACTTAACCTTTGATCATTTAGTTCTAAAATCCTAACTTCATCGTTCAAATCCATTAAGATTTAACAAATCTGAAATCAATGCAACGGAACTCCTAGCATCGTTTTGTCAAAGTCAATTAGAAGAGCTCGCATAAATAACTAATAAAATCAAGTAATCAAATATCGAAGATGACAAAGAATTAATCAAATAACTGAATTAACATAAAATCATGAATCCTAAAATAATGTTAAATTACAATCAAAATATTGAATACATCATTGCTAAAGGAAAGAAGACAAAGATAAAAGAAAGCACTCATAAATAACCCACTTTCTTCTTCCTTGAAGATTCCCTTGAACAATCCTCCTTGATTTGGGTGAACTTCTCCTTCAATGAGAGATTCAGAATTTTTGCTTATGAATCCACCTCTCTCTATTGTATATCTAGGTATATCCCCCAAATCCTTGTGTTTTCTTATACTTTTATAGGCCTTTTGGATGTTGAATTTGTGGCTTAGGAAGTCTTGACCGAGTAGGAGTAGGAAAATATCAAAATCATTAGACAATCTTTAATTTCGTGTACAGAATATTCGCCTCCAGAGTGTACTTGGCGCCGAGTACCTTCGACTTACCTGGCGCCAGGTGCACTCTATTCTTCCTCTGTTTTTACTTTATTTTTTGCATTTTCTCATCGGCAGACAGAATGGACCAAGCGTAAGGTGCCCTTGCCAAACCTGGCACCAGGTCTGTTCTGGAATTTCCCCTGACGCTTGCTTAAATTCTTCTGCTGGAGCAGAATGGACCCGACGCCTAGTCCATTGGTTGGGCTTGGCACCAGGTCTATTATAGTTTTGTGTACTTTCTGCTTGAAATGTACTCAAATCTGCATATATTTGCTAAAAATACCTTTTACAAATAAAATGTCAAATAGGAAGGAATATGCCTAATTATTATAACAAATATATCTCAAAACAACCTCAAATAACTAGAAAAAGAATGGTGATTTTAGCCCCTATCAGGCACGTCGGCTAACCGTTAAGCATTTCAACTAGACATCGACTAACCGTCGGGCACGTCAGCTAGCCGTCGGCTATTTTTTGACCAAACATGACAAAACCTAAAATTGATGTTTGATGTAGGTTTATCGGTAAACGACCAACAACACATTAGAAATGGTGAAAATAGTAGTCGAACGGCACGTAAATAGTAAAAGCTTATTCAGAATACAAGGTGAGTCCTTTTGACTTCTAAAACCATTTAAAAGCTAGTATTCTTTACTTTTCCATGAAATGCTATGTTTTATACCGTTTTAGAAATCCTTGAATATATTTAAGATTTTCTGAGCAAGATTTATTTTATACCATTTTGTGCTCGAATAAACATCATAGTTGGCTTAGAAACCTTAACGGATGATTAAAGCATGAATTTTTTGAATTTAGTCCTTTTTGGATTAAATAATTTGGATTTTTGAAAAATGACAATTTAGGAATCGGATAATCATAAATTGACTGGAATGCTCTTATTAGAACATTTTATGGAAATATGGTTGAAAATTTTGAATTTAATCCTCTTTTAGGATTCGAATTCTAGATTTCTTGAAATAAGTTCTTTTAGAAATTGAGTATTTGGAAAATAATCCAAATGTCCTTATTGAAATATTTTCTGAAAATCTTTGGAATCGGGTATTCAGTAAATGATCAAAATATCCTTATTGAAACTTTTGTGAACATTTTTCAAATCGGGTAAGGGTAAAATGACCCGAATTCCCTCGAAAAGTCTTTTGGAATCGAGTATGGATAAAATGACCCGAATACCATTGGAAATGACTTTTGTGATCGAGTACGGGCAAAATGATCCGAATACTTTTGTTTTAATATGCAAAAAGAACTCTTTATCCTGTTTCAACGCGGTTTTGGAAAATAATCTCTTAGTATGAGATTGACTTTTAGAAAATGATATTTTGATCCCGAAAATTACTTTATTGGACTGATGTGCCTATGGAATGAACTGATTGGCCTTGCGGAGCCTATGGAAATAATTATCTAACTTGCGAGTCAGTTGGATCAATTTCTAAAAAATGATATTTTAGCCCAAAAAATGTTTGATTTGAAAATCCTACGAGAACAAATAATCCTCTGGTCTGATCAGTCAGTAGGAATTGGTATTAGTATCGTCGAGTGCTCAGTAAGGACTTTGATATTTATACTAGTTCATGTTAGAGATAGACGACCCCAAGTAACTTAGCTAGTTCTGGGGATTGTCTTACTCCAAACAGGGTGATAGGATATTGAGATGAGTCGTCCTAGCTAGCCGTTTAGCACTTAGTAATTGCCTTATGCCTGCGGGCATGTTGTGTTGAGAGTTGTTCGCTGAATGCCGGACGGGGACACTCGGTAGTGTTTGACTCCTTGCCGCCTTGATAGTGAATAACGTAAGGATTGGGACCCTTGACTTACGGTGGCAAGTAAAAGATTTTGTGTGCTGCGGTACACTTGTTATTTATTCTCGGTAGTACGTTGCGGTATACTTACCTTCTAGTAACGCACAATTAGGTGTTGTAGACTACGGTCTAAGTATAATGAGATGTGGCGCTGAAGGTGAAACCTTGTGAGCTTTGCATGCAGGCCGATCTTCTGTTGGAGAAGTATCTGTGGTGTGAAAATTGGGGCAATGATTTGAAATTGAAATATAATTTTTCAAAAATGATTGATTTTTGAATAAACTTTTCCTTAAAGAGTTTTAGAAATTGATTTTAGTAGAAAAAAGAAAAGAAAAATTTTCTATACTGCCTTTTGGGGGCAAAAACGTAATATTGCCTTACTTATTCTGTTTTGTAAAGCACTGACATACACGAGACTCACTAGGTAATTTTTCACTCACATGTGTCTTTTATCTTATTATTTTATAAGATCCAGAGTTGAGCAGACCTACGGATAGAGAGATAATACCACAGTGAGGATACTTTCTCTTTTGATTATGTACTTTATTACTGATATAGTATAGAGATTACATGTACGAGATTCTCTGTTATATATATATATGACCATTAGTATAAGATGTCTATATCAATCTGGGCCATAGTTACTCATTTGGTTCTTCGTTATAAAGACCCCTTATCTAGGTAACTAGATGAGGCGACACTCGATTTTAATATACTTTCGTTGTTACTTTTGGTAGGGGTGTTACTATTAGTATCAGAGCATAGTTATTGTAAAACTATAATATCATCATAGGAATTGATAGAACCATTTTATTGTGTAGGTATGATGGATAGGCATGATAAGGGTAAGTGCCCAATGGATGATCGCAACGATGATAGGAAGAAAGAGACGGGTGAGAGTTCGAGCGTAAAGAAACTTGAGAAGAATAGTATGATCTACTGAGTAGATGTGCCAGGATGTTTTACTTTGACAGGACTTGGCCCTGGTTGCCATCATGCACCTGTCTAGTCGGGAGCGCGTTTGACTCAGCAGTGTCTGTCGTTACTCCATTTACGCAAGACCTTAGTCTGGAAAAGACACCTACTCTCAAGAGGACATCGTCGCCACTTAGTCAGAAAGAGGAGGTAGGTGGTGATTTTGACGAAGCGATGGCGATGTTGAGCCACACCATCAAGATGATAATGAGGAGGATAGTATTCCTAATGATGCAGTGTTTCCCGAGGATAACGAGAAGGTATTTGGCAGGGACGATCCAATAGTATTAAAGGAGGAGATGCCAGGGTTGGAGGTTGCTGAGGCAGGAGAAGATCAGGAGGTACTCGAGGTGGAGATGCTTGTAGTTGAGGAGCCTGAGGGGGAGCTGGAGATAGACCCGGAAGTAGAGGTTTGGTTGCCAGAGCTTGAAACAGAGGGTATATTGGCTGCAAGTGTTTGGGTTGACTCTAATATGGATGGGGGTGAGAGACCTGACTCACTCAAGTCCTACATGGTTTCTGCCGACTCAGGACCTCCTGTTTCGGATAACGATGATAACGAGTAGGAGGAAGAGATATAGATATATGTACTAGGACATGTACAGTTTGACCAGTATATGTTAGATATGACAGTATGCTCAGCACACAAATTTTATACTGACTTCGTGTTTTGACAAGAGTGAATGTATGTTATGTTTCTTGCTATGTGTATTATGTCCACTTTTGTGCTTGCATTTGAGTTATGTTACAATTGGGGTAAAAGAAATTGAAGTAGATTTCGGGGTATAAGTCAGAAACAATATGGAGGGCCTCGATGGTAGAAGAAAGGAAAAATACAGAGGAGGGGAGGCCCAATTGGAGGACAATCCTCTTTTAGATACTTTAACTGTAGGGAAGTAGGGCATAGGAGCTTCAATTGCCCTCACCCTTAAAGGATAGGAGGATGGAGTCGACCAGGAGGAAACAATCAGGGGTAGAGGTCATGACTAGGAAGAGAGAACCCAGGACAAGTTTCTATCTCTAGAACCGGGCCTGCCAAGCCATAAGTGAATGCTAAAATGGTTGCATTGGAAAAGATGGATAATCCTACCACAGTAGTGAAAGGTACGCTCATTATTTTTTATCATGATGCTAAAGTATTGGTAGATCCGACTCTATGCATTCCTTTGTTGCCAATTCATTTCTTGATAATATAGGGATTAAAGGGGAAGAAACTTCCTATGAAATGATTGTTAGTACCCCATTGGAAAAGCAAATGAATAGTGAGAAAATACATAAGGGATGTAAGGTCTTGGTAGAGAATGAAATTTTGGAAAGAGATTTAATATGTTTACCCATAGAGGACTATGATGCTATCTTGGGCATGGACTAGCTATCTCAGCATCATGCTCAAGTTGACTATAGACATAAGGTAGTACGATTCTGTCGGCCCGGGAAGCCTATGTTGGAATTTGTAGGCGAGGCTAGAAGGAAAAGTAATACCTTTATATCGGGACTTAAGGCTCGAAAGATGATTAGGAAAATATGTGCTGGATACTTGGCTTATGTGATTAATAAGTCAGGAGAGGTTAAGAAACCAGAAGACGTCCCTGTGGTAAATGATTATTTAGATGTTTTTCCAACAGAATTGAAGGAATTACCACCAAAAAGAGAAGTAGAGTTTACTATTGACTTAGTGCCATCGGCAGAACCAGTATCAAGAACTCCTTATAGAATTGCACTGACAGAACTATAGGAGTTCAAGAAATAATTACAGGAATTAATGGAGTAAGGATTCATTCGGCTTAGTACTTCACCGTGGGGAGCACATGTATTGTTTGTTAAGAAGAAAGATAGGTCACTACAGATGTGTATAGATTATCGAATGTTGAATGCAGCTACGGTGAAGAATAAATATCTATTACCCATGGTTGATGAATTGTTTAACCAGCTACAAGGAGCAAGTTGTTTTTCGAAATTAGACTTGAGGCAAGGATATTATCAAGTTCGAATTCAGGAGGAGGATATAGTGAAAACTGTATTTAACACACGATATAGATATTTTGAGTTTGTAGTGATGCCCTTTGGTGTTACCAATGCACCTGTTTTGTTCATAGACCTGATGCACTGAACATTTCAGCCTTACTTAGATAGTTTTGTTGTTATATTCATTGATGATATCCTAGTGTATTCTAAGAATCCTCAGGAACATGAACAACATCTTCGAAAAGTATTGGGGAAGTTAAGGGAGGCCAAGTTATATGCAAAATTCAGTAAGTGTGAGTTTTGGCTACAAGAAGTAGCAATCTTGGGACATATAATATCTAAAGACGGGATTACAATGGATCCTACAAAAGTCGAAGCAATGACTAATTGGAAACATCCCAAGACTCTAACTGAAATACGAAATTTTCTGGGATTAGTAGGATATCATCGGAGGTTTATTGAGGAATTTCTAAGATAGCTTCATCTTTGACCCGACTCACTCAAAAGAAAGTTCCTTCTGTTTGAACCGAAAAGTATGAGAGAAGTTTCCAAGAATTGAAGAAAAGGTTAAGTTCTGCTCCTGTTTTGGCATTGTCAATGATGGACAAACCTTATGAGGTATACACGGATGCGTCAAAAGAAGGATTGAGAGGAGTATTGATGTAGGAAAGAAAAGTGATAACTTATATCTCTAAGAAATTGAAATCCCATGAGGAGAATTACCCTACACATGACTTGGAGTTAGCTGTTATTGTGTTTACTCTTAAGAAATAAAGACATTATTTGTATGGAGTTGAGTTTGAAGTTTTCATTGACCATAAGAGTTTGAAATATGTCATTACTCAAAAGGATTTGAACATGAGGCAACGTAGGTAGATGGAATTTTTGAAAGAATTTCGGTGTCCAATTAAATATCATCTTGAAACGACAAATACAGTAGCAGATGTCCTCAGTAGGAAGGTGAATTTATCAGCTCTTCGAATGTTATGAATTCCAAAATTAGAAGCATTTGCAATAGGCGGAGGAATAAGAATGGGTAATATCTCCATTCAACCTGCTTTCCTACAATAATTGAAGGAAGAGTAAGATAAAGATGAAGAATTGCAAAAGTTGGTGCAAAAGAAGGTTGATAAGAAAGGAGATGAATTCTAAAAAGATAATGATGTGATTATTTGTTACCGAGATTGATATTATATTCCGAAACAATTTGCAATGAGACAAAATATTTTAATAGAGGCACATCAAAGTAAATATACTATCCATCTAGGAGTCATAAAGATGTATCAATACTTGAAACGGCATTATTGGTGGATCGGTATAAAGAAGGATATTTCAGACTTTGTGGCTCGATGTTTAATCTATCAATAGGTGAAAGCCGATTAGCAATGACCTAGAAGATTATTGTAGCCATTACCTACTCTATCATGGAAATGGGATGAAATTACTGTGGATTTCATTACAGGATTACCTATGGCAGTAAGACTGCGAGATATTATACGGGTAATAGTGGATTGACTGATTAAGTCCATTCATTTATTTCCCATTAACTAGTCGGATTCTTTAGAGAAATTCAGTAAGATTTATATGGAGGAAGTAATTAGGCTTCATGAAGTACCTTCTAGTATTGTGTTAGTTCGAGATCCTAGATTTACCTCGAAGTTTTGGACTAAATTGCAACAGAGATATGGGACAACATTAAAGTTTAGTACAGTAGCACACCCACAAATGGATGGACAGACTGAATGAGTGAATATAATTTTGGAAGACACATTGCGGGCTTGCGCTTTGGATTTTGGAATTAAGTAGATTGATAATTTAGCGTACGCAGAATTTGCGTACAATAATAGTTATCAATCAACAATTGGAATGGCCCCGTTTGAAGCCTTTTATAGAAAGAAATGTCAGTCCCCGTTGTATTGGGAAAGTTTAGGACAGAGAACGAATGAACATGATGCTTTTGATCTTGAAAAAGTTCGTCAAGCTGTGGAAATGATCAAAGTTAAGTTGGAGGTAGCTCAGAGTAGACAAAAAAGTTATGCGAATTGACACAGGAGAGATTTGGAATTTGTAGAAGGAGACCATGTATTCTTGAAGTTGACTCCACAACGATAATTGAGAATCAAAGGACAAGGAAAGAAGTTGGCATCTAAATATATTGGACCATTCCTTATTGTCGAAAGGATTGGGAAAGTGGCTTATCAATTGGAGCTACCAGCAAAGCTTTAAGGTATTCACAACGTGTTCCATGTCTCCCAACTTTAGAAGTATGTAGCTAATCTTGTACACATTTTGAATGAAGAACCCATTGAGATGACTCCAAGCTTGAAGTATGAGGAAAAGTCTATTAAGATCTTGGAGTATACTGAAAAGGAATTGTGGAATAAAAAAAATTCACTTGTAAAAGTACTATGGAGTCGTCATCTAGTGCAAGATATGACTTGGGAAATGGAAGCGCTGATGTTGAAGAAGTATCTAGAATTATTCCAAGTGTAAGCCAATTTCAAGGACGAAATTTTTAGTAAGGAGGGGAGAGTATAATATCCTGTATTTTAACCTTCGATTGGCTACTACTTATGATATGATGAGAATTTATATTAATGGCCAGAGCAGAAGATGATCGGTATAAAGAAACGAATATTTTGGTATAATAACATTTTGTCGGGACTTGGATGTAATTATTGAATTTGTTCTACCTGTACCCTAAATCTTTGGAAGGCTACTATTATTAGTAAAATAATAATATGATGGTACACTAAGAATGGAAATTGATCAATGCAATGAAACATACGTTTTGGTGTGAATAATGTTATTAGGATGGCATTTTCGTTATTTTGACCGCTCCCGCGATTTTGACTATAAATTTGACCAAATTGAGAAGGAATTGAAGGACTCAAGTATTACCAATGGATTTAGTGGAATTTTTAGAGTTGAATAGTAAAATAAAATATTATTCCATTTCAAACCCGATTTTTTGTCATTTCTAAGAAAAATTGAAAATGCGATCGAAAATTTGGTCGTGTGGCATTTTGTGATTGGTAGCCATGAATATGTGTCAATTTATAAGAGGTTCCATGAAGAATTCATTCAAGACTCATGGAATTAAGGGATTATAAAATATATAGAAAAATGATGTGTTTAATTTTGATTGGAACACATCATTTGTGGAGCTATTTAATTAATGCATTGATCAATTTATTTGGCTAAATTTTTCCATGAAGATGGCAGTGGAATAGCTAAAACATGGCCAAAAAAATCGACAGCCACAAGAAAGAAGAGAAGAGAAAAATTAAGGAAAATGGTGTGTAATATTGTGATTGCTACACATCTACATGAAAATCACCACACAATTAATTGAATTAAAATTTTCTTGGCCAAAATTTTGATGAGATATAGCAGTGGGAAGGCTATTTTACAGCCATAATTTTGGCAGCCACAAGGAAGGAAAAACAAGAGAAAAAGAAATCAAATAAATTAGCAAAAAAGAGAGAGAGAAAATGTGCTAGTGTATGTTCTTGGTGTAGTGTGTGAGTTCTTGAGAGATTCGTGGAGTAAATCATACCAAAAAGCTCTAAATACAAGGTAAAGCCTCAACTTGCTAGAATTAAAGTTGTTGTTGGGTGAATGGTGAATATTTTGATGTTAATTTTAACATAAAAACATGATTTTCATGTCTTGATTTTGGATTAAAAGCTAGGGTTTGTAAATTTGTATATGAACTTTGTGTGTGGTTATGTATGTGCCGACTGCCTAGGGGATTTATGGATAATTTTTTGTGTGATGAAAGACTGAATTTTCATGGTAGTTCAAAGATTTAATCTTGGTTGAAGAGATGATGATCAAAGTGAAATAAAAATAGGAGTTAATTAGTTAGAAGGATGACATATGCTAGCTTTTGATTGAAGGAAGTGAAATTGTGTTGAATAAACATGACTTTTATGAGTTGTTGAAATCTAAAAATTGAAGTATCAAAGATGATTTCAAGGACAAATTGAATGAATTTAATGTTCCCAATGTGTTAAATATTACAAGAAATCAAAGGATAACATGAAGGGTTGAGATGGAGCAAAACTACTGGGACTGTTTTGCCCTTGTATTGAGCCATGGGAATCTGAACTCAGGAGAGGGCTTACACAAAATTTAAGTTAAGAGTCTTACGATTGTTTTAATATATTATAGAGCCAAATCGAAGTTGTGGATTGAAAGTTATGAGCAAAATAAAATTCTGTGTTAAGTAGCGAAATTTCAGAAATTTGGTTGGAAAATAAATTAACTTAAGAATAACTAAATGTGTGTGATTTTGGAATGAAATGAATGGGAAACAAGAACATAGTTCCTTGTTCATGAAAAGAGGAAGGACATGGAAAAATGAAAATGGGAGGATTGAACAAACAACGAAAAAATGATGCGAACTACCATTGTGCATTTTCTTGAACGATGGCTGACCATCGACTACTTTTCGACCAAACATGAGTAAACCTAAAAATGATATTTGATGTAGGTTTGTTGGTAAACGGCCAATGATACGTTAGAAATGGTGAAAACAGTAGTCGAACGGCACGTAACTAGTAAAAGCTTATTCAGAACAAGAAGTGCTTTGACTTCTAAAACCGTTTAAAAGCTAGCATGCTTTACTTTTCCATGAAATGTTGCATTTTATATCATTTTGGAAATCCCTGAATATATTTAAGATTTTTCTGAGAAAAATTTATTTTATGCCATTTTGGACTTGAATAAACATCATAATTGGCTTAAAAATCTTAACGGATGATTAAAGCATAAATTTTGTGAATTTAGTCCTTTTTGGATTAAATACTTGAAATTTTCGAAAAATGACAATTTTAGAATCGGGTATTCATAAATTGGCTTGAATGCCCTTATTGGAACATTTTATCAAAATATGATTGAAAATTTTGAATTTAATCTTCTTTTAGGATTAGAATTCAAAATTTCTTGAAATAAGTTCCTTTGGAAATCGAGTATTTGAAAAATGATCCAAATGCCCTTATTGGAATGTTTTATAAAAACCTTTGGAATTAGGTATTCAGTAAATGACCGAAATATCCTAATTGGAACTTTTGTGAAGACTTTTCAAATCGGGTAAGGGTAAAATGATCCGAATACCCTTTGAAATGACTTTTGTAATCGAGTATGGACAAAATGACCCGAATACTCTTAGAAACTTATTTTAATGTGCAAAAAGAACTCTTTATCCTGTTTCAACACGATTTTGAAAAATAATCTCTCGACATGAGATTGACTTTTGGAAAACATCATTTTGATCTTGAAAATTACTTTATTGGTCTGATGTGCCTATGGAATAAACTGATTGGCCCTGTAGAGCCTATGGAAATAATTATTTGACTTGTGAGTCAGTGGGATCAATTTCTGAAAAATGATATTTTGGCCCCAAAAATATTTGATTTGAAAATTCTGCGAGAACAAATAATCCTCTGGCCTAATCAGTCAGTAGGGATTGGTATTAGTAACATTGAGTATTCGGTAAGAATTTTGATCTTTGTACTCGCTCATGTTAGAGATAGAAGACCCCAAATAACCTAGCTAGTTCTGGGGATTGTCTTACTCCAAACAGGGTAACAAGACATTGAGATGAGTCATCCTGACTAATCGTTTAGCATCTGGCAATTGCCTTATGCTTATGAGCACGTTATGTTGAGAGTCGTTCGCTGAATGCTGGGCGAGGACACTCAGTAACATTTGACTCCTGCCGCGTCGATGGTGAATAACATCAGAATTGGGACCCCTAGCTTACGGTGACAAGTAAAAGATTTAGTGTGCTGTGGTACACTTAGTATGTTGTGATATACTTGTTATTTATTCTTAGTAGTAGTTGCGGTGTACTTACCTTTCGGCGATGTACGGTTGAGTGTTGTAGGCTGCAGTCTAAGCACAATAGGACGTGACGCTGAAGGCAAAGCCTTGTGAGCTTTGCATGCAGGTTGGCCTTCTGTTAAAGAAGTGTCTATGGTGTGGAAATTAGGGCAATGATTTGAAATTGAATTACAGTTTTCCAAAAATAATTGAGTTCTGAATAAATTCTTCCTTAGAGAGTTTTGGAATTGATTTCAGTGGAAAAAGGAAATGAAAACTTTTTTGTAGTGCCTTTTTGGGGCAAAAACGTAATATTACCTTACTTATTCTGTTTTGTAAAGCACTGGCACACACGGGACTCGCTGAGTGATTTTTCATTCACACGTGTCTTTTATCTTACTATTTTATAGGATTCGAAGTTGAGCAAACCTATGGATAGAGAGATGGTACCACAATGACAACAGTCTAGATCCGGCTTTCTCTTTTGATTGCGTAATTTATTAATGATATAGTATAAAGATTGCATGTATGAGATTCTCTATTATATATATGTGTGACCATTAATATGAGATGTTTATATCAGTCTGGGTCATGGTTACTCATTTGGTTCTTCATTATAAAGACCCCTTGTCTGGATAACTGGACGAGACGACACTCGATTTTAATATACTTCCGCTGTTACTTTTGATAGGGGTGTTGCAGCAGTCCCTGCCTAGATAGCCCGATAGAGCAGAGTACTCCAGAGCACAGAGACCTAATCTTGGACGACTTGCTACCACTATTGATTTTTAGGCAGAGATGGTCACGCACTTTGCCACGCTCACCAACAGCATCCACATACTTCAGGACATAGTAGCACAACATAGTCAGACTATAGCTGAACAACAGCTGTAACACCCTGTTACCTAGGCCCAACAGGGCCGGGGATGTCGCCTCGTCCAAAGGATAAGGGGTCTTTATAATTAGGTCACATAATCAAAATAATAGAATAAAAATAATACTTTAAACTTAAAACTTATTACAATCCAAGAATTCAAAACAAATCCAGAATAAAAATTATTCACTATCAACTCCCCAAAGCATTACATTAAAAAAATAGATAACAAAATCTCTTCCAAGGCAGACAACACTAGCTACTCATTCCCACAGCAAGATCGACCTGAAATCATGGTAAAAAGGGTGATGAGATAAAAATCTCAGTAAGTCCGTGTGTGCTTTGGGTGTTCAGTGAAAACAGTCCATAAATGCAAGGTGTAAGAATTTCATAAGAAAAATACTGGCAAGCAATAAACAATAGTCAAAACCAAGAGTGGCGTTTTGGTTTTTCTAACCATACATGTACAAATAAATCAACTACTCAAAAGGGTGGTCATAGGTTACCACACATTAGGCCCCATAACCATTCAACGGTCAGAATGCCACACTTTGTGTAGATTAACAAAAAGTAGGTGGTCGACCTACCGGGTGAGATACTCCTCCATCTCTACACCCAAACAAAACCGGTTGTCCATTCCGGTAACACACAGTCCATTTGACTGAAAACTACTAGCTCGGACTGGCGTGACCTACTGAACTGACATCTTATCAGGGAAGGACTTACCCCTCAGACGTGGCCACCTACTGAGAGACTTACCGTAACCCTTCAAAGATTAGTCTTAGCAGTCCACACTCATTAAGTACTAAACGAAATTTATCACACTTGGGAGAAAACTGAATAAAACATAGCTCCACTTGAAAATGGCAATTAAGGATTTCCAAAGTTTGGGACATAGTTGGTTTTAGGAAGAGTTTAGGGTTTGTGTAAACTGCTTATTGATTTTCAAATAATTTGTTTGACTGAAATGAGTAAAACAGACAATCTTCAATTTCCTTTATAGAAGTGAGTGTCCACGCACTCCACATTTGGCTTGCCATAATAACCATTTTACATTAAACAAGTTTTATGCAGGAGCTTACCTGATCCTTGCTCAAAATAAAAGTCTCCAACAGTTGACCTAACCTCGCCTGGATTAAACATGAGCCATAATTAAACTCAAGCCAAAATTCACTTCCACAAATAATTCTAGCTCAATTTGCTACAACCACGATCCTAGTGTCCCAAGCTTTAAGGCTGGATAATAAATAAATGATTTATAAGATAAGTCTAGTTTGATATTAAAATAATTAGGGTTTTGGGAAATAGGTACTAATAAGTTGAAGGTTTAAATCTTGTTATAAATAAATTAGAGTTTATTTGATGAAGGGTCCTAGGTGGTATTATGTAAAATAATAATCTATTAATAATTAATTGTTAAAAAATAATTGGTAACTAAAACTAGTTGTAAGTAAATTTTAGTGGTTTTGATTAAAAGACAATAAATAAATTTTAATAGTATTTATGAATATAAGATTTACCAAATTAATATTTTACCTAGTATGATTATTTATGGAAAAAGGCTTTATTATTATTTTCTATATATTTTATTTTATATAAATATATATATATATATATATATATATTATTTCTTTAATAAAAGTTATCATTTATTTGACTAAAATATCACTATTTTGTATAACCGACCAAATCCACATCTTCCTAGGGTTTTCGAAATTTACTAGAAGAAATTATAGCATAAATCATTTTTATTGATGAAATATAATTGGTTAATTTAATTAGTTTAGGGACAACAATGCCATGATCACAATTTTTATTGCTAACCATAATCATAAACATACACTCTACACCAATCAACAAAACATCCAAATCATGAATAAAGGCATAGATCTAAATTTACCAATGCATGATCCAAACTTTACTAACATAAACATTTTCAGGGCTTTAACAAGCACACGTGAACATAAACCCTATTCACCAAAGGTGATATAATCTCTAACATGCTTGATCACATATATCACTCACGACATGAAGACATACAACAAATCCTAAAAACCATAAAATTCAACCAAGGCAATCAACTCATGCATCAATCCCATCTCTATCATATACACACATTTAGTCATACTTCAATCTCAACCTCATCACAACAATACATGCTCGAACCCTAATCATAATCCATCTCCTTCCAATAACATCCTAGAAACATGAATCTAGAATTTAAAAAGAAGGTTGAAGAGGCTTACTTGATTGATGACTATCCTAGGGTAGTTTCAAATGAATCCTTACTCTTAGGAGACTTGATCCGTCAAGAGAGAAGGAGAAAATATGGCCATGGTTAAAGTAACCATTCGGCCAAAAGAGAGAGAGAGAGAGAGAGAGAGAGAGAGAGAGAGAGAGAGAGAAGAGAGAAAGAGAGTTCATTAGTATGTTTATATATACGTATATTTATTAGGAGTTGAAGATGAGTGAAGATGAGTGAAGATGGAGGTGGTTGATCATGCTTACCTTGAAGGTGTTCTTGAGCCTTTACGAAAATACTGATTTTTTATCTAAAATAGAGACTTTGATTTTGGTATTTGATGTTAAAAATTGCAGAAGTGGATTCAAGGGGTTGAGTAGGTATAATCTGGAGTTTTTGGAGAAGATTGGAGTGGTTTGGAGTGGTCTTAGGCGTGAGGAGGGTAGTAAGTGTTCTTGGTGTTCTTGAAGGTTGAAGAGAGTGGAGAGGATTTGGTTAAAGCTGGTCGAAATTCTGTGGGAAGGAGTGGCCGAATTGTTTGTAAGGTTTTTGGCAATTGAATTTTCAGATTTGATAGGAAAAGGAAAGCTGGTTGTTTGAAATCCAAAAAGAATATTTTAGAGAATCAATTTTGGAAACAAAATATAGTAAGAAGATCTTGGTCAATAGAGAGCTTTTGGAAGCTGTAATGGCTGGCTGGTTGGCCAGGGTTTTTGCTGGAATGAAAGCTGTTTGAAGGAGCTTAATAGTGGCCGAAAATATGGTGTACAATGGTGAAGGGATTTCTGGTTGTTTGAGGGATGATTTATGATAGTTTCCTGAATATGTTTGCTGGAATTTTGGTTTTCAATCAATGGCTTGATTGGAGTGATTGATGGAGATATTTTAGGAGCAGCCATGGATTGGTTTTCGAACAGAATGCTGGGGAAGATGATGAAGCTTAGTTCATGGCTGTTCAAGAGAAGTTTGTACAGAAAAATTGTGAAGGTTTCGGACAAGGCTGAAGAAGAAACAAGCTGGAATTTCTGTTCAGGATTTTCGCAAGCTGGTTGGAATTTCTGGGCAGATTTTTGTGCCATATTTCAGTCAGCTTGCAGAAGGTTTGAAGGGCCATTGGAGGGTCCTTTAAGGTTGGTTTCCAGCCTTCTTTATGGAGGAAAAACAAGGCTGCATTGCTGGTTGAAAAGCTGGAAGAAACAGCTTAGTTTTTGGGCTCTCCAAGCTGCGAAACTGCCCAGGAAATTTTTCTGGTTTGCGTAGCCTTTGGCAGTCTGGTTTTGAGCTGAAATTTTCAGTCTTCAAGATAAGTGAAATAGTCATTTTTCTGGAAGCATTTGAGAGGGAATATTGGCTGAAAATTTCAACAATTGGACTGGACAAGAAGCTGGAAAAATTTAAGTTTACAACATGAAGAAAATGAACACAGCTAGATTGGAGGTTTTGAAGGTTCAACCATAGAGATTAATTCTCTTGGGAACCTTCCAAAACTCCTCCCCATTTTTAGCCACAAGATAACTCACTAAGAGCCATTTTCGAACCCCAAATCTCACAGAACCTTGTTGAAATTTTCTGGAATAAAATTGGCTTGAATAAATTAATCAACCTAATTGATTAAGAATTAAGGAAAGTTAGAGAATCAAGAAGGGTATGAAACCCTTAGAAATTTTTGTAAGGCACAAGAGTAGGATTAGGACTTTCCTATCATGTTCCCCTAGGACAACACTCCTACTCTTCCCTAACTCATGCAAGGACTGAAATATAGCCTACCTAACCAAAAATAAAATTTAATCTTGCTAAAACTCCAATGATGGAATTTGAACTCAAGACCTTAAGTATAAATTCCAAAGCTCCATCCACTAAACCACAACAACTCTTGTTCTTATTTCTTTTTCCAAATATTTTTTTTCTATTTGATCCTCAAGCTATCTCCCTATTTTCACCTCAAGCAAAAATTATCATTTTACCCTTCTTATTCAATAAATACAATTAAGCATTCTATATTATAAATCACATATCTAAAGCACATAACATCATACAAAAATGCATTTATGCATGCAGGAAAATATGATATGCATCCCAACCCCCTTACTCTTAGGTTGGTTTCAACTGGGGTTTCACAACAGCAGATGATAGAGCATATGATGGGCATCCTGGAGCAGTAGGGCCAGATATCTGCTGGGTATGAGGAGCAGTTGAAGATAGTATGGATTGAGCTCCAGAATGTGGGAGTGATGCGTACGGATTTGGATATAAAAATCGCATAAAAACTAAGCACATTCTCAATTAAGTTTACATTAAAACGTTAAACCTAAATTACACATATGAGCAAGCGTACTCATCATTAACATAGCATAAGGTTCAAACGAGTGTCGATTTTTCAGGAACAAGTAAATTAACCACTTTTTTTCATTGTTTAACCGACTCAATAAAGAGAAAAACAAATAAAAAGGAAAGTAAAATAAAAGAACATATACATGTCAATGATGGAGAATTATGTAACTCAAGACATTATTTTGACAAACATGATTTTAAAGTACTTAATCATTATCATAACTAATTATTCTCTTGGCATCATGAAGGATGAAGATAGATTACTTCTTTGGTCAATCCATGAAATCATTACTTTCTGGATAAATTAGAATCACTTGGTCTCATCTCAACTAATTTATCCAAAAAATGCATTAAACACAATCCTTGATTAAATTCCCTTGGTCTCGGCGAATTTAGTTGAGATGAAATCATTACTTTCTAGATAAATTAAAATCACTTGGTCTCATCTAAACTAATTTATCCAAAAGATGCATTAAACACAATCCTTGATTAAATTCCCTTGGTCTCGGCGAATTTAAAACATGAAATTAACCAATGAATCCTTGGTCTCGGCAAACATCAATTAATTTTTAATTACCTAGTCTTCATCAATTAACCCCCTTGGTCTCGGTGAGTTAACAGACAACAAATATGAAATTAATAAATTGAAACCACCATCAATCCCTTTGGTCTCAGCGAATTAATGAAAAGAACCAATCAATTAATCTCGTAATAAGCTCAAGTAATTAAATACCAAGAAGAACAACCAATTAATCAAAAGATCAAATAACTCTAAATATTATGAATACCTAAATCAATGTCAAATTATAATAAAATAATTAATACATCATTGTTTAAGAAAAAGAAAACAAAGTAAAAGAAAGCACTCATAGACAAGCTTCATTCTTCTTCTTTTGAAGACCTTCTTACACAACCCTCCTTGAATTGAAGAATTCCTCCTTTGATTTGAGTAATTTTCTGTAATGATCAGTGAATTCTCTCATTTTCCCTTGTATTTTCCATCTATTTATAGGCTTGGGAAGTACCCAAACTCATTGGTATAATGTTCTGGGCCGAGTAGAAGTAGGAAAGTACTAAAACTCCACAGATTACCAAAAATCGCGTAGAAAAATTAAAGCTCTGCTTTTTCCTCAGAGAACAGCCGGCGCCAGTTCCACTTTGCTTTGCTCTGTTTTGACCATTTTTTTGTCACCTCGAAAATTGTGTTAACAGTGCATGGCCAGCGTCGATTCCTCTGTCCTGGCCGGCGCCGCCTCTATTCTGTTTTGCGACGTTTTTGCTTCGTTTTATCCCAAAAATCTATAATAATGAACAAAATACCTTTCTAAGGATAAAATTTCAAATATGAAGGAATATAGCTAGTTATTGAATAAAATGTATCACAAAAGAACCTCAAATAACTAGGAAAAGTATGACTAATTTAGCCCCTATCAGGGAGCAAGACTAGATGCGATTTTTACTGAACAATCCACTTCAGATGCTTTTTATACACATTTTGTGGGATCGACTAAAGAGATATAGTTGTCTGGGACCTGATGAGCTCGAGCAGAGTAGCAAGGGAACAAAAGAGGCCAGGACTACTTCTGATATGATTTTCTTTTCTAGAGTTAGGGATAGGAGTTATTTTGTTTTGTTCTTTATGGATATTTCTTCAGTATTTTACCTTTATTTAGTTTTATTTTATTTTAGACTTATTAGTACTGATTTCTTTTGGATTACTGTAGATATAATCTTTATTGGATACTAAAAACATTGATCCTTCTTATCTTTAATACAAAATTCGAGATTTTATCACTTGGGGAGTATTACTTTTATTCTTTCCTCTATTATTATTTTTAGTCCCATTACATACATTCACATTGCATTTTTTATTGGCCAACGAGGATATTGTCTATTTTAATTATGGGGAGAGATTATGATATATTCTTTATAAGATCATTTATAGGTTTTTTTCGTGGTTTAAAAATTAGTTTGTGAAAATTTGAGCTAAATTTTTTTGATTTTTGGCTTATCTTAACCCGCCTTTAGAATTACTATTCTTTTTTTTTTATTATTGACATGAGCATTTAAAATGAGTTTATTTTGACCGAATTTTCTTAGGTAATTATGTATATTTGATTTGATATGAATTAAATCTTGAGAACTTGACTTAACTTTGTCTAAATTTTACTAACTTGGTGATATTTTATTTCTTAGGATTGGATAAGAAACTTGTGATGAAATTTAAATAAGGAATTTTTGACTTATTTATATTCTATGATCTTCTAGCTAGTCATTGTTTCGAGTTTAAGTCAATGTGGATTGGGACAAAATCATGAGGGAACTGAGTAAAGTAATATAATTACTGAAAATCCTTTACTATATCTGTATTAAGCAATTACATTACTTTGTAATAGAAAGAAAATGAGATTAGAGGGTGATATAAAAGTTGAAAATATTTCATTTTATCTTTATTAGGCAATTACATTATCTTGCAAAAGTGAGTCCATAGACCAATCATCTGTTTACTATTTGGATTGCAGTAGCTTTTGGAAGTTACAGAACTTAAGTAACTCATCATTCCTTGCTTATATGAATCATTTGAGTTATATTATTGACTTGAGAAATGAGATGACACTTGTTGAATAGATATAGATTTGTTTAATCTAATTTCGATGGCTTTGGTTTTGTCTATTCAAATCTATATGTTTACACAAGTTTAGCCTTATTGAATAAACTCGAACTGAATTTTCATCTCAATATAAAATGAATATATTTTTTTTTCATAATAGTCATTGTGGCAAAAAATCTACTCTTGATACGCATGTTTTTTGCTTGGAATGTTTTTATTGTGAGTAGTTGCTTGAGAATAAGCAAAATTTTAAGTGTAGGGGAGTGATGTTTGATCATTGCATTCATAATTCACATAGCATTTGAGGTTTAAATTCTTTAAATTCATTATAAATGACTATTTATCTTCCCTATTCTCTCATTATTTAATGTAGATGAAGAAAGTTGACATAAGAATAGAATTCAAGGAGAAAAAGATTGGAAAAGAGCAACATGGAAGACCTATGGCATTGTTGCCCTCATTGTGCACAGCTACGTGCAGAATCAGAAGGTCAGGAGTCAAGAATCTAGATGTCCACGGTGGCATACATCCTACCTTGCACGATATCGTGCATGTCTAGAAGTCCAAGATAGTAGGGATCCTAAAGCTCGACGGTGTCGTGCATCGCGTTAGTCCTGGCGCCGTACATGTTTCCAACATATGAAGAATTCAAAAGTCACGACGTCATTTTGAAAAAGACCTAATGTATCAGAGCATGCACGGTGATGTGCAAACCACCTTCCATGGTGCTATGCAATATCGTATATGACATCCTGTTTTGTAGATCTTGAGGGTTTTGGCTACCAAACTTGTCAATACTCTTTTTCTTCTAAGAATCAAAGAGAGAAGCAAGAGAAAACAAGGAAAAACTCTGAGAAAACCCTTTGGAATTACAAGAGAAGACCAAGAAGAGAATATCCAAAGTGATTTGAAGAGGAAAAATAGGCAACCAAAGAAAGATTGCAAAAAAGAATATAGATCCTTATCTATCAGTTCTTCCTTTTAGTTCTCTATAATTTGAATTTGTGGTTGCTAAATCTATTTGATTTGAGTTGTAATTAAAGGGTTGTACCCTATATTACTTTTGTATTTGATTATTATTTGATCTATTATTATCTATTTTGAGTAGTCTATCACTTGGCTCTTATTAATTGGATTAAATATTTAGGTAATACTCTTATATTGAACTTGAGAAAGAATGTATAAGATGAGCTCCCTTTTATTTTGATCTAATAAATTTTCTTTCCCTTGATAAACTTGAGAAATGATTTAGGGGATTTAGAACATGGTGATAGATGAAATTATGGGGTCACCTAGAGATAGGGATTCTATAACTTTTTAGCTTTGGTTTTGATTTCCTTAATTTTAGGCATCCTTGGGTTTGATTTATATGAATAGAGATATCTATAAATTAGATTCAAGGGTTGGAGATTCATTATTTTAGAAAGAATGAATTTTAATTTATTTAGAAAATCTTGCCAATGCTTAAATTAGACATTGATTGGTTGAATGATGGTTGATGCTTAGATGTAAGTGGAGATTTCTCTTTAATTGCATGGTCAATCCCCTTTTATCTATTTTAATTTTACCTTGGTGATATCTTAGTTTTGTCTTGGAAATTATGTATATTTTTCTTTGAAATACTTTTGACCACTTGACTTGTGATAGTTGTTTATACTTTTTATTTTGATTATTTGGACATTAGAACTTAGGAGAAATTAGTGGTAGTTGACATCCTTTCTTTTGGATCTTCAATACTTACCAACTACACTCTATACTATATAATGGGTATACTTGTCCAAAATATATGTGCATATGAGTTAAATTGATATTTTATTTTAAAACTTGGTTGAGTATTGGATCTATCTTATATATATATAGCACAAATACTCTTACACTCACAACAGTCTTGAATTTTGATCAAGACTTTTAATTGATAAAAAAAGAAATCAAAACTAGCTTTGCAATAAAATTTAATTGTTTCAAAAATTATTATAATAATATTATCTTAGACACTATATAATAATTAATTAAAGAATAAATCATTTTATCACGTATCAAGTAAATAGTCACATTAATATCATTTATATTCTTTAATAACTCTCATATAATAATTTAAACAAAATAAAAACACAAACAATTCAATTAATTCATAAAATAAAATTAATTATCTAATTTTCTTATAGTAAAATTTGTCGGATATTACAAGGTTGAACGATATTTCGACGTCCTTGATATTTTGGATGATGCCATGAAGCTACGTACCACTCCACTCTACCTAAAAGATACCGCACTCGTGTGGTAGAGATAAAGGTGGGGGAGTTGATGTCATTATAATGTGGGAATGATTTAAGGCCAAAATAAAGAAATAATTCTAACCCACAAATACTGAAGACGAAGCCTCAGGCAAGCTTTGTCATCTCCAACATAGGAATGGTTATATTTAGGAGTATGTATGAGAGTTCTCAGAACTTAAGCTAGAGATATCTAACATGGCCCCTAAGGAGGCGTTGTTCACGTTTATGGACAGACTAAACTGTCGGGTTAAGCTTGAGTTACAATGACAGGGCATGCAAGACATCACCCAAGCCATGGCCGATGCTGAATCTTTGTTTAAGTTTCAACAGAAGGAGATCGGTAAGGACAAAGGAAAAAAGCCTATTCATGGAAAAAGTGGGGAAGACAAGGCCAAAATATCTCCCAAATTGATGAGTTTTAATAAGAACAAGGGAAACCAACCTAAGAACGTTAAGAACGACCAACTAAAATGGCTGACAAAGTGTTTATTATGCTAATAGTTGCATTTTTCTAGGGACTGCCTAAGGTATGGGAAGATAGCAGCCCTAGCCCAATAAGCTGAAGAGTAACGAAGGGTCGCATGTATGAAATATCTCGAGGTGGTCCACGCTAAGGTACAAGATTGACGGAAGTGCCGAATATACATGGACATATCTGTAGTTGGGCACAATATGTTGGCTTTAGTAGACATGGGAGCCAACATCAACTACATGAGTTCCAACATGGCAAAGATTTTAGGTCTAGAGTGGACTTTGGCTACGGGACAATTTAAAGACATAATTAGCACGTGGACACGGTTGGACAGCGAAGCTAAGAACGTGCCCATTCGAATTAGCCAGTGGCAAAGTAAGATCACATTTTCCATTACTCTGTTAGATGATTACGACATTGTTCTTAGCATAGATTTCTTAAATTATTTGAAGCCTGTTATGGTACCAAGTAAGGATACCATACTTAAAATGTAAGGGGAGACACATCGTATTGTGAACCTTTGTCGAAAAAATGAGATGAGCCCGAAGCAACTCAAGAAAGGGATACAACAAGATGAATCGATATTTGCCACCATCATTCTAAACGAAGATCCCTCGACATTCTAGGAAAACGTGGAGGTACCTATTTAACTCGAAATTGCTAAAGTCCTTAAGGAGTTTAAAGATGTTATACTCGAGAATCTACCAAAATGGCTTCCACTAAGACGGGAGGTGGACCATGCGATTGAGTTGATAGACGATGCTAAGCCAATCTCCCAACTGCCATACCGTATGTCTCCTGAGGAGTTTGAAAAACTTAGGAAAAAACTTCAGGAGCTTTTGGAGGCTAAGTTCATTAAACTATGTAAAAGTTTGTATAGGACACCTATTATCTTCTAAAAGAAGGATGGAACTTTTTTTTATCATTTGCAAGATGCTAAGGTTTTATCAAAACTCGATCTTTGCAAGGCCTACTATCAAGTACACATAGTGGAACGGGACGAAGCAAAAACGGCGATCGTTACAAGGTATGGGTCATTCGAGTTTCTTGTTATGTCGTTTGGCCTCATTAATACACCAACTACATTTTGTACAATAATACAATGGGTACTAGCCGACTTCATTGAAAAGTTTATCGTGGTTTACCTCTATAACATTATTGTTTATAGCAATTCCTTGGAGGAGCATGCACTTCATCTTCAACTCGTTTTCAGGGCACTTTAGGACAATAGTTTATATGAGAAAAAGAAGAAGAAGAAGTGCTCGTTTGAGCTAAAATAAGTCTCCTTCTTAGGGTACATAGTAGAGGAAGGAAAGATTCATATGGATCCCCAAAAGATCAAAGTCATTGTAGAGTGGAAGGCACCAACAAAGGCAGCCGAGCTATATTCATTTTGGAGCTTGTTAACTACTATTGTTGGTTTATTGAGGGATAATTGGCAATAGCAGCATTGTTAACTAACTTATTAAAGAAGGATCATGCTTGGAGTTGAACTCTTAATTGTCAACTAGCATTTAAAGCCCTCAAGGATGGTGTCACAAAGGAGATAGTGTTGGCACTGCCGAACTTCACAAAATCGTTCGAGGTACATACCGATGCATTTGACTTTGCTATTGGTGAGGTTCTTATGCAAAAAAGGCACCCGGTGGCTTATGAGAGCCTAAAGTTGAATGACATAGAACAACGATGATCGACACATAAAATGTAACAACCAGGGTTTTTTGGACCGGACCGGCCAGTCGGACCATGAACCGGTCCTCAAACCAGTCCGATTCACCCATTTGAATCGAAAATCTCAAAAATCAGTCAATTTTATTCAAATCGGTTTGGACCGGTCGGTCTACTAATTGAACCGGTCTTTCTTTTTTTTTTTTTCTCCTAAATAAGATAATATATTCATAGAAAAAAATTAAGTTACACAAATGGAATAAATAGTCTATAGTAATAGAGAAAATATCATATTTTTTTCTAATTTCGTTATTTATGTGTTTATGTACTTGAATTACATTATATTATTGATCAATTTTATTCTTAAAAATATTATATTTTTAATTTTTAAATAATAATATTACCGGCTCAATTACGGTTGGACCATTAAACTGTGAACCAGTAAATTTTCCAGTTCGATGTTCGGTCCGATTCTGAAAACAATGGTAATAACCGTCACTTTTGCACTTTAATTGGTTACTATTATGTATAGAATAAGAATTTATATAAGTGTCTAGAATAAGAAATGATCAGTATAATGAGATGAACATCTTGGTGCAACAAAAATATACAGGGGTATTATTAGAATTTTAAAATTTTTGGAGACCTAAATGAAAATTTTGAATTTGTTCTACCCGTACCATAAATATTCAAATTGTAACTAATTTTAGTAGAATAGGAATTTAAGGGTATATTAAGAACAAAAAGTGATCAGTGTGATGAGACGAGTGTTTTGATATAAATTAAGCTATCGGAGGTATCATATGCATTTTCGTAATTTTGACCGTAAATTGTGAAGAATTGAGAATTTTGATTCCTACTATTAAATTCAATGAAATAGAATCCATTAGTGGAATAAAATATTTTTTCAATATAGACTGAATTATAGTTATTTCCTGAAGAAATTATGAAGTGTGGCCAAAATTGAGACAAGCGGTGTAATATGATTGGAGGATAGAAACAAGTGTCAAATTATCATTGGGGAAGTTAGATATTTGTGAGATTATTTTATTTCAAAAACTTATTGAATAAGATTAATAAATTAAAAAATTAATTAAATCAACCAACAGAAAAATGGTTAGAATTTAAATAGCCCACAATAGTTGACTTTGTGACCAATCTTGGTCACAATTTGGACCAAGAAGTCCAACAAGTGGTGGTGGAAAATGGCTGAAGAATAGCCTAAATTTTGGTACACTAAAGGAAGAAAAGAAAGGAGAAAATAAAAGGAAAATAGAATATTGGAAGACTTTTGACCAATTAATGAAACACTTGACCATGCGGTAATTGGTCATCAGAATGGCGGTGGAAGCTGTATTTCAACAGCTAAAAACGGACAGCAACAATAAGAAAGAAGAAAGAAAGAGGAGAGAAAGAAAAGGGAAAGAAAAGCTAGAGAAAAATAGGAAGAAAAGGGGAAAAAAAAAGAGAGAAAGCATTCCAAGAAGAGAAAAGGGAAGGAACTTGGAGCATTTTCAGCCTAGAACAATCAATAAACAAGGTAAAAATTTATACTTCATGAATTAAAGTTGAAGCATGAAGAATAAGGATTGTTTTTATATGAATTTTATTGAAAAAATTCATACGAATTGTGATTTATGTTTAGAAAATATATATATTTTGGCGTTGTTGTACGTGCTATGTATGGTAGTACATTTGGAGGCATGTACACTGTGTTTTATATGATGTTTGAAGGTATTTTGAAGATGGTTTAAAGAGTTATTCATGGCTGCAAAAGTAAAAGAAGAAAATAAGATAGCAAATTGTATAATTGTTGAAGAAAATAGAATATTGTTGTTATTATTCAAAGTTTTTGGTTTTGTAGTTGTTTAAATATGAAAGATACTGATTGTGCATGACTGAAATCAAGAAGTATTATGTGATGTTTAGATGATAAATAAATGATTGTAATGATTAAATGACATATATATGTGATAGGAAAGAAAATAGAATAGATTAAGTGAAGGAAAGGAACAAAGCAGAAATTTCATGCAGCTCTGAAGAAGTAATAAACTGAATAATATGGCTAGTTATTTTGGAACCTCATGACCTGAAACTTGTTGCTTAATGTCTTAGGATCATTTTGGGACCAATTTTACATGATTTGGAGTTGTGAATAAAAAATTATGATATAAATACCAAAGGTTGTCATTTCAGTTACCGGATTGAAGTGCTGAGACATTATGGACAGAACTGAATGACATGAAAAGGGAAATATGTATTTTGTGAATTGAAAATCATCAAGGAAGGTCTTGAGGACATTTTGGAATTAGTTTGGCATCAATCGGACTTGTGAATCAAAAGTTGTGATAAGAATATAAAGGTGTAGCAAGGTGAGAAAAATGCAAAATTTTGGTTTAAGAAAGTAAATGTATGAATTTATTTCATGTGAGCTATTAAAGACATGAAGGAGTAAGGATTCATGTAAAAGCCTTGAAAATATATTTGTAGAAAAAAGTAATGAAAAGGAATGAATTACGTCGAGAAGTATATTCCGTTTTGGTATGAAATGAATAAATAGGAAATTTGGCAATTTTCTTAGTAACATGTAATTAGCGACATGTATTAGTTGTAAATCTTGGAATACTAAAGGAAGTGTGGAATGATAACATATGTAGGTTATCTACTTTAAAGGTCTCGCAAAGGATTAAGGATTACGAACATAGTATAACGAAGGACACGAGGTGAGTCCCACTACTTTTTAAATCTTGTTTTAGCTAAGTGTTTTCCTAAAATGATCATGTACTTTCCCAATACAATTAATGCTTTCTTGATATATTATGAGATGAATGTTACACTTGAATTTGAAAGAATTATCAAGCACTCAATTTCTTGGATATCCTGGATGAATATCTCGTGTGATCCTTTTAATTTCTAAATCCCAATTTTGGTAAAATATTTTCCTGATGTGCTCAACTGTGAGCTTTCTATGTGGATTTGAAAACATGTTGAACAATATAAATCTTAAATTCTTAATTTTCAAAACTTGCCAACCCTTGAATCCAATACATGACTAACTTGAATACTTGATGTAAGTACTGACTTGAATACTTGACATAAGCACTTATTTGAATATTTGGCATATGTACTAACTTGAATACATAGCGTATGTACTAACTTGACTATTGGGCGTAAGCACCGACTCGAATACTTGGCGTAAGTATTGACTGTACTTGAATACCTGAATATTCAAATACTTGAATAAGAATATCTTATACTAAAATTCTTGAATACTTGAATCAGTATGTTTTCACTCAAAATCCTTGAATACTTATTTTGAGAATGTTTTCATACGAGAATTTATGAATTAGCTTATGTTGATATTATTCTTCTTGAGATCTTTTTAGTTGAAAATACTAGCATACACAGGAGTCACTGAGCTTTACACTCACACGTGTGTTATCTTTTTTGAAAAATTTAGCATCGGAGATGTAGCAAAAGTGCGGTAGACTCCAAAGGCTTATGCTCCATCTTGGACCTATTATACCCGTGAGTGTATGTATCAGAAGCCAAATTTTTGTACTTTTTTGTTTTGAAAAAATTTTCGCTGCCTATTGAATGAATGTTGTTATAAAGACTCTTTGTTAAAGTAATCAGACAGGCGACATCCTACAAAGTTACAGCCCATCACGTTATGAAAATATGGGGTGTTACATAAAAAAGAAATGCTTGCAATTATGCACTATCTATGGATTTGGAGTTCTATCTTAAAGCCACTACACATTCAAGATTAAGACCAATAGTAGGGTAGTGAGTTACCATCAAACTCAGAAGAAGCTCTCTAGCTAGCAAGCTGGATGGTTGGATTGCTAGGCAGAATTCAAGTACAAGCTTAAGTATAGTTTGGGTAAGACTAACGTTATGGCCAACACCTTAAGCTATAAGAACATCATAACCCTAATAAGAAGCACACCTAAGGGATGACTCCCAAAACAGATCAATGAGGGATTAGAGCATGCCCGTTAAGCTCAAACGTTCAAAGAGTTAGCCAAGGAGTAGAAAATGACACAATTTTGGGTACAAGATGAGATTCTCAACGCAAGTGCCAATGAACTTATGTACCGGCATGGGACAACTTGAGATGGGACATTCTTAAGGAGTATTATGACAGTCAGTATGCTGACCATCCCGAGATATATCGCATGTTGTCTATGGTGTAGAAATGATTCTATTGGCCGAGGTTAGGAAGACTACGTGGATGCCTATGTTCATACTTATCTTGTGTACCAACAAGATAAGGCTGAAAACTAACTGCACATAGACTTGCAACAACTATTGCAAGTCTCTGAGAAGGTTTGGGACAGTGTCTCTATGGACTTCATCATTGGTTACTAAAGTCGGACAGATGCACGAGTATTCTTGTAGTCATGGACCTACTATCCAAGTATGCCGAGTTTATTCCCACTCTAAAGGAATGCACTGCGGATGTGATGGCCAAGCTATTCATGAGATACGTGATTAAGTATTAGGGACTGCCTATATCAATCGTGAGTGACAAGACTTATGGTTTAGGGTCCAATTTTGAAAGGAACTCTTCCATCTATTTGGAATAGCACTTAACATGTCTGTTGTTTGAATGAAGACACTCGATCGGCCCAACTTTCTCAAATGCCCACCACCAGCCCTTCTCCTTTCCGGGTCTGGATTTATCGCGTCGTTTCAGTCGTCGTGGTCGACGGGGAAGAAAGAAATGAATTAATGTTCTTTTGGGAAAATGTAGAATAATACACCTACTGAGACAAAAGCCAAATGTGAGTCTTGACTACAATACACCCAAAACTGGGGGACGGATGGAACATATTGACAACCTACTCGAGATGTATCTTCGACATTACATGACCTTAATCAAAAGGATTGGGCGAGACTATTGAACACGACCTAATTCTTCTACAACTTACAAAGGAACGAGAGTACTGGCAAAAATCCATTTGAGATAGTCTTGGGGTTTCAACCGATGACCCCCAAGGATATCGTGGCCAGTAACAAAGGGTCAAACCTTCCAGCTTGTCGGTTTGCCAACGATTGGCAAGATCGAGTAGACGTGGCTAAGTTATACTTGGAGAAGGCCGCACAATATGCCAAGAAGTAAGTCGACTAAAAGAGAATGTTCTGCGAGTTTAAGAAGGGGGGACCAAGTTTTGGTGAAGCTATACCAGTACAAAAGGGATTGGGGCATACATAAAGGACTAATAAGACGAATATGAGGGGCTATTCACTATTCTTAAGAAAGTTGGGACTATGGCTTACAAAGTGGAGTTGCCCAAGGGTATATCCCAACTTCATCTGGTTTTCCACGTGAGCCTACTCAAGCCATACCACAAGGACCCTAATGATTTTTCAAGTAACATTTCCAAAAGAGTACCAGTAGGAATGAGGGACGAGTATGATAAGGTTGCCGAGGAGATACTATCAGATTGTATCATCTATCACAAGATTTAGGCACCATCGAAAGAGTACTTAGTGAAATGGAAAGGCTTGCCAATGTCCGAGATCAATTGGGAGCTAGTGGAGAAATTTTGGCAATTCACTAAGTTACTCAAAAAGTACGAAGAATCTAAGGTATAGGGATGATGCTTAACTCAAGTGGAGGAGAATGACACGACTTGCATGGAGTCAATAGTCGAATGGGACACAATTGACAATAAATAGAACCAACGAGTGCCTGAAGAGCCAATGCTCTTGGCGCCCGGGCACGATGCACGCACGGCACAAGCTGACACGAGATCGAGATAGGCACGACAGGTTGTTTCGAGCCGTTGGGACTGTTTTGACCTGTTAATTTTTGAGAGATTTGTAGAATCTTTTAGAAGGTTCTAGATCACTCTAGGATCCTCTTGTATATAATAGAGAAACCTAGAATTGTATAGAATTTTCTTAAAGGTCTAGAACCTTGTAGACCATCTAGATATTTATGCAAGTTGTAGCCAAGTTGGCAAGTTGACAACTTACAAGAATTCTCTAGAACCCAAGGCTTTGCCTGTAAATAGGGCAAAACTCTCTTATTTGTAACCAACTAAGTTTGGAATACAAGTAAAGTTCTCTCCCAAGGCTCTCTTGCTCATTAACTATCTTAGTCTTCTAACACTTAGCGTTCTTTTAAACACTTAACCACCACACTTCCTTTTTTCTTTCTATCTTTCATTCTCTTTTTAGGCTGATCTAGCTAAAACCCTCTAAGTTAGTTTTAGAAGTTGCTAAAGCCGCATGGGCTATTAAGTGTGAAATAGCCAACCATGACATAAGGAAGTTGCTTTGGCTGAAGAAAACATAAGGGGTGTATACTTTGAAAACATGAGAGAAAATGGTTGAAGAAGCAGACAACACTACTCTTTGAGTATAAGGACAAGCTTATGAGACCTCCAAGTCTCATTTAAAAAATGCAACATTGTTTAGAAATTTATTTTTTCCAAATTTCAAATTCCCATTTTTTCTGTTGGAAAAAAATAAATTTGGAGTAGAAATGTCACATTCTAAAAATTTGACTTATTTTTAACATATCCCATTTTCAAAATGCTACCTTCCCATTTTAGGAATTTCTTACCAAGCCATTCCACTGTCGGAATTTTCAATAAAAACTGTTCCATTTAACAGAAGTTCTATGAGAGAAGAGAATGGAAAAGTAGTATCATTGAAGTTCAGTGTTCTTCAAGAGTGAGAAAGGACAAAAATTACTTTTTCATTTAGAAGTTTGGAGAAAAATAAAAATAAAACTAGACTATTTTAGAAAAATAATATTTAGAATTTTTATTTGTTTATTAAAATATAATGATTAATAAAAATTTTATAAATCAAGAATTTGTCTATTTTAAAGTTATTACATATACATACTATATCTATAAGTTTCTTACTAACCTTTGCAAGAAACTTTTTAATCATAACAATCTCATCTATCAGTTCATTCCTCTCTAGTTCTTTTTATTTCTTTCTCCCAAAATCTATCAAACCAAGGAGAGAGGCATTTCTCTCCAATCCCCCCCTTTTTTTTTCTCTCCAAAACTCTCTGTCCAATCTAGACCTACTGGGTTAAATTCATTCAAGTATCCAAAATATAGGGTATTGATAATTGAATATTTATACTCATGACAATTGAGTATTCAATTTGGATGGATGTCATTTATTTTTTATTTGAAAGATGTTAATTCTTGACTTTGATCATTCTTTGCACTTTAAATTTGAATTTTCTACATTACTCTCATCATCTTTTCTCCCACTTCAAAATGCATCCCCCTTTCTCTCTCCTTCTCCTTCATCGGCTCTCTCCTTCTAATCCTCTTTTTTTTTAAAAGGAAAAATAAAGACATAAATAGAAAATAGAGTATTAATCGAAAACTCATTATACCATAATCTAGGGTTGGGATAAGTGAGGTTCTTGTGTGTTAACAAATGTGTTGGGATATTCTCGTCGCTATAAATAAACAAAAGTGAAAATTTATTATATTAAAAAAAGTAAATCGACAGATTTAATCCCTAAACTTTTTTTAATTGGCAAGTTTGGTCCTTAATCTTTATTTTTTCAAAAATTTTTATCCCTTTTTTTTAGTAAAATATTTGATCCTTTCATCCAACGTCTATTTTAGGGACCAAATTTGCCAATAAAAAAAAAATTATGAACTAAATCCACCAATTTGTCAAGTATTAAAAGACTCAAGAGTAATGATTTCTTTTACAAGTCTAATGTGCGTGCAGGTGATAAATATAATGTAAGATAAGCGTTGCATGATCGATCAGAAGGAGGAAAGAATAGGTAGTACTTCTATTGATTTTTTTTATATATTAGAGTAAAGTTTTGAAATTAAAGAAGTTATTAAATTTATAAATTTATTTTTTTAAAAAACTTCACTTTAAAATTTTCTTAATTTAATGAAGTTAAATTATTTACTTAATACTCTCTTTATCTTTCTCTTTTCACTTTGGAATCTATATGGACTATTATTATGTAAGTTTGAAAAAAAATTACATTTTTAGTTAATAATAATTCTTTATTATTTAAAAATAAAAGTAAAATACAAAGCTAGGTGTTAATATTAGTTAATCTTGTATTGGAAATAATAAAATTAATTTGAATTTTTTTTAAAAAAAACCAATTAATGTCATGATTTACTAGAACAATAACAATATTATTAAATTTGGAATTTTTTTATATAATGACAAATATTTGTGACAAAAAAGGTTTTTCTATGCATATGTAATTTAGATAAATAAAAATATTTGTGATAACTAATTTATATATTAAATTTGTTAAGCTTTTAAAAAATATAATTATTATATGTCCTTATTAAAATTCATTTAAGATGGCTATATAAATTAAAAAATCAACTATAAATTATATAAATTATGACAAATAAAAAAATTGAGAGAGTATACTCTCAATTCAAAATTAAATCATCATATCTCTCTTCTTAATTTAATTGTATCAAAATGAATATTTATTTTTAAAAATAAATATATTTCCTTTTAAATTTCTCTCTCTCTCTCTCTCTCTCTCTCTCTCTCTCTATATATATATATATATATATATATATATATATATATGCAAAATTGGAAGATTTAGTCCGTAAATTTTTTTTTTTTTCAATTGACAAATTTGGTCCTTAAAAATAGATAGTGACTTTACGTTGATCGTCACATGTAGATGGAATGATCAAATATTTTATTCGAAAAAAGAAGAAAAATTAAAAAAAAAAACAATTAAAAATAAAGATTAGGCACCAAACTTACTAATCGAAAAAAATTTAAAGACTAAATTGTCACCTTAAAAATGTCATTATAACTAAGAATATACTCCTTCCGCCCCTTTTATCTGTTTTTTGTTCAAATTTATCAATTCTATTAGCAAACTAAAACTACATTAATTGTTATTTTTTAACAAATCTCACTCTCTATATATAGAGAGAAAGCAAGAGAAAAAAAAAATCTAACACTAATTTACAGTTATATTCGTAATTTAAATTAAAAACATGTAAAATATTTCTATTTTTAAATAAAATTTGTAATAAAATAATAATTTAATTAATTATAAGTATTCCTTACAATACGACTCCTAAATTTGACTAACGTATATTATTCTTCTTATGCATGAAAAGAAAAAGCAAGAATATACTCTACATAATAGGCGATATATTAATATTTTTTGCCTTCTGCGATTTTGTAATCTCAAATATATGTAATTTTGCTCGTAATCATTTTCATGTTCGTAAGATAGGCAACATCCAAAACCTTGTTACAGTCCAACGAGGCACGAAAAAATATCGGACCGTTACAGATTATCCAATTACATCTTAACTCCCTTATTCCAATGGGGAAGAAACATAACAAAAATAGTCTGTTAGAACATTAAATTCATGGCTTCTCACTTCCTCCTTTTCCTTTTCTTTGATTTTTGTACATCCGAGTCAGTTTTCTTCTTTGATTGCCCTGAGAAATTTGGAGAATTTTGGTGCTTTTCACTGTGCGGTTTTCGAGTTGCTGGTTCATGCACAACTTCTTCCTTATCTTGGGCATCGGCAACAATCATGTAATCCTCCTCATCAGAACTAAGGATCAAGTCCTCCACAATATCTTCATCCAGAGCAACCTCTTCCTGAGGTCCCTTTCTCTTCTTTTTCTTTTCTTTAGGATGCGAAGGCCTGTGAAAAACTAACTTGGTTAGTTAAACATATTACAGTCTTGCAACAGAGTACGACACTATTTGCATAATTACACTGGGTCCTTTTGCTTGCCAGGCATGCTTCTATTTTTCTTTTATGGGGTGCAGGGGGTGACCAGGGAGGGAGATGGGGCAAGGCCAATAACGGGGTATATAATTGGGCCTGTCAAATTTGAGAATGATGGAGAGAGGAATATACTTGGGATCACTTCCAGGGAGCCAGGATGAATTGAAGACAGCAACACCATCGCCATTCACATCAAGAGTATCTTCATCTTTGTCAACTATCTCATTTCCAAAGGTTGATGCATGCTCACCCACAAGTAGACTGGAGAAAATTCAGAATAAACTTCAGCTTTGATATAATGTCGTATAATATGGAGAGAACGTGCCATGTAGTAATAAATCTAGCAAACCTGGATTCTTTTATCAAGCTATATCTTTGTCGTGCTCTCTGGTGTAATATGGCTGCATATTGGGACAAGGGGCTAGACCCTGATTTCTTTTCATCCTAGATAATAGCAATGAAATTGTACAATTAAAAAGCAGCCCATCATAGAAGATGGCTCTTGACAAAGATAAGTGCATAAATAAGCTAAGAGGAACTTTATTAGCTTGCAAGTAAAAGGAACTTTATTATTTAAATGATTAAAGCAGGTAGAAGAGTAAAAACTCCTAAGCAACAAATCAGTCTGATAAATAAACATAGAGAGGATGAATTTCAAAACCTCAAGGAAAGATGCTGCTTCCGGATCATTGGGTAGAAATGAAACCATCATTCGCTTCTTATTTGTGAACTCACAATTGGCTTCAATCTGTTTACAGAACAGTAGCAACATTAGCTTGTTCTATGCACAAGTTCCTTGATCTAACTAATAAAACTAGGTTATTTTGCGAAGTAACAAAGGAACAGACAACAGTATATTAAGTTTGTTTCTCTCTGAACATGGGAAACCTAGAGCCAATTTCAACAATGCTTTACCTGACGAATGAGTTGCCTCATCTCGCGCCGGAACCTGTCAACTTTTGTAGATTTACCAAACTTACGAAGTCGAACAGCAGGAACGAACGATAACTCATAGAATGCGGCAGAATAACTCCATTGGGCTAGATGCTCAGTCAGCTCTTCAATCACAGAGAAAACACACGCCTCTTGAAATGCTTTTGTTTTCAAGGCTGACTTACTTACCTATCATAAGAAAACCTAAATCTGAACAGTAGGCCCCAATTAAAATAAGAAGTTGACGATGAAAGATAAACCAATTAAATTACCCTCAGCAAGGAACGAAAATCAACAGCTTCACCAAGTCCTCCTGTAGGTGGTCTACCCAATTCTTTAATTTCAAGCATGTCCAACAGCAGCAAAGAAACAGGAATAAAGGTACCAGTAGAAAAGGCAATTCTATTTAGCATTTGGATACATCGCAATCTGAGTGGGAAATACTGAGCAGTTGGAACTAAACGAGCTGCCCCGCTAATTATCTGAGTCAGCGGATAAGCAAGGTGTTTGAGATCAGCTTCTGAACTGTATGCACAGACAGCACCGGTCCAAAGTTCAAGGCAGTTGATAAACTTCCATCCATAAACCTTTCTAAGTAGCTCCTTCAAGGATCAAAATTGTACATAAGAAACACTGTCAGCAGATCCACAGAAGAATCATTTGTAGCAATGCATAACAATACGAGAACAGCAAAACTGTATGAAACATTTGTACTTCTTTAAAGTTTGAAAAAGAAAGATCATCTCCAGGAGATGAAATTCAACATCCTTGAGACACAAGCTTCATTGAAGCAAATGAAGTTTCTCTTCCAAAAGACACACACATGGTCATGCAATTTCACAAGAGAAATACATGTATACACTTATACCATCCTAGATGCAATATAAATCATAATTCATGATTTTAGATAGTAAAATGTGACAGTAGAAACCCCATAGACACAGACATAGTGAGAAATATTAAATTACACAAGCAGTTATTACTAGTGCAATAAGCCAAGTACAAAGCAGTTAGCATCATAATGTCTGAACAACTTAACACACACCAATTTAAGCCTCAACAAAACAATTGCAGTTCAATTCAAAACTTATTCCAAATTTTCCAAATCGAATCCTAATCCATATTTCCTCATTGCAAATCTTGAAAATGTTGTTTTGGATATATTTCATTCCAAAATTTCTATTTCTTCCATAGAAATATCATTCAAATTTTTCATTAGAATGAAATTCATGAGTCGGCAAAACATAAAAGTAGGAGGGGAAAAAACCAAAAAAGATGGAAGAAAATGATGAAGCTGAGAAGTATGAGAAACAAGAGAAAGAAATCCAGGCAAACGGAAAAGTGGATTGGAGAAAAACAGGGGTTGGTGTCTCGATGAGGAAACAAAGGGACGGAGAAGAAGAAAACAGGGGAAACTAGAACAGCAAGAAAGGCTATATCTTGTGGCAGAGAATCAGTGCGTCTTAGTCTAACGGTCATGTTTAGACCTCAGAATTCTATTCCTTCCCCCCCCCTTTTTGGTACTTTAAATTTCATTTTGCTGAATCAATTCATGGAACAACCAAAAATATCATCACCCTGATCAGAAACAGTGAAAACCTAATAATTTCGATAAATCAATGAGCTGGGCTTTTGGTGCTCATTCTTATTGTTATTCTTTGCACATTTTGCACTGAAGCCGACATGTACACACTGTACTTTGCTTCCAGGGACAATTGTGCAGCGGCTGCCTTTGCAAACTTCAACCACCATGCTTTTCATGCTTGACAACAGTATTTGAAGAAAAAAGTCATATGGGATGCACAATCAGGCTATGTTTTTCAGCCTTTGGCTCTTGCCAAAGATAACAGGAAGCTATACTTAAAAGCAAACTTCACAATCTTCTATCTCATTAATAACAGGAAGTAGATCATTCTTTACTTCTATTTTCTAGAAGTTCTAGAGTCTCTACTTAGTCCTGTTTTTGAACAGAACATATGAAATGCTCACGTATGTGTGCCCGCGTATGCTTACAGAAAGCTCTCTCCCAGAGTATCCAGGGGTCAACTACTCACATTATGACCTATATAGGCCAAACTTTCTGCAAATCATGTGCCCTTTAACATGTTTGCATTCCCTTACCCCATACTGATTTTTGGCGAGTTTGTTTAATAGGCATCTTATATTGGGATGGGCATCCATCTCCTCTTGAAAATTTGTAAAGACATGGATAAGAGAATCTGAATACTAAGAATATCACTTTCCCTCTTTCTTGAACCAAGAAATATTGGTTCAGGTATTTGTAAAGACGTGGATAAGAGAATCTGAATACTAAGAATATCAATTTTCCACTATAAAGGGAAGCTGAAAGCTGCAATTATGGTAGTTATCTTAGGCAACTATCCCTTTATTTAAAAAAGTCGCATAAATCTGAATAAGATAACTATTCCCCTTTACATATTCAAGATCAATCCAAATAAATGAATGGTTTATATTCTCTAGATATGAGGTGCCCACTCCTTCATAACCAGTCCTGCCAAATTACTTTTTTGAGCCTTTAATGTTGGCATCATAGCCTTTTCCATTTGGATATACTAGTCTTCTTTGAAGTCCAAAACCATCTTTAAACCTTTTTATCCTAATTTTTTCTCTGTGGCATATTTTATACACCTAAGCAGCATGCATGGACATTTCTTTTAGACAAAATTAAAGGGTTTATCCAAACATTTCAATTTATTTTTCCTATATTAATCACAGGTGTTGTGTGAGATATCAGGATAAAATCAGAACACTACGGCGTAGATATGAGACTCATAAAATGTTTGGTGTAAAATTGAGATCAGCAACCAATGGTAGAGCCCAAATAATCATTTAGCCTTTGCTTTTTAGATTAATACAGAATTGAGTACCAATATATACATTGCCACCCTTATTGTGTAGCTCTCGTAATGATGAGTTTCATAGCAAATCCACCACTTCCAAACAAAAACAGCAATGGATTTGTGAGAACATAATTGGTAAGCAACCTTGAACATCCAGGTCTTGGTTGGCTGTTGAACCCGGTGGTAGGAGACCATCTAGCTTGGTTTGCAGGTCAATTATTTGGTAAGATTCTTTTCATTTCTACATGTTATGGCCTAAGTGCTAAATTACTGACCCAACTTTCTCAGATGGGTGTTCACCCCAAAGCAAAGTGTTCCAAATCACATGTGTACATCCATTAGAAACTTAGTGCAACATGGAAATTCCCGTTGCGAGGAATCATCAAAGAAATGAAAAAGAGGTTGACATCTTTACATGGGTTTGAGAGATTGTTCTCTAGCTCACATGAGTTATTTGATTTTTTTTTTTTTTTTTTTTTTTGAGAGAGAGAGAGATTGTCCTCTGGCTCACGAGTCGGTTGAAGGTTTTTTTTTTTTTTTTTTAAAAATAATAACTGAAACATATGGTTCAAAAATCATTAAGAGAAGACAAATATGCCTCTAAATATAGAATTAAAACTGTTTGTAAGCAAACAGATTTATTTATTAAAAAAAATTATATATACATTATAACAGATAAGAAACACGAGAAAAAATACCATTTTTTTGCTGGAAATCGTCTCACGCAGAATTGTTGCTAACTGCCGAATGAACAGAAAAGCATGCTGATATGCAGCCGAAAGGTCCACTCTGAGCAACTCAACGAAACAATTACCAAGGAACTGGATGTGCTGGAGCTTTGGTGCAGTAACATACTGAGAGTTTAACACATAAGCTTTATACATTCCTTTGATGCAATCATCAAAACAGTCAGAACCAAGTTGCATGCATAAATCTCTCAAAAATAAAAATGAAACAACTGGCAGAGCACCTCCCCCTGTGCCCCAGAAATGAAGAACAACCTGAAAGCATTACAATCCAGCTGTTAGATAACCACTTGATTTGCACAGCAGCAACAAGAGCAAAATTGGAATCCACTTTTACCAATAATACCCCAACAAAACTGACAGAGAAAAAGAACCTCCTCCCCCTGGACCCATGAAGACCAAAATCGAATCCTTTTTCCATCTTCAATTTTTAAATTTCATATTCCCTGGAGTACTTACTTTACAAGCCAATTGATTATTTGTACCAAAATTCATCTCAAACAAAGAATGAGAAAGTTAAGATCTATATGCTGATGTCCAAAAACTTCTGTTAGCTACTGCAATCTCAAACATTCTAAAGCAGATAAAGGTAAGTTTCTTGTGGATATATATTTCTTGAGTAAATTTTTTCCCTCTCCTTTTCTTCATGCCGAATCGAACCCAATGCCTAGCTGGGATTATTACATTGGATTGATCAGCTGAATGGTATCCTCTTTTTATGGACTTCACATAAAAATGTGACCTACTTTGCCAATTGAGGCTCAAATCTGAGCCTTGTTGTTCATGAACTTTAACTCCAGGGAAGCTCATTCAGTTATGGAATCCATTGAGGGCTCTTAACTTAAGGAGGGGGGGATAGGGGTGACACCACCATTCCTAGCTAAAAAGTATCATGGAGTTCCCAACTTTCCTAGTGATTCCGTTAGTTACAAAATTATTACATTAATCTATTCCTGAAAATTTCCTAGATGAGAGAAATATAGTTAATATTGGAGTATTGACTATAGTAGTCAGATCCAAGGCCAAGTCCACAGGTCATGTTCAGGGCAGAAACAGATTATCCCAGTTCCCTTACTAGAACTACATGCATCATATTGGACTTTTTCGACAATAGATAGTGACTTCTACCACGTGGTATATTTATCCATTTCCTTCTTACAACATGTCTGACTTCCCTTTATATTTTTTGTTCTTTTTTCTATTTCCTCATTAATGTGCAGCCAAGATGAAGGGAGACCAAAGGGGATGAGGTGGAGAATAGACCGCAGCATAACTCCTTAAGGTTCTACTATCTTCTAAAATAGAAAGTTTAAAGAGGATTAAGCAGATCGAAGGTAAGAAAATACAAGTTTTACCTTTACATACTTCCTCAAGAGAGCAGGAAATGCAGCCAAAAATATACACGAGTATCTTAGCCTCCGCAAAGTAAAGGAGACCATTTTTGTATCTGTCATTTGGTTCAGAACATGCAGAGCATTTCCAAGATATGACTTCACCAAGTTGTTGTGGTTCTTCCATTGTCTTGTATTCATCAGATCCCTTATACTATTTCTGTTTCCTCCAGAAGGGGGTAGCTTCAACAATCCCCGTAGAATTCCATCCATTTCACTTAAAACAAATAACATTATCTTATTGAAGACACTGCTTGACATGGTGCTAAACTTGTCTGTAGATTCATTGTCATGATCATCACCGTAGTGACAAGCAGTTCTAAAAGCTCTCATAAGAGAACGTACTGCTCCTAAACTCGTATTCTCTTGAATGGACTTACACCAAGAATCAACTATCGCACTAGTAATTACATTTTTAGAAGACTTCTCTTCTGCTTCCGATACATTTAAAATGTGTTCCATATGGTGCCCATCTACGTCTTCCTCTTCTTCCATTTCTTCACCTTCTTCTAATTCTTCACTGTCAACGTCATTGGCATCTTCCTGCAGATAGTTTTTATTTTTTATTTTTTATTTTTTTTAAGTTGCACATTCATTTCAATTCAGAAACAAAAACCACAAGCACAAGGAAAGCCCAGAGCTCACATCAATGTCTTCATCATTAAAGTCCAAAAGCTCCTTATCATGCTCTTTCAAGAATTCATAGAACTCTGGATCCTGCAGAAAAGCATTGTTAAACATAGGGAAAACCAATGAAAACATAATTCATGATGAGAAACAAAATATTTTCTTGTTCTCATAAACTAAATTAGGAGTTCTTCAAAACCACATTCAATTGAATATGATACATCATGCTGCACAAACTTCAGCAAAGAAATTCAAAAAAGAAGCAATATAAAGGAATCACGTTTCATTGCTTTCATACCAAATTAGAGTATACTAACACATGATCGCAGCAAACCAAAAAAAATAAAAATTCATTTGACAGCAAATGATAATTAAATTAGACCAAATCTTCTCATAGTCACATTCTCCTGATTTCCATACAACAAGACATGCATAGTTACACAAAGAATAAAACTTTCAAAAAGAGGTTGCACTTAAAGTTAAATTTCTCTTAAAATTTATTTTCTTTTTTCAGCTCATATACAAAAAAAAAAAATTACAAAAATAATATAGATTAAGACCTTCTCTTGAAGCCTCTGTAACTGCTTCATATGCTCTTGGGCTTTTTTCTTTTTCGCTGTCGAAACACTCTTACTTGAACTCTTCTGCTGTGCTTCCTCTTCCTCGCTGAAGAGGGTCTCATCCTCTTTCTTGGATTTCTTTCCTGCTCAGATGATTCAAAATTCCTTCATAATCTCAGACGGTATTCTAACACAAAAATCACACCCCAGTTGCGAGAAAATAGTAGGCAACAGAATAAATGCAGATGAACAAAAGAATGAATGTTCGACCAACCTTTCCTTCTAGCACCCATTGTCACTGAAGAGAAGCTGATGATTGGGAACAGAATAACAAGCTTTAGTGGCCAAAACGCTAAATTAAGGGTTTGGTCCAAGATTCAGTAGTAGGCACGGGTCCAATTCCAGAACTTGTTGTTCCAAACCTTCCAGGCCGGACCCAAAATTTGCTATGGGCATCAGCGCAACGGACCCGGATCGATTATGGATTAGGATTAATTACAAATGAACCCCTGCACTCTGTAAATTTTAATTATCCCTTACAATTTTAATTGTTCCAATAAGGGGTGCTCAGCAAAATTCAAAACGGATCAATCCATACCAATTCAAAACAGTTCGGTGTGGAGGTTAATTAAATTCAAATCTTAGTTTGGTTTGAAAAATTACTCAAATCGAACACAATAGAATTCATATAGTGTTAATTTCTGGGGTTTCTTAAATTTTTTGTAAGAAATTTAAATCTAATAGTAGCTTAATATTATTTTTAAATTTTGACTTGTATACTAATTTTAAATTAATAAGTTTGAAATTCAAGTAAATCGTTGCTCAAAGTTGATATTTCTAAGTTTGCCTTGTAAAGAGAATTTAGGAATATTTATAAATAATCTTGTACCCTAATTAGTAATTAGTATATGAATTTGTTTAGTAGCCTTTTATCCCCACCACCTATAAGTTGCATAGTATTGATAAAGTATATTTTTGCGTTGTGTTATTTAATCATGTTTTTTGAATTATGAAAACAAATCAAACTTAACAATTAGTTTGATTTGATTTAATACTCAATTTTCAAATAAAACTAATAACATTAATTCGAAAATTTTCAAATTGAAGTTATTGGTTTTATTTAAAAAATGAGTAAAAACGAACCTAATTGGACCATGAATACTATTAGTTCCAATTATCCCCCACAATTAAAATTCCATCCAAATAATTAAATGGCTATGAACGGCTAACGTAAAGTGTATTATGCACTTTATTTCTTGCTTTGTTTTGGGCTAAAAGACTTTTTTAGGCCCTAGGAAAAAAAATCGACGGCGAGGAAGATTAGGATTGCAACAAACAATATTGCAAGGGAAAAAAAAAACAAAGTCTAAATTTATTTCTAGCTAATTACAACCCTAAAAAATGACTCGGATTGCAGCACTGGTGCACATTTGATTTGGAGTGGGATTGCAAAACCGGTGCTTCAATTTTGGTGGAGATGGGAGGAAAGGTTAAGGAATTTGTGGAGAGGGAAAATAGCGACGAGGAAAGTGGTGGGGGGAAGATGATGGGTTAGGCAAAGGTGATGGCAAAAAGAAAGTAAGAAATGAGGATGAAGGCACACTATCAAAGTACAAAACCACAAAAGCTGTGGGTACTATTTCTAGAAGTAAAACGCAATAGAGGTTTCTTAGTATTGCAAATAATGGTATCTTGTAATACTCTATTATTTATGTATCCCAAAAGGGGTAGAGATGTCGCCTCATCTTTAAGATAGGGGTATTTATAATCAGGTAAAAAAAATGAAAGAAATAATTTAATTAAAATTTATTACAAACAAAATCAATATTTACACAGGTCTCAAGACAGCTAATAAATTCTTAAAAGAAAATACAATCATAATAAAAATAAAATTCTTCTGGCTTCTAGGCAAGCTCGACCTTCAAAGCAGGACTTATCTGAAAACGTGATATAAAACATGGTGAGAAATACATTTCACTATTGGCCAATAACTCTTGTAGCATATGTTAAGGTTAACAGGTATATTAGTTGAGTTTTGGAGGAGAATTTCAAGGTTTTTTATTTCAAATTCAAACTAAATTGAATGGAGAAAAACTATGAGTGATTAGAGGTATTTTAATGGTGGTTTTGGCTGCCATGGCAAGAAGAAGAAAAGGTGATCAGCTTAGCACATTGAGAGGGCTGAAACTATGAGGAAGAAGAAGATAAGAAAAACTGATTATATTATGCTATGATTGCTGGAAAAATTCTGGTAATATGTGTGTATTATTGTATAGAGTTTTTAGGTGTTGGTTGAGGTTTTGAATTTCCAATTCAAAAGATATTGTATGGAGAGCTTGTTGCTAGGTTGCAGGAGCACTTTAAGGTGCCACAATGGTGGCTGACCAGCTGCTTGATGTAGTAAGAATGAACTGAGGAAGATGATGATTCTTGGAGCTTAATGTAAATGGAAATTTATACAAAAGTGGAAACTTGATAAAACTATGGTGTTTTGTTGAAAATAACCAAGGGTGGGTTAAGCTACATTTCTTTTGTGTGTGTAACTTGGTCACTTGATTTTATGGCTGCTATCACCAAGAATAAATCCCAACTTTTCACTTCTTAAGGATAGCTGGTACACAAGAGATGAGAAAGACATGCTCCAATAGTTTTGGTCATGGTGTGACTAAACGGCTTGGAGAACTGCTCAAGAAATATTTCTAGCTTCCCAACCAAACAAGGAGTGTGGTTTCCTTAGGAGCTAAAATAGATATTTAATTTTTGAAAACCAAGAATCTCTCCAATCTCTTATTTCCTCCTATGTTTCGGCCAAGGTAGATCCAATTTGGCTGAAATTCTAGTGACATATGTAGCTAAGAATTGAGGACAAGCAACTTAAATATACGAGAATTCAATTTGAAAGGAAGTTTGAATTTAAAAGGGTTATGACAATGAAACACAAATATAGGAAATGAAGGTTTTATCCAAATCTCCTCAAGTGAGATTTGAACTTAAGTCACCAAGGGACAAACTCCAAGCTCTAACCAATAGTCCTCTATGTTCTCTATTCCAACTCACTTACTCCTACCCCATAGCTCCAAACTTACCTAATTCTCTTCCCATAGCTCAAAAATAAATATGCTCCCTACTTCTTGGTAAAGCGTATTATTCTAACACATAATTAAAATACATATAAATAATTTTTAAATTCATTAAATTTTTATCTAAAAACATTTGCACATGAGATATGCAATGCAAGCTTACCCTCTAATTCAAGGGTAGGTTTAAATGGAGTTTTATATATCGGTTTATGAACATCAAACCTAAAAATCTACCCATAAAAGTTCCCAAATACAAACAAAGTAGTAGTAGTAACTACTACTACTACTACTACTACTACTACTACTACTACTACTACTACTACTACTGTGCAATATATAAGCATATGATAGGGTATGATCCCTTTCATCTAACTCGGTGCAACCCAGTTTGCTTTATCTCTCATTTCCATTTCCTCTACTTATTTATATATGGTTGGCAATAATGCCAAAGCAATTTTCCTCTTTCAGAGCACTTTTTGTTCAAATGACATTACTTCCTTTTGATCAAATAGAATCAAATATTAATCTTCTAATTGACTACAAATTAAGAAGTTTACCAAACTATTTCATCTCTCTATACCCTAATTTCCTCCCACTATTTATTCATTCTCTTAATTTTTAGTTATTCACTCCATCTATTCTTTTTAAAATTTTCTTTTTTCCTCTCTCTCTCTCTCTCTCTCTATCTTCGTGCTCCTAAAACAAAATGTTACCATGATCCATTTACTAGAAAAAAGTTAAATTCTAGTACTCCCTAACACTTATTTTGTAAGCAATATTAAAATTTGGACTACTGAATTAAGCTTTATTGTCATGAATGATCTCTTCAATCAAGCCTCCAGAAGTGTCTGGAAAGCCCTCAACATTGTAGCCATCTTTTCGAATGTCCTTAAGAACGGAAAAGATAAGAAGAAGACATTCAGATATGTGGCAATTCTAACATTGCTTTGTTTGGTGGGAAGCTGATCTGTACATTTGTAATTAAAGGTGCTATTATTCATGTAACTTATATAGGTAAATGATGAACAAGCTAGTAGGCTTAGGACAAATTTGGTGGAAAAATATTGTTGATTATTTGTTTGATTTGCCTTTAATGTTGTTGTAATACTTTGTTGAGAGAGAGAGAGAGAGAGAGAGAGAGAGAGAGAGAGAGTGTGTGTGTGTGTGTGTGTGTGTGTGTGTGTGTGTGTGTGTGTGTGAAAATTAGGAGAATGAATAAAAGGTGGGAGAAAATTTAAGGAATAGAGAGATGGAATAATTTGTCAGTTTTCTTAATTTGTAATCAATTAGATATTAATATTTAATTCTCTTTAACCAAAAGGATCATAATGTTATTTGAACAAAAAATATTCTAGCAAGAGGGAAATTGCTCTGCCATTATTGCTAGCCTTCATATATAACTCAAATTATTTTCCTCGTCCATCTCTCACCCTCTCTTCAAACTTTGTTCTTAACCTTCCCCACAATGGTGGTTGTTTCTGAATATCAAATTTAACAATGTACCCATAATCTCATATATAATACCCCGCCCAAAACCACCTTTGACCTTTGGGGAAAAAGTCATGCATTGTATAACATTTCACATTTCATGTGTTATCTTAAAATTATTCTTGCATGGGTGCATGTGATTTTTAAGGTTGCTCTTGCATTTAATTTATTTGATGAGAAATAATAATGTTGTTGCATTAATTGGAAATTGTTTTAGGTGGAATTTAGTAGAGGAAATGGAGGGATGAGGATTAGGGTGAAAAGAATTTCTTAGAGAAATATTATCATCGGAGTTGATTTGGAATAGCGGTTAGGTTGGGTGATTATCCTTTGGTGACCCGAGTTCGAATCTTACCTCTTGCGAATCTTAACTTTTCTTTTTGAATTCTTTTTCCTAGATTTCTTCATGCTTGGCCGAAAATCCCAACTTTCCTTTTTAAATTCCAGTGCCATCTTCTTAGGAGATAAGTCTCCATATTTATCTCCTAAATTCAAAGACTTTTGATAAGGATAAAGATTGATTTTATTTTCAACTTTTAGCTTCTTTAATTTTCGAAAAACCTTAGCTAGAATAATTAAATTCCAGCTTGGTTTTAAGTCATCAGATTTTATAATTGATAGCTGGAATTAAATTGTTATGTTTCTAGTTAAATATCTTGGTGATTTTGATCATGGAACCTTAGCTAAAAATCTGAAAATTTTTCCAACCTAGTGCCGCCACCTTTGAAGAACTTCTAGCTACACACAAACTCTCCTAATGCTAGGAAATCTTATCCAAAATCCTTTAGCAAATCAGATTTTATTTATTTATTTTTTTTATCACAATGTAAAATGTATTTTATTGATCAAAAAGAATTTACATGAATGATTACTAGTTTATAGTCAAGGTGACTATTAACTAGCAAGGGTGAACACTAGTTTCCAAACTATTCAGAACATTAGGGTACAATGCAAACATCACAATGTACACATATGTTTTTATCTTTTTTGTAACATCCGCCGCTTGGCACACAGTTCCCTCAAATAATGCGTTGTTTCGTGCAGTCCAAATGCAGTAGAACATGGCAGCCATAGCAGTAGCCTTAGCCTTTGCTATCCAGGATGACCCACGGTTTGCATGCTTGTACCACCTCAGGCAAGACCGCACCGTATTCATTCCTTGTGGCAAGCCCATCCACCGAGTAATTTCCATCCAGATGGATGTAGACACAGGGCACTTGAAAAATAAATGGTTGGTCGTCTCCATATGTGCTCTACACAAAGGACAAGTTAAGTCATCTAAGTGAAACACAAGAGCATCCTTAGTCTTCAAACGCCCCCGAGCACACAGCTAGACCATGAAGGAGTGCTTGGGGGTAAGTCCCTACTTCCAAATAGTTCTTGCCCAGAAAACCTTCGAGGGAGTTGACTGAAGGTAGTCATAAGCCAAAGAAGTGAAGGAGGTAGAAGTAGCTCAACTATGTAGAAGTACAGACACAGAGAGGGGACCATTTTCTCGCTTAAGTATTGGTCACGAATTCCTAGCACTTTACGAAATAATGGAGAATGGTCTCTATGGTGCTCAATCTCCCTAACCGATTTTCCTTTTATGTAGTAGTGATCTAACCACTGGACCCACAATGATTATTTCTCAGATTGTATGTCCTAGATGATTCTTGTTAAAAGCGCCGCATTCCAAGTCTGGAGATGATACAAGCCAAGCCCCCTCTGCAGTCTTTGGTAGACAGATATCCTTCCAAGCAACTAATGACCTTTTCGAGTCCCATAAGAAATCCCGAGCCATCCTATCCAGTTGAGAGATCACTGCAGCTGGAGTGGGGATAATGGATAGCCAAAAACATTCCACACCCTGAAGGACAGTTTGGATAAAAAGTAGGCGTCCAGCATAAGAAAGTGAACGTGCATGCCAACGGCCAATATAAGATTCAATTCTGTCAAGCAAAGGTCTGTAGAGAGACAGTCGGATTTTTCCATGCATGATAGGTAGGCCAAGGTATCTAAAAGGGAATTCCCCAATAGGTATACCAGTATCAGCCAAAATACCCTCCTGGTCAGTGTTGCAAATACCAGCCATATAGATATTGGACTTTCCCTTGTTGATTTGGAGACCCGAGCACCTATTGAATTCATCCAGGCAGTCCATGAGGGTACGAACAGATGGACGATCACCCTTTGCAAACATCATAAGATCATCTGCAAATGAAAGGTGGGTAATCTTCAATGCCTCATATTTGGGATGATAGCGGAACAAAGTCCCAAGTCTACGTACTTTGACAATCCGAGAGAAATATTCCATGCAAATAACAAATAGGAGAGGAGAGATAGGGTCCCTCTGCCTAAGATCTTTTTCCACTTTAAAGAACCCATGGACTGTCCCATTAATAGCAACCGAGAAGGAGGTAGTGGTCACACACTGCTGAATCCAATCGACGAATAGATGTGGAAATCCCAGTTCAGTAAGTAAATCCAGCAAGAAAGCCCAGTGCACTGAGTCATAAGCCTTCCTAAGGTCCACCTTGATCAAACAGGGAGGTGAAACTCTTTTCCTCCCATAAGTACGCAAAAGCTCCTGAACAAGTAGGATGTTGTTTGCCATGAGTCTATCCTTTTTGAACGCTGACTGCGAGATGTCCACAATATGAGGTAAAACCATCTGGAGCCTGTCTGCCAAAATTTTAGAAATAATCTTATACACAACATTACAGCAAGAAATTGGTCTATAGTCCCCCACACTATGCCATGTGCAGATTTAGGAACAAGAGTGATAACAGCATGATTGAGCTGCTTGAGGATTCTGCCAGACAAGAAGAATTCCTTGACTGCATCACATAGGCTCCTTCCTACCGTGGCCCAAGCCCGTTTAAAAAATAGCGCAGAGTACCCATCCGGTCGTGGTGCTTTGCAATCCCCAATGTCCCATAGAGCTAGTTTAATATCTTGGTCAGAGGCCGGCCTAATCAAGTCCTCCTTGAGGTCATGCGGGACCATTTGGCCAGCACGGACATAGTCCACCTTGATGCACTGGCAGTTATCCTTTGTCCCTAGTAGATTACGATAGTACTCCACAAATTCGTTAGCAAGATCCATAGAATTGTTAGTCATAGAACCATCCTCCTTGAGAACTGAAGCGATAAAGCTCCTTTTTTTGTTCCGTTTGACAATGTTGAAGAAATAACGTATATTCTTGTCAGCATTGTCCACGTACTTCCCTTTTGCAAGTTGCTGGTAGAACTTCAATTCCATATCCGCAAGGCACCACGCAGTCCTTTTGCACTCTTTGAGCTTGGAAATAAGGGCCAGGTCATGAGGGTTGTTAATTAATTGCTGTTGGACTCTTTGTACATCTTTGTTTGCCTGTTCAACTCGTGCAGATAAATGTGAGAAATCCGTTCTGTTTAATCTGCGCAAGTCCCTCTTAAGGTCTTTCAGCCGATGACAAAGAATAAATTGGTGGTGCCCCAAGTAGGGACGAACCTACACCCCCATAACCAAATCCTGAAATGAGGCATGGTCAGCCCAGAAATTAAAGAACTTGAACGGGTGCTTAGAAACACCATGGTTTTCAACGGTGGACCAAAGGTAGGGGCAATGGTCCGACAGATAACCAATAGGGAAAAATTCAACAGACGCTTGGACATTACACTGGAACCATGCATCGTTACCCATCACCCTATCCAGTTTAGACCAAACCCTAGAATTTGTCCAAGTAAACCGCTGCCCAACTGAAGGAAGGTCTTCTAGGCTCGTAATAGTGCAAGTTTCTGCAAAGTCCTTCATTTCATAGGTTGATGGCGGGATGCCACCAATCTTGTCATCAATATGTAGGTAAGCATTGAAATCACCCATAAGAATCCATGGTTCAGAGAGAGCAGAAGATAGGGACTGAATATCTTCCCACAATGGCCTACGAGCCATAATAGAGTTAAAAGCATAGATAAAACTAAAATAGTAAGAAGTGTGAGTAACCTGACAGGTAATATGAACAGTGACATCCTGATGCGAACAATGGAACAATTGGGCGTCCACCCTAGCAGCATTCCACAGGATGACCACCCTGCCCCCATCTGCTTCCACTAAATTATGTATTACTGACCATGTAGCGAACTTGGTCCGCATGATATTCTCCAGTCCATTCATATTTAATTTTGTCTCCAGTAATCCGATGATGTCGACACGGTGTTTAGAGATAAATTCCTTAACCCCGTGATGTTTGAGGGTCATGTTGAACCCTCGAATATTCCAGCATGCGACTCTCATTGAGGACTCAATAGTACCCGTTGGGCACCATTCAAGTCAACACTACGGTTAGCATATTTCTTCCATACGGATCGTATGAACTTTGTTGCATGTTCAGTTGCTTTCCCAAGCATTAAGAACTAGCTTAGGGATATCTTCAAACCTGTGGTCATTCACATTGGGGGTGGCAGATTTCTCTTTCTAAATTGAACATGCAAACGTGAATTTGAGCGGGATTGAACACGTCCAGAACGTCTAACCTTAGAGCGGCCCCGTCTCTTCATACTATGATCCGCATGGATAGCAGTCACATTCTTGGCATTCACCTCGCCAATTTCTGGTTGCATAGCTACCGTAGGTTGTACTTGCTTGTCCATTGTAGCCTCTTGAACCGGTCCCTGTGCACTGGTGGAAGTAACAGACATTCTGTTCACCATTCGATCCTGTCCAACGGACTGGGCTGGAGCCTTTCCTTTGTCAATGCGTTTAGCTCTTGCATCCGTTGGTGAAGATGAATGCATGCCATGGTCGTTTCCAGCAAGAGCAGATCTGGTTCTTGTCCTTTTCACTGACCTGTCAAGTTCCCTGTTGTTGCCTGCCCCACCATTGGAATTCAGCCACTGTGCTTTCTTTTTCATCTTATCTCTCATGCAAGCCTCTGTATAATGGCCAAACTTACAGCAGTGATTACAAAAAGCAGGTTCATACTCAAACCTCACAGCCTGCTATTTAATTTTTCCTGATGGTAAACGGATCGGAACCACCTTCACTAATGGCTTAGATACGTCAACCTCCACTAGGACTCTAGCATAGGACAAACGATCCAGCCGCGCAGTGAGCATATCCGACATAATAGGAATGCTAATAGCAGATGCAATTTTACTTAGTGCTGTCTTGTTCCAGCAACCGAGAGGCAGTGCTGGGAAAGTTACCCAGAAGGGCATTATACTGATCTCATCTAAAGAGAAATCAAACTCAGATGACATAGTCTTAAGCATTAACGACCTACCAAACACTGCGTAGGGTCCCCCACGAAGGACAGACTGTCTATCCGCATCCGTATTGAACCGAAATATAATCCAACCCGAAGCATGAGTGTGGACCTTAGTCTGAACACCCCACTGCTTCGTAAGTTCCAAAACAGCTTTCATGCCTGGAAACCTTCCAGCAATCATCCTAGTTAGACAATATCCCAGCTTGGTCTCAGCATCCTCGAAGTCCAGAACATCAATGTTGATGACCTCGCCCAAGTTAGGGATGTGTCTCAGTTGCAGTCCATTGGAAATATCATGGTTTCCTTTGACAACATTTGCCCAGGATCTTACCGAATTGTCATTTGGTACGGGGTTTGGATTGTTTTGTGGGTAGTTCGGGTGGATGGTATCGTCCACCGAAGTGGCAGTAGTCGCATGGACAGAATGAGAACGGGGGGGCATGCACTCAGTAGCAGGAAAAGGCTGGTTTGGTTCTGAGGCTGGAGGAGGAGGGACCTGGTCAGTGGGGGGAGTTGGTAGAGGAGTGACCAGAGCAGTGGGGGCAGTTGGTAAAAAAGGGTTGTTGTCAGTGAGCATCACATGTCCCAGTTGGGTTGTAGAAGAGGGGTTGGTGTTTGGCATTTCCAGTTCAAGAACAACAGATAACAGAGGCTCGGTTTGGGGAGAAGCGAAAGTTGTCTGGGGTGTTAGAGAAGACAACACCCCAGAATTACCTGCTTTTTCGGCCTCTGGTCTGGACCATTAGGTCCAGTCCTTCGGACCAAACGACTAGCGATACGAGATGAAGTAACGACAAAAGGAAGGTGATTGGGAGTAGGTAAATTTGATACCTGTGTAGGTGGAGTAGAAGCCTGAAACAAACTAAACCACTGAGTACCGAAACCTATAGGCCAGAGAACAGGTGGTATCGGGATGTTGGATTCAAAGTTGAGATTATTAGCCGGGGGAGTGTTAACTAAGGGAGATAATCTAATGATAGCCAGATAAACGGTGGGTAACACAGCTCAATCATACTGGAAGGCAAGAATAGGAGATTGAACAGGAAGAAGAATCAAACCAGGATGACAGGTAAACACTGCAAACAGAACAGGAAAAAGAGATACGTCACTGGGAATAAGTCACTGAACACCACACTTCTAACTGCTAAATAGAATAACAGACTTCACGGAGAACACACACTAACAAGGTGGACAATATAACCGGAAACAAATAGAGCAGCATAATAGAAACGGAGATGAGCAGAAGATGAGCAGAAGCAAGGGATAACAGCACACAAGCAAACGTTTCATGCAGAACCTAGTAGCAAAATGCACCCTAGCTTAGCAGAACCAAGAGGAATCCGGAGGACCAACAGAAGGATCAGCAGGAGGATCGTCCATTGGAAGCAAGAAATAGAGAAACGGGAAGAGGACTCAAGGGAGTTAAGAGCTTCTCTCTCTACCTCTTCTCTCTCTAAAAATATCAGATTTTATTTTTAATCCTAAACCAACTAGATTTATTCTTTCTTTTCCTGCAGAATTTCGGCAGCCTTGTACATGCACAAGCTGCACGAAAATCTTGCACTCCTAAGTGCATGCAAGCTCTTCCAAACCTAGCTCAAATCACCTAAAACACCTCTCACCAATTTAGATTATTGTAGCTACACAAATCAGATTTTTATCCGCTAAAATTCTCAGAATTTTGGCCAGCATAATACACAGAAATTTCGGCCAGCTTGTGCACAGAATTTCGGTCAGTTTATGCACTCCATGTTAAACGAAATTTTGCACTCCAAGACCTACCAAAACTCCTGTTGATTAAGCTAATTTCCAGCACCTAAATCCCTCACTTTTTCTCTCTAATTTGTGGCAGAACAACAACCAAAACAGCCAAGAATTTTCCCTCTTTTGTTCAGCAATTTGCACAGCACTCACACCTTCTTGCACAGAATTTTTAGTTGTCAAACACACTCAAACTTCTTCTAGTTTTGGGACAAAAACCTGAACACACACAACCCTATTCTTGAGCATTATTTCGGCCAGCCTAGGAAAACAATTCCAGAATATTTTTCTCCTCTTACCCTTTCTGAAATTCGGCCAGCAAGCAAGGGCAGCAAGCTGCCAGATTTTTGGCCTTGCTGCCAAAGAAGTTGAGAGCTAGTAGGAGACCTTCTTAGCATCACTTTCCAACCCTAGATCAAACTCTCCTAACCCTAAACCAAGCTAGCTGTCTACTCCCTCTTTGTTGCACGAAAATTCTAGCAAATTCTCTCCTGCAAATTTCGAAGAACACAAGAGCAATCCCTAGCAAAAATCGATCACACCCTAAGGTAAGCAAAAACCCTCTCAACCTCTCGATTCCTTTCTTCCATCGACTCTTCTCTTTTCCTTCCCTTGAATTACGCCACATAGAGGCTGAATTCATTTTCTTTCTCAATTTTCGATCAAGAGGAAGTAAAGAAGACAGCTTTCTCTCCTTCTCAAGCGAACTTGTGACAATCACCATAGGAGTATCGAGACCTTGTTAGACCGGTGGTTGTAAGGTAAGGGGATTCTTACCCTTGATATCGAAATTTAGGTTTAATGTGATTGATGATGTCTATGGGAGTATATTAGCATGATGAATAGGTTTGGTTGGGATGGATGAATATTTTGAGTCGAGTAATGAATTAAATATGTTCAATAGATAGCGATGCTATGTTGGATGTGATAATGATGGATGTGAATCTTGATGGTTAAGTCGAGATCTTTTTGATATATTATTCATGTCTTTAATGGATATATGGTCATGGTGTTTGTGCTTTGAGGATTAAGTGATTTATTTGAAGTTAGATAATGGATCATGATTTGTTATGGGAGCAAATGAGTTTAATGCATGCTTGAGATGATTGAGACCCTGATCATGATATTATGTGATTCTAGATCAGGAGGGTAAGGAAGCGAACTGTGATTTTATCTTGTTTATCTAAGGCATATCAAGTAAGTCCTTGCATAAACCCTTTTGTTAAATGCTTGTGGTGGTAAGTCGATTGTTGTGAAGTTTTGTAAAGCTATTATTAAACTATGATTCTTTGGGTTGTAAACGTAGATGTTTATGCTCTAAATAGTTTTGTTAAACCAATGCTCTTATCAAGAACTGTTCTTTCTCTTAAATATTTTGGAAAACTCTTTTCCCAAGAAACCCACGTTTTACAAAGCCAAAATATGAACTTATTATTGTGAATCTGGAATTGATAGATATGTTCGTTGAATACTCAATAAGGGTAGGCTAATAATACTAGTCTTAGAATGTGTGAGTGAGTCTTCTGGCAGGCGGCCACCTCCAGAAGATAAGCTCCGCTTGAGAAGGCGACAGTATTGATTGGTCAGGCCAGTCTGAGCTAGCATTTGTACTTGATAAGGTATTATTTATTTTCCCGACATGGACACTCGGATGATTTTGTTGGGTGTAGAGATGGAGGAGTATCTCACCCGGTGGGCTGTACACTCACCTTTGATTAGAACGCCCAAAGTGTGGTAATCTGGTCCTGGGAAGGTGCACAAAGTGTGGTGCTTTGACCATTTCCTTATCATGGGGCTCAAAGTGTGGCGCTATGACTGTTTATTCGAGTGGATGGTTTATTTTGTTCAAAGTGTGATAATAAGAAAACTCCACTACTTGAAAAAGGGAATTTATTTATGACTTGCCAAATATTTCTGCAAATGTTTTCACTATGCATACACGAATTGTTCAAAGTACTATGTACACACAGGACTTATTGAGATTTAATCTCACACTATTTTATATCATGTTTTCAGGAGATTGAATAAGCTGAGCAGGCGGGATGTGAAATAGTTGAAGCTTTTGTTATTTTCCATTATGTTTTGAGAGACAATTGTTGGTTGATGCTTCTGGATTAGATGATTGTTTTTATTTAGTTTTGCTCTAATTTTGGGCTTGATGTAATTAGAGTTTTCCTTTATTTATCTAAATTTGATTTCTTGGGGTTTGCCTTTATATTATATACCTCGTTTTAAAGACCCCTTATCCTCGGGACGGGGTGACATCCCCGCCATTTTTAGGGTACGTAGTAGAGGGGTGTTACATCATACATACAATTGAAGTACAACCCAATAGAGGCCTCCTAGTATCATAGACAATAGTCATTTGTTTTTGAATATTGAACCTAAAATTTACCCATAAAAGCTCATAGATGCTCCTTAAGGGAATAAACTGTAGACATCACATAAAAAAACCAAACATTTCAAATGGCATAACAAATATACAAGCCAACTATCATGGGAAGAAATAAAATACATAATAATAACTAAATAATCAACCAAAAATTCTTTTATTGTGATAAAACCTACAAATGAGGGACCAGATTAAGGAAACTTTATGCTACATAAAAGATAAGCTATCCAAAACATGGCGGCATGGGAGAAGTAAGTAACCATCAAGAAAGAAATTGTGCTATATAAAGGAAAAAAGAAACAAAAAAAGAAAGAGCACTTTGCCCTTGGAGTGCATTTAGGATAGCATGGTTATATATAAACAATAGGAACACTTTTTCATCTGATAAAAATAAGTTGCTTTCAACTTTTTTTAAGCCATCGTTTTGAGATGTCCTCAAGCACATATTCCAATCTGATTTTAACTTTAAAAAGTTGAAATTTTATTGTGGAAAGCCTAGCCTACAAGTCACATTAGCACACAAAAATTGTAGGTAACATTCTTTAAGGGATGACTAGGTTTCTGAGAGAATGATGGAAAATATAGGTGAGAGAAAGATTCAGATACCATATTTATTACAATAAACATAATGGAATTTGTTAGGATTCAATCATAAAATACAAGTATATGTGTTTTTTTTTTTTTTTGGTCACCTCTTAACTCATCATGTAGACTTCCAGTTTATATATATATATATCATATAGGTTTAATTTTTTATGAAATTCACCTAATCAAAAAACAAAAAAAGATTTCGATGTGAAAAATAATATCTCCATAATGTAATTTTCAAACTCTCTTGCCATAAGATGTTTGTTGAGTTGAATTTTTAGCATCCAGTATTTCCTTATTTAATAAATTATGGGTAAAATTTTGCATTTCAAAAAAGTCTCTGAACATTTTTTTTAAGGGAAAAATAACCAAGAACTTGTAGCGTTGCAAAAAAAGTTATGGTTTTAGAAGCCTCAAATTAGTCCTATGAAGTCACTAGTAAATAACTTGATCACGAAAAAGAAAATCTCTAGTAATAATTATATATAATAGAATTATTTAGATATTTACAAGCACTATATTGAAGAGGCTAAAGTGCTACCTCCAATTTTAGGTTTATTTTTGTATGCCAAAACATAACAATGGATAATTCATGATTCCATTGAAAAAATTCTGATAGATCCAAGGGAAACTGCCTGTTAAAGTTATGGACAAGTAATAAGATCCTTTCATTTTTATACTTTAGAAATTCTAACATGGGCTAACAGTTTTGGAGAGTTGTACTATATGAGTGCAAGTTGTACAGTACAACTCTTTAAAGTTGTTGGTCCACATTTACTTGATCCACCTAAAAATGTCCCTTTGTACTTCACTTGATGGTTTTTGCCTTCTCGATTGGTGTTCTTTGTTTATGGCCTATTGGCTTCCCTTCTCCATGTTTTCAATATGGAATATTTTGCATCAAAATTATATATATATATATATATATATATATATATATAAGTCAAAGCAGAATCTTTCTAGAGTGACATGTGTTGAAGTGGATATGTTCTTAAATTGACACGTGTCAAAATGGATATAAAAATCAACAATAGTGGCTGTACATTTATAATATTGTACATTATAATTATATAATATTATGAATTATATTAATATTATAGTTTATATATATATATATATATATATAACTTTAAAATATTTTAACTATATATAGACTATTATCACTATTATAACTATATATAGTTATGATATTATAACTATATAATATTATAATATGATATATAATATTATAAGTATATTATAAATTCAAATATTCGTTGCCAGATCAAATTTCTTTTAGCATTGTTAATATATAATAAATAAGACCAAAGGTGGTATTTTGAGATTTGGTGAATCTCAAATTCTATAATATCGAGATAAGCGCAACACTGATCTATGGTTTCTAATTATTATAAAGTTCTTTTAAAATAATGGTAAATACCGAGAGTAAGTCACTTAAAGCAAGATAATACCGAGTAGATTCTGAAATTATATATAGTTACTAAGGAATAAGAAAAGAGTTTTGAAATCTACCTTATAGTGTATTTACTTATCCTTTCATTCACCTCGATAGCTCATGCCACTTCCCCTGGAATGCCTTTAACGCCTCTTCGATAGCTTCACAGTGGAATGGCTATTTTGGCTCTTTTGCTAATGGCTACTAAGGACGTCTAGTAAATAACTATGGAGGTATTCTTCACTCTTTTTCTTACCCTTAATTGTTGAGAATTTAGAAACTACATATTGTTGGAGACAAGTGTTTTGTAAAAAGGAAATTTATTCACAATGTAGTGATGGGATACTCATAATAGGTTGCTATGTATAAGTTTTTTCACGCATGGTCTGCAACAACTCTACGACTCATCCTTTTATACTGATTGAAGCTTAGCTGTCCTACTTGTTAGATGTACAACAAAGCATGTGTAGAGTTTATAGATCAAAAGTGAAAAGCATATGTTATCTAAAAAGTTTAGTAAATCTTCTGAATCTATTGTTCTTAAAGTTATTTGGTTTTGATAATTCATATGGTCACGTTGCAAAGTGTTTTGGTCTTTTGCTTTGCTATTCTTGATAGCAATACTGATTTATTTGTTTGTGAAGATCAGGATTGTCCTTTAAGAGGAGTCATGTTTGATAAGTCATTTGTCTGTTCTAATCATGTCTGGTGAGTCATTTGTTTGTCTCATTCTTCCATCATATTTTGTACATTATCATCTCCTTCAGGACTTATGTTGTCTTCAAATTTTTCTCCGTTATCAGCTTCATTTCCAATTATTTCAGTTCCTGGTCATTCTTCTTCTTCTTCTTGAAGCTTCTTTTCATAAAGATCAAGGTAAAATTGCCAGATGTTTGGATATCTTGTCTTTGTTTCGAATTCCATTTCAGCCAAGAAGTATAGATGTCAGACATAAATTTTCTAAATTTGATTTTCTGCAAATGAATGAAATCCCTGGCCTCCCTTCATGATTTTGTCATGCTTAAAAGTTAGAGTTTTCACTCTCCAATTGTAGGGCTGTCTTGAGATGCTTTTTAGACAGATTTGTCTTCTTAGAAATGGTTGTTCTAGGTTAATTGGTAATGTCCATGTTGAAATCAACCACATACAGTGGATTGCAAGACAGATTTCCAAATCACACCATTTTGGTGTAGCTGATACAACTTCTACTTGTACAAGTGGTCTTACTATTTCAAATTCGTTCAAAATTACAAGGGCCAACTATCTATCAAAAATATTTGTTTTCTCTGCATCTATAAGGATGACCTTGTTGAGGTAGCCATAATCCAAAAGAGTCTGTGGTGTGACTAGAAACAGATCTCTATTATGTAGTGTTAAGCTAAAATTTCTAAAATATGCTAAATTGATATTTGCTGTTAATATCAAATATTCTAATTGATACCACAAGTGATAAAATCTAAGGTGTGTGATGTACAATCGGGTTTTTAAATTTTAGTAGGATTTTTAAAATATACAGAATAACAGGTTATATGGTGTTCTATTGTATTATGAAGCCAATCTTGCAAAAGGGTAAATTTTTCTAAAGATTTTCTTGAGCTTTTTTAGAGATTATTTCTAAAATTGGTTCAAGGAATTTTGATAAAAGTTGATGGGGTTTGAAAAACTATCTGGGTTTAAGGAGTTCAAAAGATCTGGAGTCTTCTTGTTTTTCAGGAAGAAATACTACTTTTGGCTCATTGTTTTGGCATTCTTTTAGCATAGCTATAACTCACATGATTTCTTCATTTTGAGAAGCAATCATGCTTGTTTTCAACTTATATTGTTGCCACAATGAGTTAATTAATTCTTTTTGAGAATTAACTTTCTCATTGTAAAACCTACATTTATCATTTAGTAATTTGAAATTTCTAATAAATGTTTCACAATGTTTACAAAGTTCTAATATATTGTCTTGTTCTATTGCTAGAGGATTACTGGTGCAAGGTGCTTTTGTAAGTCGAATAGAAATTCTAGTCATATTATTTCTACAATTAGGATCACTAAAGAAATTAAGACCAATTCTACTTCTAGCAAATTCTAATGCTTCATGAATATTTCTAAAACCTTTGTAATACGGATTTTTAAAATTATCAACACATTCAATCATAGATGTCTATTTTGAGTAAATACCTAGTCAGTGACCATGTGTTACTATATAACTCCCCATATTTCAAATCGTAGTGGACCTTACATTGTGGGATGTCACCCCGTCTAATCTTCCCAGACAAGAGGTCTTTATAATGCAAACAACTTATAACACAACAAAAAATTTTACATTGAGTATAAGAAATGTTTGGTACATAGAACTAAAAGAGACCAAGATCTAAATAACTACCAGTGGTCCAAAGCTTCTCGTGCCCTCCTTTGGTACTTTTCCAGAGTAATCTGTACCTCCAAGAATCTTTTACCTTGGGCCGACTTATAAAATTTAATAAAGGATAAAACATGTGTGAGTACTAAACACTCAATGAGTCCCGTGTGTGCTAGTATTTTTTTCTTGAAGAAATAGCTAAAAACAAGTGCTATTCCAAGAATTAGCTTGAAAATCAATTAATAGACAAGATAGGATAACATGTTTGAGTTCATTGTAAACAAGCATAATCAAGTAACAAGAGATATGATCAAGTGACTGGAATTCGTGTTTATTTGGAAATGCAGGTAGTAAAATCCCATGTGCCTTGACTGGAAAATCATGTTCAGGATTTCCAAAATTCATGAAATACATGTTGTAACTCTAGAAAATTAATGTACAAGATTTTACGAAGCATGACTTGTTAATTCAGGAGTTCTTGTAGCAGGATGCCATGATTTCGTATATAAAACATTTTATTTCAGGAATGCAGGAATTCTTGTATCAAACATGCCAATTCAAGTACGTAGGAATTCATGATCAGGAGTTAGTATATCAGGAATTCACTAATTCATGAATTCATGAGTTATGAAGCAATTGCGTCGGTCATTTAGGAATTTAGGAGTTAGCTAATCCCAATGTCTTGTCGCCCTGTTTTGAATAAGACGAACCCTATAACTGGCCAAGTTACTTAGGGTTGTCTATCTTTAACGTAAGCTAATACAAGGAGAAAAGCTCCAATTGAGTACTCAACGTTCACATAAAACACGTATTCAGGTCCAAGAAATAGAAAAAGGTGTCATAATGTCCCTATAATATAAGTGTCGCCTCATTCAAAATTATAGGGACGTTTCAAAATTAATTGTCCAATTTTAAAAGGAATTTTTTTGCCGACATTATTTAAAAGCATCCATATAATAGCGATATTCCCATTGTTTAGAATAAAATGTCACAAAATAAAAAATATTGCGTCATTTTTTGGTTCAAGCATTGGCATGTTATATTTTTTTCCGATATTAATGAAAATACATTGTAATATTAAAAAAGAGTTTTTGATATTATTTAAAAAAGTAAAATTTAATTAAATAATATCAAATAAATGACGACGCTTTTTGATAAAAGTGTCGTCTCATTCATAATTATAGGAATACTTTAAAATTAATTGTCCAATTTTAAAAGGAATTTTTTTGCCAACATTATTTAAAAGTGTCCCTATAATAACGATATTCCCGTCGTTCAGAATAAAATATCGCCAAATAAAAAAATATATCTCATCATTTTTTAATTCAAGCGTTGACATGTTATATATTTTTTTCAACATTAATAAAAATGCATTGTAATATTAAAATAAAATTCTAACACTATTTAAAAAAGTAAAATTTAATTAAATAATATCAAATAACGACGGCGCTTTTTGATATAAGTGTCGTCTCATTCAAAGTTATAGGGACGCTTTAAAATTAATAGTGCAATTTTAAAAATAATTTTTTTCCGACATTATTTACAAGCGTCCCTAGATTAATGATATTCCCAACATTTAGAATAAAATTTTGACAAATAAAAAATATCGCGTCATTTTTTAATTAAAGTGTTGGCATTTTATATATTTTTCTCGATATTAATGAAAATGCATTGTAATATTGAAAAAAAATTTGACGCTCTTAATTCATAGATCTCATAACTAATTTTTAAAGATAAAATGTTAATTTTCATTACTTATTTTTAATGAAAAAGGTAAATTAATATAATTTCTCTTAGTAAGTCATCAATAGAATAATTAGGTACATCAATTTAATTTTTTTTAAATGTTAATGACCAACATTAATTATGATAAAATACAAAATGTGTGCCTTTATTATTGTATCTTGTAAGTTAGGTATTTATAAATGATTATGAGCTTGTCTCCTTTAATTGTAAAAAATTGGTTTATTATTACTCGTAGCATATATTACTATCTTAACATCCTAACCCTCAATCTCCTTAATTTAATAATAGAAAGAAAGTTTTTTGAATATAAAATTTAATTAAAAATTTTATGGTTAATTAGGGATTTTCAAATTAACCCATTTTAGTTCCAAGGAATATAAAAAAAGAAAAAATTACTAAGAACAACACCGTCTCATTCTTAGTCTTCTTTTTCAATCTCTGCTATTTCTTTTTCTGTGAGGAGTCCTTCTTCTCTACTTTTTCTCTGCCTTTCTTCCTTTTTCTCTGCCATTCTCCTTGTTAATCTATCCAAGGAAAAGCCACTTAATTACTTTCTTTCAGCTACATCTCTTTCCTCAATTCTTTCCAACTTTCCCCTCTCCATTGTACCAATTGAGCCGCCACAGTTGGAGTTTGCAACCTCGCTGTCAAAGTTCGCAGCTGCCACTGTAGGAGTTCACAGCCACCGTCGAAGATAGGTTAACATGCCAAGATTCACACTAGTCTGAGCTTTGGCTCTCTTATTCTATTCAAATAATATACATATAAATTTTAGAAAATACTTCTCCATGAATTGTGTATATTCTGCAAGCTAGGGTTTTCAATTGGGTAAAATTTTTCTTAATTTTTATCTTTTTCCGACCCTCGGCTACTATAAATCCAAGAGGGAAAGTGACAAACGGACAAATAACTAGTTTTATGGTTTTTAAGGCAACTGTTCGGTCTTTTTTCCTGCCAATTTTGTATTATCACTTTCAATTCACACATGCTTTACCGTGGTAACTACTACAATAGTCCTTTTTTTTTTTCCCTTTTAGAAGATAAAAGGATGTAATTATTACTACAAATGAAATAGGATTTTGGTGTTATTTTTTTTAAATAAAATTTATGTGCAGGTAGTCATGGCATGTTTGTTTCATGAGGTTGATACTATACTGTTTGGTTCTACAGGATACTTTTTGTTTTACCGATCAGACTGATCCCTAAGAAAGTAAAGGAATTGTAGTCTTTTTTTTTTTTTATCTGACTTCATGACAACGTCTAGTCAGATTCTCCTTGTTTCCAAGTCATCAAAGAGTCTGTTCATACAAAGAGAAAAATAGATGAATACATAGTAGATTTACTTTAACAAATTTCACAAATCTCAAGAATATTACATGTTCTGTTGAGGAGTATTAGAGAATAAAACCATAAATGAATATGGTTTCTTTTGTTTATGTTTTTAAGAATTCTAAATGTTCCTCTGGTGCTTGCCCAGAAATTCTCTAGAGAAGTCTTATATTGGAGCAATCATAGGAAAGGGTAATCCTAAAGCTGGGCTGGACATTTCCTTCTACTACTGTCCCTGCACCCTTGATAGAGGAAAACTTGAAAAGGAGATCTTTGTTGCTCCAGAGGTGCTAAAAATAAATTGAGCAATTGTATCCTGTAAGTGAAAAATGAAGTGGAATTTCTTCATCTATTAGATTGCTTGTTTCATTGCTTATCTTCTATTCAGATTGAAAGCTCATATGATATTTTCTGGTTTTGCAATTTGCAGATATTTGTCTGCTACTTTCTTCACTTTTCGCCTATTGTATTTATTTCTTTTTTTAATTGGAGGGGATTTTATTGTTCACGTTTTTTTTCTTTTACATATTGCATAGTACCACTCATGAATTGTGCTTTGCTAAGCCTATTTTGTGCTCTACATATGCAATTTTTTACAATTATTTAATATTAGTTATTAATGAAAAAGATCTAATACTTTAATTCTGAACTTTGAGAGTAATACTAAAATTATATACAATTGTACTGTTACCCTGATGATATAATAGTGGAAGAAAACTTGATTAATCAATAGGACTCATCATATTAGTACATATTGATTGTAGTTAATGAGATTCATGTTTTTTGCTGCCAAATATATTGACCAGTTCTATAGATTCCTATATGTTGAATACAAGAAGAGTGGGATTGATGTGTAGTGCCAGATGTGTAGTCTAGTTCTTTTCTTGCTCAGTGACTATTTATACTAGTAATTGTAGTCTTCTTCATTGTAAGCTGGAGATAAACCAATCTCAACATAATAAAAATGCTTAGATCAAAAGAATGTTTGTTCTAGAATGATCTGTTTTCTGAACTGGATTATTTTTCCTTGTTTTCTATTAGTAACAATCAGGTTCTAGCGCACTGGCCAAGTACTTTAATCTAAACTATTTCCTTGTTCTTTTTATGCTACATCTAAATCTCTTAGCTTATTACCAGTTTTGCATTTTTGCTATAAGTGCTCATATGCAACTTACATGCATAGATACCTCATGTGACTACCATTATAAGAAGCCACTTTATTTTAAATGGACTCATGCTCCAATAAAAAAAGATTACAAAAAAGTATACAAGGATGCATTACAAAAGTATTAAGGCTATGCAACAAGATTACCTTTATTTAACATTTATGAGTTGGTGTGTGTGTCTGTCAAGATTTCTGATAATTGATATAAATTCTTCTACTAGCTTTAAAGGTGCAGAAACATCAAGTTTGATACGCTACTCCTGTAATTAGTAACTTGTCTTCTATGAAATTGAGACTACTTGAGAAGATTCTTTTTACTCTTGTAGTTTGATTTAAAGCATCCTCCCAGTGTCATTCATAGGTGTCTGTCCGTATTCAATTGATGTGTCATTTTTTTTATCAATTTTTTGCTTTTAGTCTTTAGTCTAACAATCAAACACCATGTACTTTTCTAATACATTATGTTTGGCATACCAACCACCACTGTCACTATCAGAGTACAACTTGAGAGAGAGATGTGTTTTGTTTAGTTTTCTTGCCTTCTCAATTTCCCTCTTTTCAAACTAATCATTTACGACCAAGGAAAGTTGTACTCCAAAAGATTGTGCTGAAATCAAGTAACCTTGGATGTTAGAAATGTCTCTTTGTTTCTATCTGTCTTGCTTTTCCTGATACTCAAATTTGTTTTAATTCTGGCTATTGATATGCTTTGTTTTAAATCTATTTTTATATTTGCTGTTATAAAAATGGAAAAAGCTAATAACATTGTTGCTGAACATGCGGCATTAAATATGGATCGTAATGCCAATGAAGTCGAGGATGAAGTCTCCAATGAAGTTTGAGGTGAAGATCCATGCAGTTGAGTTAGAGGATATAGATTATGAGTTACTCCTACACAGTTTTTTGGAATCAAAAGTCAATTTAAATGTCAAAATCAGCCTGAAGTAGAACGTCTTCAAAAAGAACTGTATGACATGAATTAAAGCTATGAGTCAAAGATTGAAAGTATGCAGCAAGAGTACAAGGTAATGAAGAATAATTATGAAAAAAAATTGCTGATCTTCATAAGGAGATAGATTCTATTCGAAGTGACATGTCTCACTTCAAAATAATATTATCTAAGGTAAGTCACGTATGTAGTTATTTTTATTTAAATAATAGTAAACAAAAGAAAATTTTCTGACATGAATTTATTTTTTAGGCTGTTTATAATTTTAGTAAATCTGCCTATACTTCAGAGTAACTCCCGTTTTTTGGTCTCTTCAAGTAAGTGAGATATTTTCTCAAATTATTTCAATTACATATGTTTCATTATATCACTTGAAACTATTAATTAATTATATTAGTAAAATGATTTAAATATTTTATATATTTACCATTTTTTCTTTGTTTGATGTGTAGAGGGCTATTGGACTTTCCATCAACTTGCAGTAATACGAAGACCTTTTTTTTTTTTTTGTTAAGTTTGCCAATGAAATTGAACATTTATATTTAGTCTGATTTATATTGTAGTTAGACATTTGGTAAAATGCTTTTGACTATGAGTATTTAAATTTTGTTCCAATATATACTATTCATTTCAATAAATATTATTCATTTTGTTTCAAAACTATGATTGCTTTACAACTTTCTGTTGTATAATGTAAAAAGAAACATTTCTTATGAGATTTTAAATTGAAAAAAATTTTCAAATAATAAAATATAATAATCGTCAACTTTGGGACACTTAAAACAAAGTGAGTCCAAATTTAGGACACTATGATTGATTGTGGGTTAAAAAGGGGACAAAATTATATTTATGTGTCGCTAATTTTTGGGACGTTTATAGAAAAAAGTATAGCTAATTTCAAGACGCTATAAACATAAAACATAGCTAGAAAAGCGAAGAGAATCAAAATTCTGTGTCAATAATTTTGGGACACTTTTAAAAAATGTCATTATATTAACGATATTAGAGAATTTAAGCGTAGTAAATTTAGAAACGCTTATAAAAAAGCGTCGATAAATTTAGAGATGCCCATAGGAAAAGCGTCGGTAAATTTAGAGACGCTTCGGTAACTTAATTTACTGACGCAAAGTCTTGCATCATAAAATCTTTTGGCGACACCACTTCTAGCAACGCATGTAGGGATACTGGTAAATAATTTTATGATACAAATTAGCGTCCCAAAACAAATTTATTAACGTCCCTAAATGCTAAGTTAGTTGTAGTGTCAAGAGATGCACAAGTGTATGATTTCAGGAAAACAATTAATTAGAACGGGAGTTAAAACCAAGGGATTCACAACCTTCACATTGATCTCAAACTCATGCAAAACTCTTTTACTTGGATATATTAGAAAACATCTATCCATATTAGTAAAGCATTTTGCTAATCAGGAAAACACCTAGCTAAAACGGGTTTAGAAACCGAGGCACTCATCGTGAACGATGTTGTTCCGTAATCTCTAGTAATGCTTACGAAATCCTCGTAGGAACACACGCCTACAACATGGATCAATTCGCATTTCCTTTAGTGATTATAAAAATCACAACACTAGCTTGTTGAACAAATGCATGAACACGAAAATTATACATTTCCTACATTTGTCCAATTTCCATAGAACATAGCAAGGTATTACTACATATACTCAAGCCACATTCTTTTTTCTTATCTATCCACTTCTTCATCCCTTTAATCATTTTGTTCACAAGTCATCTACAAGACTTCTCACACCATTCATTCATCATTCTCATGTAATGGCATGAATCATAAATGCATTTAATTCTTAAATTTTGCATTTTCTCATTCTTGTCACACTTACTTGTTTATATCATAACTTTTGATTCACAAGTCCAATTAATGTCAAACTAGTTCGAAAATGATCCTAAGACATTTAGCTACAAATACATGGCTTTAACTTAGCCAGATCAGCTACCATTTGCAAACCATTGCAAGCAAAATCTTGCTATTTTTCCAGCATCCCTGCAGTTTTCTTATTAAACATGGTTTCTTCTTGTTCTACTCTTCTCTTAGGACTTAATGATCAATCCATTTAATCAATCCTTCATCAAAATCTCATTACAGCAACACATTTTTAGTCGTGAAGAACATAAAAGCAGCATGGCTAATGCACAAAAAAATCACAGCCTTGAACAAAGCATTTTAATTCTTTAATTCTGCACAATCAAAATCTATTTATTCCATTTCTTCCTTTTTTCATACTTCATCAAAATTTCAGTTAACATCAACCTCATATAATTCCTTC